>CM040120.1:342347922-342700433 GCA_022559845.1 Amorphophallus konjac
TTGTGTCTCAACATTCACAAAGGTGTAGACCTCTCTACGAGTTGACCAAGCCAGGAGTAGAATTCCACTGGAATTCTAAATGTCAGAAAGCTTTTGAAGGGTTGAAGGAATATCTGGCTAGTCCACCCGTTCTCATTCCACCTAAACCAGAAAAACCTCTGATCCTTTACATCTCAGTCTTGGATGACTCCGTGGGAGCCGTCCTCGCACAAGCTGATGAAGAAGGCAAGGAACGGGCAACCTATTACTTGTCCAAACTTCTCAATCCCTGTGAGCAGAAGTACACCGGCATGGAGAAAACCTGTGCTGCCCTCGTTTGGGTAGTGCAGAAATTGAAGCACTACTTCTTGGCTCACGAAGTCCACTTGATTGCTCGAATGAATCCTATCAAATTCCTTCTGGAGAAAGCCGTCCTTACGGATAGGCTAGCACGCTGGCAAAGTTTTCTCTCTCAGTTCGACATCACCTACATCCAGCAAAAGGCGATTAAAGGTTATGCCATAGCCGAGCATCTCGCTCACCATCCTCTTCCCAAGTTCGATCCCGTCCAATCAGAGTTTCCAGATGAGGAACTAATGTCCATCAACCAATCAGATGAGCCAATGTGGACACTATATTTTGATGGAGCTCTGAATTCTCAAGGGAGAGGAATCGACATCGCCCTCCTGTCGCCGGAAGGCCTCACATTCCCATTGGCATACCAGCTCAAATTTCCAGTTACCAACAATATAGCCGAATATGAAGCTCTTCTAGCTGGCCTGGGACTCGCTCATTCTTTTCGTATCACTGAGTTGCGAGTCGTAGGTGATAGTCAACTCATCCTTTGCCAGGTACTCACTAAGTATCGCACTCGCGATCTCAAACTCAAGCCATACCAAGAACTCACTGCTGCCTTTGCCAAACTGTTCACAAAGCTGATCTTTGTTCATATCCCTCGTCATCAGAATATTCTCGCCGATGCCCTCGCCTTATTGGCATCATCCATAAGGTTCCCTCTAGGAAGATGGTTTAAGTCCATTTCCATCTACAAACTTCACGCCCCTGCAGTCGATGATGCTTCCTACGTAAACATCAAAGACAGGATAGCAAGGAAGATCCTGCAGGAAGATATCCTTGAGAAGAGGGAGCTCATGTTGGCAGAGGCCGAAGAAGAACTGGCTGATGAAGAGAAACCATGGTTCTATGAAATTGTCAAATATTGCCAAGATCAGTCTTATCCTGAAGGGGCCACCACAGAGGACAAGAAAGCCATAAGAAGGGTGGCTCAGAAATACACATTGATTGGAGGTCTACTCTATAGGAGGAGCCTTAGTGGTATTCTGTTAAGATGTCTTGGTGACGATGAGGTTTGGAAATGTGTAGAAGAGACGCACTCGGGTGTGTGCGGTGGCCACGTGAATAGTCAGATGCTCGCCAAGAAGATCATTCGTCAAGGCTTTTATTGGCCCACTATGGAAGAGGATTGTGCTGTCTATGTCCGTAGGTGTGTCAAGTGTCAACTTCACGCCGATAAAATCCATTCACCATCTTCCTCACTTCATCCAATATCCTCCCCATGGCCTTTCTCCATGTGGGCATTCGACATCATTGGTCCCCTAGGTGATCCCAATTCCCTCACCAAGCAGAAATCTTTCATCCTTACTGCGACGGAATACTTCACCAAATGGGCCGAAGCCGAAGCTTACGCGGAAATCAAGGCGTCAACAGTCTGCAAGTTCATCATGAAGAACATTCTCACCAGATTCGGCGTCCCAAGCACGATCGTCACAGACAATGGGCCACAGTTCATTTCTCAGGACCTACAGGACCTCTGCAAAAGGTACGCAATTGCATTGCATCATTCATCGCCTTATTACCCACAAGGTAACGGCTAAGCGGAGGCCACCAATAAAACATTGCTCAAAATCATCAAAAAAACCTGCGAGTCTAGTAAGTTTTCAGACTGGCCAGAAAAGCTTATCGAAGCCCTATGGGCCTATCGCACCTCAATCCGTACCCCCACCGGGCAGACTCCATTTGCCCTCACTTATGGTATGGAAGCGGTAGTCCCGTACGAGACTCTGATCCCTTCTCTCAGGGTACAATTGGATGAGGAATTTCCCCTCGACGATCGTCGTAATTCACTCCTCGCCCAGTTGGAACTCTTGGATGAGAAGCGGCTGGCCGCCGCCGAACACGCGCGTGTGTATCAAAATAGACTCGCTCGCTTTTACCAAAAGAAAGTCGTTGAGAGAAAATTCAAAGTCGGTGAGATGGTCGTAAAAAGAATTTTTGTCAAACCTGGAGGGCCACGTTCTAAGCTCCAACCCAATTGGGAAGGACCATTTGTAATTCAAGCCGTGTACCCTGGCAACGCCTACAAGCTAATCAACGCCGAAGGGACCGAGTTATCCCACCCTTGGAATGGGCTTTATCTTAAGAAATACTACCCTTAGCACAAAACAAAAAATGATGAAAAGATAAAAAAAACATCAAAAACAAGGAAATATTGAAAACCACTAAAAATATGGAAAATTCAAAATGCCGATGCCTGGCAGGCACCATCTAGTTAAGTCCCTGCATCTAACCTTCATGTTAGGATAGGGCCCATTAAGGCTTGGTAGGCACCGGGTCTTGGTTTGCCAGAACCGTGGAGATCCCTGTCCGGCCACGTCGGCCTATGCTCGCTCGAAGGAAGCTAACATCTGCTCACTTATGTATTTTATTCAAAAAAAATCGGTAGCATCACCTACGGTGGGGCTCCACCCAGAAGATCTCCGGAAGCTGTAATCTTTATTCTTTTCTCTTCGACCAAATGAGACAGTCGGTGCCCTTAAAACGCTGAGCATGAGAAACCGAAACTCAAACCCCAAAGGCAAGAGTAGGACACATTTCCTCGAGCATCGATCAGAGCACGAGAAGAGGGCAGTGTCCCCGCAGGCATACGAAGAGGGAGCCCACCAACGTCAAACGACTATATCTCCCTCACAAAAAAAATACAAAATCAAAATCAAGAGAAAAGCCTGGTCGTGACCGTGCCTGGTGCGATAAACGAAACCCCTCAAAGTAAAGGTCTGAATCCACAAAGGGGGGCCGTGGAATGTAAATGCTCGAGATTTGGTCCGAAGTTGTCCGAAAGGAAAGAGTTAATGGGCCCTTATTCGCTCGCCGGGTTAACGGCTTTGCCGGTCCTCTCAGGAGGTTTATCCCCTACACTCTTCCTTCTCCCTCTAAAGATGAAGGTTCGATGGAGTTTCTGAAAGGTGAAAACTGCCCAGGGTCTGCGACCTTATTTTAATATACACATTTTGGTTGCCTACTTTGAAAAAGCAAAAGCTATCGCTGCGAAGGAGTCTCCGTGTTTCTGGCTGGTCAAGACCCCTGTTTACCACCTTGATGTCTTCTTGTTTAACCTCGGGCTTAGGCCAATGCAAGCGCGTCACCTATGGGTGCGACGGCGTCTGATTCCGGGTCAGCGTCGCGCGATTGGTCGTTAGGGTTCCAGGGTGTTCCATCTTATACCATCTAGAGTTGTGAGGAAACAGACCCGGGCCGGGTAAATCTTTTACCTCAAACACCTTTTGGGTGAATCCCTGTGGTCGGAAGCGACTGGGAGCCTAAGCATGGCATGACGGTATTGTCATCAGGGTAAGTCTTAGTCGGCGGGATCATCATTCGAGGGGTCTAGAGGCCCAAATCAACCTAGATGTGCACTTAGGATACCTGGGAGGTTAGTAAGAAACCCCTGTTCTCACGTAGGTTAGGTGCCATTTGGGTGCTTGCCGGGCGTTAGCAGCAAAAAAAAAAAATGAAATGATAAAAACAACAAAAAATGGAAAAGAGAAAATGTACATATTTGCAAGCAAAAAAAATCTTTTTTATAAAATAAAAAAATGCCAAATATAAAAAAAAGAAAACAAATCAATTTTGCATGATTATATTTGCGTACAGCATCTCACTTTAATACCGCTTGCATTCGTGTGTTTGCCTGTCGCATTTATCATCACCACTTCTTTCCCTTGCCTTCGTTAAAATAAAGGCTTGGCCCCTCGACCAGTTATCAAGGACAGTCACAGTGACCATTTGCTTATTGAGCAAGGGGCCAAGTCAGAACAGAAATTCTGATTTGTTTGTTTCAGTGATATGTGCAGGGATTCAGGTAACTGAAGCAAAGGTGAAAAACAAACAAACCAAACCTTGTGTTTTATTCCAAAAAACCAAAAAAATTACATCAAGTTCCGCCCTCTCTCTCTGCATTACTCGTCCCACTACTCTCCGGGCAAAACACTCTCAAAGGTGCTACCCAACTACGAAAAGCGGTACTCCTGCCGCTCTGTACTCCTCTTCCTATTCCCACATCCCGGCGTTGATCCACGGAAGCAGCAGAGAAGCTACCAACACGAAAGCCACGCTCTCGTGCTTTTCGGTAGCGCTCCTCACCATCTCTCAGCCACTGTTCAGCAAGACCAAGGCCGATTCGGAGTTCGAATAGTTGGGCCTCCATGGCCCTTCGCTCCTCCCTTTCAGCCAAACTGTTGGCTCTTTCTCTCTCTGCGTTTCTTTCCCTCTCTGCCCGTTCTCTCTCACGGTCTTCCCTCTCTAACTGGAGAGTGATCCTCAGTTCCATAGCATCCCTGGATGAGTCGTCATCAGGATGACGCCGCAGTTCCCTCTCCAGTTCTGCTATCCTAGCCTCCTTCTGCGCAGCTTGGGCAAGCGCTTCTTCCGTCTCCTTTTCCTGCCGAGTGTACCATCTCAGATACGCGATAAGGCGTAAACAAAGAGAACTCAACGCTGAAACTTTTACCTGTATACGGAGCATCCCTTCTGCCTCCGCAGCACGCTGCGTGACGTGAGCAAGTTGCTCATGAAGCGAGTCAAGTTCTGAGGTGGGAATCCACAAGCTGGAAGAGGCACCACCTACTCCCATCGCTGGGGAGGCCGCGCCAATCTGGGCATGCTACGACCATGTGAATTAACAGCCAACATCTGGAATCTGGGGATTTAATTAGGAATGTACTTTACACCTACCAAGGCGCTCGTAGCTCCGCGGGCATCACCCAACTGTTGTTCCATCTCTGCCAAGCGAGTTCGTAAATTCGCTATCATGGCATCCCGGACATCCTGCAGCCTTACAAGTCAGCATTTTTATCAGAAAAACCAAGAAAAGGAGAAAGAAGAGAAGAGAAAAAAGGGAAACCTACCTCCACAAGTCCCCGGGGTTGGAACCGTTCTGCATACTTTGTCCTATATAGACGCAAGTAGTCCTCGCTGTCCCGCGCCTGTGATTCTACAATCGTGCCACCCCGTTGCCAGTCCTCATACTGTTCGGGGAATCGCACGCGCCAGTCAATGTAAGTCGTCGGTCCCCGCGTCTTTCTCCCGACACGAGGTGGCGCAGCTGAATCCACCCATTCTTGAGCCAGTCCTAAAGTCCTCATAACTAATCGTAGCCGAAGCGGCTCGATTTCATTCAGGCAGTGCATCCATAGTTCCCGTCTGAATCGGGCACGACTTGCTAGAACCCACGGCTGGTTGGCATCGACCATGTCTGAGTAGGGTCTCCAGTTTACCATCGCTGTAGGGAACTCCTGTAACTCCCGCCTTAACACCATCAGTTGGTAGGTTAGGGGTGCCGCACTCATGACGGGTTCCCACCGCCTGGCTAGCGGCACCATCACGGGTCGCCAATGTCGAGCTCTCCCCATAGGGAGGTAATAATAGCTCCATAACTGCTTGGCGCTGGTCATCAGCACCTTGCGAAAACAACAAAAAAAATACAAAACAAGCAAAACCAAAAAAAATACCTGGATGAATGGTGTGAAACCACTCACAGTCATCTCACGATCCGTTTCTTGGAATAGGCCTGCAAACAAGTGTGCCAGCATGGCGGCTCCCCAGGCATAATACCCTACTCTTTCAAGGTCTGACAGCAGCTCCAGGAAGCAACATTGGATACCATCCCCTTTCGAGCTCAGTACCAATCTCCCCAAAAGGAAGAGGAGAAATCTCCTCAAATCTATGTTACATCTTTCCGAGTTGCCGAAATCTGTGCAGTACACGGCACGACATCCTATTTCCATCCTTTCCATGAACTCTTCTGAGGATTCGTCGTCCCGCCGACGAGTGTCGGTGAGCCCTAATGCATCCATGAGGGACGCCCTAGCTACCGACCTGTTCTTCCGACCATCTAGGTCCAAACCCAGTAACTTCTGGGCACCTTCTCTGTAGTCCGCGTAAGTGACTCCGGTCACTGCCTCGCCTTCTACCTTCAGGCTTGTGATCCGGGCCACATCCTCCAAGCTGGGCACCATGTGCCCCCAGGGCATCAGGAATGCCCGGCTCACTGGGTCCCATCTCTCACACAAGGCTTGGATCAGGACTAGGTCAAGCTGGATCGGCTCGATCCGAAGGAAGGTACCAAATCCCATCACGTCTAGCCTCGCCTTCTGAAAATCTGGGAGGCCCCTGTACGCTGCTACTACCAACTCCCATAAGATTTGTGATTTCATCACAACCTACACATACCAGGAATGGGGGTGAGGTTTGGTCAGAAGAAAGGAAGAAAAAATGAGAAAAGGGCAAGAAAACTTGGCTTACGAGCTGTGATTGGGCCCTTTCGCTGAAGTGCCCTTCAAAGTCTGAAAGCCTCCTGGAACTACTACCACTGGACCTGCTTCTCTTCGAGGAATGGGAAGATTCGCCCTCCATCCAACTCTCGGAATTTTGAACTCCTCCTCTCCCGTGAGAACTTGTGCTCCTCGAGTTATTCCTCGATATACCTGGGAAGATAAAAGGGACAAGAATTTATAGAAATGGAAGGAGTGCGGGCCAAATTGCCTCCATCACCTGTCGATGATAGCCCTCGCAATAAGACACCGACCAAGCGGCCCCATGTGTCGCTTCACCGCTCGCACAGGGTGATTGACTGGACGAGGAATAGGACGAATAGCCCCTATGTTGTCTAGGGATACCCTATCATGTTTTGGAGGACGCCCGCAAAATTTGGCACAACATCTGGGAAAAGGAACTAGGGCCGTCAGTATTGACTTCGACGGCAGATTCCCGTGGAAAATGGTCACAACAAGACGTGATTCTCCGCTCGAGGCGGAGTCTCGACAGATCCGTCACACGGGAACAGTGCAAAGGAGAAGAAGTGTAGGGAAGAAGGAACGCACAAGAGGACAAACAAGCATCAGAAAATCAAATCACTCCATTCATAATTCTACATAAGCTGTCAAAAACATCATAAACATAAAGAGGTGACGGGTCCACTAGCCCGCCAATCCTCACCATCACTCATCTCTCCGGGCACTCTCCTCCTCTCCCCCGAGGTGAGGGTCCCTCAGAAGCCTCCGGGATCCCCGTGCAGTAGCACCTGCCTCGCCTCTGGGCGCCTGCTCCGCAGCAGTGACTCGCTGCTCCTCCCCTGGCGTGGCGAAGAAGCCACTGGCGGCAAAGCGACCGGACTGGCGGAGTCGCTCCCCGAACTCTCACGCTCTCTCGTAGCGCGTCTCCATCCCTCCTAGCCTCTGCACGACGGCCTGAAGGCCCAGCTGGAGCTCCCTTACTTGGGCCTCCAAGGCCCTCCTCTCGGTCAGATCCCGCTGTCGCTCGGACCTTCTCTCGGCTTTCTCTCTCTCTACCTCTCTCCTCATCATCTGCAGAAGAACCCTTAACTCCAGGATGTCTGGAGAAGGTCTCTCCTCACCACGATGCCGCAGCTCCGCTACAGTCGCCACCCAGGCGTCACGCTCCTCTTCCGCCCGGGTCGCACGGGCCACCGCACCGGCAAGTTGCTCCCGGAGGGAAGCAATCTCGAGAAAAGGGGCCGAGGAGCTAGAAGATCCGCCAGCCGCTCCCACCGTCGCTATCTGCTGGGCACGCTGGAACAAAATAAACAACGGCCGTCAGTGAAACTCCAAAACCTGAAGTTAAAAGGGCGGCACGTAACTTACCAGGAGCGACAGCTCATGTTGAGCGACGGCCAGTTGCCGCCTAGTCTCTGACAGCTGGGCGCGCGAGCCGCCGATGCCACGCGTGTCCCCAGCTTGGGGAAGCCCCGCGTAACTCTCTCTCTGTCGCCGCAGGAAGTCGGCACTGTCCTGCACCAGTACACCCCCTTGCTGTCCAGGGAGACGTACGGGCCAGTCCTCGAGCCTCGCCTTGCCGCGACTCTCCCTCCTGACGCGGCTCGGCTCGTCCGCACTCGCCCACTCATCGGCCAGGCCCAAGGTCCTTGCCATGTCCTGCACCAAGAAAGGGGTCCCATATCAGTCAAAAGGAACGCGTCCCCTGTCTAGGACGCGTCCATCATTTGAGTGCAACACTCGCCGAACCCTTTTCTCCTCGCCCGGCTCGCTTCAAAACCCAAAATGAATTAAAAGAGGAAGAGATCGGAGGACCTACCGGACCGTGTTCACCTCCTCCCACGCCCTCGGGCCCCTCGGGTCCCTCGGGGGCCCGAAGAGGCCCTTCCTCCTCCATGGACGCCGTTCCGTGCTCGGGCGCGTCCCTCCTTGGGCGAGGATTTCCTCGTCCCTCTCCACCTTCACCACGGTCGGGCCCACCGAACTCCATCGATCAAAAGAGGAGGAAGACGAAAAAGGGGCAAGCGCGTTTCGGCGGAAGGCGGGCTCGTTTGCGGGTAAGGCACGGGAGAAGAAAGGACCACCCGTCGCTTTAAATTTAAAATCAAGGATTAAGACGCGTCCTCGCGCCTGGACGCGCCCAAAAGGGGGAAAAGGAAACAAAATCCCCCCGTGCAAAGCATAGTTCCCCGCTGTTCAGGGTAAGGTCTCGCGGAGCGTGCCTCAAGGGACAACTCAGTGCAAAAAAAGAAAGTGTGGGAGAGAGAAAAGTACACACAACACAAAAGCCATTTCCATTTCATATAATAGCCGAAAGTACATCATACAGTGAGAAGGGTGACGTACAAGCAACTCTCTAACTCTCACCGTCACCCTCCTGGTCATCTCCTTCCTCCCTCCTCTGACGGAGATCCCTAGGGGGCCTCCGCGACCTCTGTGAACCCTGAGAAGCCGTGCTCGCCTCGCCCTGCGGTGGCACTCCAGCCTCGAAGGCGCGACGACGCTCCTCGGCCGAAGAAACCAGATAGCTGCCCATGGAAAAAGAACCAGACTGACGAAGTCGCGCCCCGCGTTCCTTCGCCCTCTGGTACCGCTCCTCGCTCTCCCGAAGCCTCCCCTCCGCCGTGCCAAGACTCAATCGGAGCTCCAGCAGCTGGGCCTCCAGAGCCCTCCTCTCGGTCTGATCCCGCTGTCGCTCCTCCCTCTCTCTCTCCCTCTCCTCTCTCTCTCTCACTGCCTCCCTCCTCGACAACTCGAAGGCAATCCGCAGATCCAGCACGTCACGAGGGAGCTCCTCAGCCTCTCGTCGACGCTCCTCCTCCAGCTCCACAATCCGGGCGTCACGCTCCGCAATCCGGGCGTCACGCTCTGCCACCCGAGCGTCGCGCTCCTGCTCGGCACGAACAGCACGCGCCAGGGCCTCTCGGATCTCGGCCACCTGTCAAGGCACGCATGCACCGTAAGAGAACAGTGATAGAAGGAAAGTAGCTAGAAAAGGGTCGCGGCCAAGCAAGCACTCACTCGAGCCTCGCGGTCATGCTCAGCCTCCTCAGCCCGAGCCACCGTGTACGCCAGCTGCTCCTGGAGGGCAGAAACCTCCGGAGGAGGGCCCCGCGAACTGGAACCCGCTCCACCAGCCATCCCGGCTGCCGCTGTCTGGTGGGCCCGTTGAAACACGGGGCAAACGTCAGTCAAAGGCTAAGCATCAAAAATCCAGGTCACAAAAAAAATGCATTGCATAAACTCACCAGGATCTCCAACTCCTGTCGGATGGCCACCAACTGTCGCCTGGCGTCCGCCAACTGGGCCCGCAGGTCGGCGATCATGGTATCACGAGCATCCTGCATTACACATAAGTTAGTATCCCATGCATATACATATAGAAAGGTGGAGCAGTTTCATTTCACTTACCCCTGCCATACCACCCAAGGAGAGGCGGTCCCCGTACGTAGCTCGGTACCGTCTCATGTAGTCTGTGCTGTCCTGTACGTGGGACACTACTGGGACCCTGCCCTGCTGCCAGTCCTGGTACTGTGCTGGGAAGCGCGTACGCCAGTCCACGATCTTCGCCTTCCCCTTGGTCTTCCGCCCAATGCGGGCCGGTGCATCTACGTCTACCCACTCCTGGGCCAGCCCCAACGTCCTCATGACCAGTCTAAGCCGCAGCGGCTCAATCTCGTTCAGGCAATGGACCCACACGTCCCGCCTGAAGCGAGGAAGACCCGCTACAACCCAGGGCTGGCCAGCATCGCCCATGCCCAGGTAGGGCCTCCACACCACCTGCATCACCATACATACATCATGTTAGTTACCATTCAGTCACATGCATAAACACAAAAAAAAATCATACGCATCATACCATGGCCTCGGGATACTCGCTCAGCTCCCGACGAAGTGACGCCAGCTGGTAGCCGTGGGGTGCTGCAACCACGACCGGCCTCCACTGCCGCGCCAGAGGCACGGCCCTCCTGTTCCCATGCCTAGCCCTCCCCATCGGGAAATAGTAATAGCTCCACACCTGCATCCATCATACATCATTAGTACAATAATTGCATATTTAACTGTGGGAATGCATAAATAAAATGTTTACCTGGAGGAAAGGTGCGAAGCCGCTGACTGTCGTCTCCTTCTCCGAAGTCTGGGAGAGATCGGCAATCAGATGGGCAAGCAGAGCCGCTCCCCACGCATAGTGCCCCACTCTGTCCAGATCCGCCAAGATCCCGAGGAAACGGCAGTGGATGCCATCCCCCTTCGTCCCCAGCAGAAGGCGGCCCAGGAAGAAGAAAAGAAACCTCCGAAGGTCTAGATCCACCAGCTCCCTCTCGCTCGGATCCTGGGTGAAAGCTGCACGAGCATCCCCCTCCAGTCGAGCCAAGAACTCCGCTCCAGTCTCGCTAACCCGCTGGCGCGGGTCGACGAATCCGAGCGCCTCCATGATCTCCACTCGGCCGACTACCCTGCTGTCTCTATCAGTCACACTCGTCTCTAACCACAGCAGGTCCAGGGCACTCTCTCGGTAGTCGGGGTAGGTCACCCCGCTGACTGCCTCTCCGTCAACTCGTAGCCCGGTGATCCGAGCCACGTCCTCCAGTGTCGGCACCATATGCCCCCAGGGCATCAGAAACGCCTGGCTCGGTGCGTGCCACCGCTCCCTCAGTGCCTGGATAAGAGGAAGGTCGAGCCGGAAGGGCTCGATCCTAAGGAAAGCTCCAAAGCCCATGGCGTCCACACGCGCCCTCTGGAAATCCGGCAGCCCACGGTATGCTGCCACCACCAAGGACCAGCTGATCCGGCCCTTCATCACGCCCTGCAAACCACAAAACCAACAAAGAACACATCAGCATCATGAACAGTCATAAAATAATAACACTGTATATATACTACTTATTCTTTTATTTTATTTTTTATATTTTAAAAATATTTATATTTTCTTGTGGAGGCGTCCAGGCCCCTGGACGCCTCCTCTTTTTTTCCCTTTATTTTGTTTTTTTAAAAAAAAAACAAAGCCAAAACAAGAAAAATATATTAAAAATATATATATTATCATGGAGGCGTCTTGGAGCCAGGACGCCTCCTTATTATTATTATTATTATTATTATTATTATTATATTTCTATTACTTTTCGTAAATAAATAAATAACCAAAAATAAAAAGAAAACGTGGAGGCGTCCAGGCCCCTGGACGCCTCCTTCTCTCACTACCCGCCTTTCTCTCACAGCCTCTCGCACACCCGTTTTAGCCTATTGAACCACAAAGTGAGAATTCCGAGGTACTTACCGGGTCGTGATCGTCCTCTCCCGCGTCACCAGCATCCGCAGCGGCCTCCGCGGCCAGGAGAGGCACCTCTATCTCCTCCCCCGCAGCAACCTCCTCTGCTGCGGCCTCCTCGGCATCATCCCTCAACCTCCTCGCACGACGAGCCAGTCGTTTCCGCTTCTCTGGACCCTGACTCGATCCTCCTCGCTCCATTGGGACTAAGAATGGGTCGTTTGGAGTGGCTGGACGGTCGGAATGAACAGTATAAGTGAACAGGGGGGAGGCCCCCCCCTATATATAGAATCACCTTTTATTGGGGCGTCCAGGCGCCTGGACGCCCCCACAATTTTTATTTTTTTTTTCAAAAATTCAAAAAAATAGGGGCGTCCAGGCGCCTGGACGCCCCAAAAAATAAAATAAATAAAAAATAAAAAAATCAAAATAGGGGCGTCCACGACCCTGGACGCCCCCAAAAATAAAATAAATAAATAAAATATAAAAAAAATAAAATAAAAAATAAAAGAAAAATCAAAATAGGGGCGTCCAGGACCCTGGACGCCCCCAAAAATAAATTGTCAAATAAAAAAAAAATAATAAAAAAATAATAAAATAAAATTAGGGGCGTCCAGGCCCCTGGACGCCCCCATAATAAAAAATTTTCAAAAAAATATATATATATTTATATAAGAATATGTATATAATCCAAACAAAATAAAAAATACAAAGAAAAAGAAAAATCATAAAAAAAAAGATAATAATTAAGGGGACGGGGGTCCGAAACATCCAAATGCCAAATTTTATTCCATCAGAAAAGCAGAGTGAACTACATCAGGGGCTTAGGCACTTTAGGCCTTAACTTCCCCAGTTCGGTTACATAAGCCCTCCACGGCTCACATTCCTCCACCACGTGCGCTAAGGCCTTTCCCGCAACACTTGTCTTCCAGGGAGCTTTAATGGCCTTCGCTTCCTTCGCGTCCGCTTCAGTGCCCAACTCCCTTTTCTTCAAAGGAACAATGCCAGTCGGTGGCGGGAACGAATGACGTGGGATGCCAATCTGGAGACAGCACCGATGCGCACTGTAAAGGACGAACTCGGTCGCGCCGATCAGTTGAAGATCAACTTCGGGAGAAGGCCTCATGAGGAGATCAAGCGAAAGCAAACATGCCGGTGCGCAAGTGAAGAAGCCTTGTGTCACGGTGCGGAAGTGAGACCGCCAGTCTTCACGTTTCTTCAGCCACGGAACGCGGTTCACTACAGTACCACCAAAGCCTAACACGTCGGCTATGTGGTGAAGCGGGCTTTGTTGGAAGAGCTTCGAAGCAGTTGGCATTCCCTCGCGGTGGCCGAATTTGAAATGCAAATCCAGCCAGCAATTCAAGACAAGTGCACAACCAAATGGAGGCTTACCCATGCTCGAGGCAGTAAGGCCACTATACAGGTAGGCGAGGACAGCGGGTCCCACCCTCTTTCCACGCCAAATCCCGCAGATAGCACTCAGTTGGTCTTCCTCCACTATGTTGTCGGTATAAGGAAACAAGAGAGCACCCGCCAGACAGATAGTGAACCCCTTCATGATTCCCTCCAAATAGTCATCGTCTGGTGACCCTCTCAGGGCGTTCATGACCCACTCCGCAAGCTTTTGGAGATCGATCCCCTTCTGAGTACGGACCTTTCTAGCTGCGTCGGGCGGCATGAAGCTTCCAAGGACGCTTTCAGAAGTCCCCCGTGTCAGCATCCGCATAGCCTTCACCTTCCCGTCACTCTTGAATTTCTTCAATCCGAGCAGAAGTTCCACCTCCTCGAGGAGGATGGTCACCTCGAAGGTCGGGAAGATAAAAGTGTGGGTCTGGGGATGCCAGACCTCCACTAGCGCGCCCATAGCCGCCCAGTCCATACGAATCTTCTCGTAATGCTTGGCGTGAATAAGGAGCCCCTGCAGATGCCACTTCGAGAGTATGGCCCTCATGCCAATGGAGATATTGGAAGTCAGCTTTGAAAGCCATGGCAGCTTGGAAAACTTCCTCGGGCCTGGGAAGAGTGGATATGGCTGGGAGAGGAAAGAAGAAGAAATGAAGGAAGTAAGAAGAAGGTTCACGTGGAGAAATTTGAAAAGAGTCAGCTTACCATATGCGACATGATCGTCCCACTCAGATGACCCTCGAGGTCGGAAAGTCGCCTAATCTCGCTGCTAGGCTTGCTCCTCTTCATAACGCGGGAAGACTCTCCTTCCATCCTGAAGATCTCTAGATTCTCCTCTCCTTCCTCTCCTGAGCTTCCAAAACCCACCTTGGCGCATTTGAATGAACTAGCCTAAGGGGAGTTCTTATAGGAAGGGAAGGGTGCTACAGGACAGAACATGTCACATCAGTGGTCATTGTCGAGATTTTGTCTGGATCTCCTTTGAACTGTGGTGCGATTCTGCTACTTTTTGATGTTGCTAACCTTTGCTGGCCTGTGCAGGTTTTACTAACGGACGTCTTTGTCCTATCTCCTGTCCCACCTTTCATTGGTTGGTCCCACCATGTCATGCATCATAGTATATGATACCTACGCTACTAGAACATGTCAAGGACCTTGCGGCCCGAACGAATCTGGGATTTGAGTTCCCCTTCAACAAAAACGGTGATGATCCCGGAAGAGTTTGGGTTGTACGGATAGGCCGTTAATTTGTGGTAGCATGGGGACGACGGTTCCGTTCAGTGAGTTGGTGCGTGGATAAACGGGCCCCAGCCCAGTATCAGCTCACCGGATCGGTATCCTGACCCGTTCTTCACAAGTTGGCAATATTATCCTTGGCTATTTTCTATTTTAGTTTGTTTTGATTTTTTTCTTTAAACCCAGCATGCATTCATATAGGGCTTTGATTTATTGCGGAAGATCATTCAAGTGATTCGATTATGAAAGCTGTTGTGTTTCAATTCCCACAAATATGAGATATTCCACTCCGAATGAAATACTGAGTTCCCTTGAGACAGCCCTACGCTGCTCTTCCAAAGGAGACCCTTGTTTGGACAGACCCTCAGATATTCCTTTACCCTTTTTTTTGACCCACCTTGGCCGCAGCACTTCCACATTGGCTGGTAACCGCTCCCCAAAGGTGAAACCTCCGGTTTACGACCCAGGTACTTCCACACCGAGAAGTTGGTCTCCTTTTGTTTCGTGCCTGAGCGCACATCTCACCCTCCCTTATTTGATCTCCGTCCAAGCAATCGTCAATATTTGAAAGATCTTCTTCAAGGTCGCCTCATTGAAACTCCAAGGAAAGATTCCAAACAGTAAACGTCAAAAGCGTGTCTCATCACACCTTGGCATCGACTTATCAGTCCGCTCCCACTCCATTTCACTCCACTTCGATACCATTTCACTACGTATCGCTCCCTTGCAAAGCAGACGCCAAGGCGGGGCAGCTGTAGACACGCCATTCCTGACGTCTCCTGAGAAAGTCTCATATTACTATACGACGCCCCGCGACGGCTTACGCATTTCGAATCACTTGAGTACTTCCTTTTCTTGAGTCTTCTTCCGCCCTTTTCGGCATCCGGAATCGTCTCATCACGGCATTCGGACGGCATCAACACCAGTCAGACGCATCAAAAGGTTCCGGAACCAAGAAGGGTGTCTGCCGGGCGCCCGCCGACGCCTGATCTAAGGACCCCGGTGGGTCTTAATGGGGGCGTCCAGGCCCCTGGACGCCCCCATATTTTTAATTTATTTTATTTATTTTCTCAGGGCTTAAACTAAATAAAAAATATATAAATTAATGGAGGCGTCCAGGACCCTGGACGCCTCCATAAAAACAAAAAAATAAAAAATAAGTATAAAATGCCAGTTGGCATACAAAAACAAAAAAATAAATAAAAATATACATATATTAATGGAGGCGTCCAGGCCCCTGGACGCCTCCATAAAAACAAAAAAAATAAAAAATAAGTATAAAATGCCAGTTGGCATACAAAAACAAAAAAATAAATAAATAAATATATATATATATTAATAGAGGCGTCCAAGCCTCTGGACGCCTCCATAAAAACAAATAAAAAAATCAAAAATGCCAGCCCTATCATCAGAAGACAAAGAAACAATAAAATAATATATTTTTGGAGGCGTCCAGGCCCGTGGACGCCTCCATTAACTCCGTCACGGGCGCCGGCCACCGAACGACGGTTTGTCGTGTGTGAAAAAATCCAAAATATAGAGACGTCCGGTCAGCTGGACGCGCCCATTTCTGAATCACGAGGCGCCGCTCACAAAACCACGCGTTGTGCCAAACCGCGTGCGGCCGTCGTCGGTTTTCGGTGGACCTGCTTGAGGCGTCCGGGACCCTGGACGCCTCCACAAAAGTATTCCAAAAAAATCAATAAAAATAGAATAAAATATTATTTCGGCCCTGATAGAGGTGTCCAGGGTCCTAGACGCCTCCACCCTCCGGAGCCCTATAAATAGAGGCCCACCCCCTCAGTTCTGGAAGAGCTAAGCAGTGATCCGATAGGCTGCCGGAGCCCAGAGGCTACGGAGTCATTTTTCTAACCCGTGGGGTCTTTTGTAGGTGGAGGTTCTGCCGGCTTCTCGGGTGCCCACGCTCGCGAGAGGAAGGTCGTCTTCATCCACCGCGCTTCTACGTCGTCCCCACGCTGCCGGAGCTCCGCCGAATTTCACCACCGGCACATCCAATAAGCCAACTCTTTCCTTTTCTTCGTAGTTCTTTGCATTCATCATCTCGCATCCATCATCTCATTTTCCTCCTACTCGAGTCCGAGAGGGGTTTAAAAGATAACACCAACCAGGTGTGTGTCTTCCCGTTATTTCGTCATTTTTATTGCAAGGATATGAATACTGCACATTCATCTTTCTAAGCCACTTGTCATTTGTTTGTCGTTGTTTTGCAAGGGTAGCCGAGGAAAGCCCTCTCCGTCGGCCGGCCGGAAGGAGAGGAAGAAGCAACCCGCCATCTCCCGCTCTTGAGGTAGGCGCAATCACTTTCTTATTTTGGGGTCTTTCGGCCCCTGGCGATCACATCCTTTCATCGAGGCCGCGGCGAGTCACTTCCCCAATGGCCGTTTAAATTTCTGTTCTCATATTCTCTTTATATCCTGTTATATTTCGTTCATATCATCGAGGCCGCGGCGAGTCACTTCCCCAATGGCCGTTTAAATTTTCGTTCTTACATTCTCTCTATATTCTGTTATATTCTGCTCATATCATCGAGGCCGCGGCGAGTCACTTCCCCAATGGCCGTTTAAATTTCCGTTCTTATATTCTCTCTATATTCTGCTATATTCTGCTCATATCATCGAGGCCGCGGCGAGTCACTTCCCCAATGGCCGTTTAAATTTCCGTTCTTATACTCTCTCTATATTCTGTTATATTCTGCTCATATTCTCGAGGCCGCGGCGAGTCACTTCCCCAATGGCCGTTTAAATCTCTGTTCTTATATTCTCTTTTATATTCTGCTCATATTCTCGAGGCCGCGGCGAGTCACTTCCCCAATGGCCATTTCAATTCTTGTTATTTAATTTCTGCACCATTCCCGTCCCCCCGAGGTCGCGGCGAGTCACTTCCCGCTATGGCCGTTTGAACCCCATATCTTGCTATATTATACTTGTCCCGCTCGCCCCGCCGGAGTAATCTCCCGTGGTGGCCCCTTCTCTCTCTTCTCTCATCTCTGTGTTGCAGCAAACAGCAAAACAAACAAAAAGAGGAGCCTGCGCGCTCTCCGCATCCTCTTCCCCACTCCATCGAACTCCGAACCGCGTGACGTCGCTCACAGTGCCAAGCATGTCTTTTCTATATAGGTGTAGCTTTCTTCAGTTCTAATCAGCTTCCGACTCAGGTAGTATAGAGCCTGCTCTTTGCCTTCTTCATTTATCTGTGCTAGCATTGCCCCCAGGGAACAGTGCGTGGCTGCAATGTATAGTATCAGGGGCTTGCCCTTAATAGGTGCCCCCAGTACGGGAGGGGTCTTGAGATATTCTTTCAGCTTCTCAAAAGCTTCCTGACAGCCCTCGTCCCAGAGGAATGGTACATCTTTCATCATGAGCTTGTGAAAAGGGTGGCATCTCCCCGACAGATTTGATATGAATCGTCGGATGTAGGCCAAACGCCCTTGTAGAGATCTCAGCTCGTGGAGATTCCTTGGTGGAGGGAGCTCCTGGATAGCTTTAATCTTGGATGGGTCGATCTCAATGCCCCTATGACAAACAATGAACCCAAGGAATTTTCCACTGGACACGCCGAAGGCACATTTCATAGGATTCATCTTGAGTTCATATCTGCGCAGCCTCTGGAACACTATCCTCAGATCTTGCAGATGATCCTCTCTTCTGCTGGTTTTCACCACCAGGTCATCGATGTAGCACTCCACTTTCTTGAAGAGTAAATCATCAAAGATCTTTGTCATAGCTCTTTGATAAGTAGCGCCGGCATTCTTGAGGCCGAACGGCATCCTTTTGTAGTGAAATATCCCCTTCGGGGTGCGGAATGCAGTATGCACTCTGTCTTCTTCAGCAATCCAGATCTGGTTATATCTGGATGACCCATCCATGAATGACAGGGCTTCATGGCCAGTGGTTGCATCGATCATTACTTCAGTGATTGGCACTGGGAAATCATCTTTCGGGCAAGCCTTATTCAGGTCCCTGAAATCTACACATATTCTGATCTGCCCATTTTTCTTCTTTACGGGCACTATATTGGCTAGCCATGTAGTATATTGGTTCTCTTCAACAAAGCCCACATCGATCAGCTTGTCGACTTCTTTGTTGATCTGATTTATCAGTTCGGGACGCATTCTCCTGGCAGGTTGCTTCACAGGGCTTGCCTCTGGGTTTATCGCCAATCGGTGCTGTGCCACATCAGAACTCAGTCCCGGCATCTCATCATATGTCCATGCGAAGCAGTCTCGGAATTCTTTCAGAAACTGAATATACTGTTCTTTGACAGCTGGCTCCAGCAATGCACTGAGGAACGTAGGCCTTGGCTCATCTGTTGACCCCAGATTCACTTCTATCAGCTCATCGACGGTGGCCTGGCCTCCGTCCTCAACTTCGGGTGGGGCTTCTTGCAAATCAATAAAGCCTCCCGGGATATAATCTTCTTCGCTCTCATGATTTTCTATTTCATCAGATTGGTCATCCGCAGATGCTGGTGCATCGTGTAAGGCCAATACGGCCGGATTCTGTTCAGTCTGCCCCGAGGACGTGACTGGCTTAGCGAAAAACTTCGAAGTGGAATCTTCCATGCTTAGAGGCTCTTCTAATGTGGGCTCCCCTGAGAGGTCATCATTATGTAGAGCTCGAAATTCTTCTAGAATGCGCCCAAACTCCAGGCACTCATGCAGCTCTCTGGCTACTTGATCTTCATCTGGGGTTTCCGTGTCAAATTGTGCTTCGGCCTGGAACAGATCCTCTTTGCAAGATGGATTCTCCCAGCACCAACCCTTCTTGGTCTCATCAGACATCCTTGCCTCCGGCTGGTTATCTTGGGCTTCATTGTCTGTTATGGATTGATACATAATCTCTTCATCTTCAAAGGGGTATTGATCATACCCTACTTCTGGGGAATCTTCATTCGGGTAGAGGGCTGAGATGACATCCACCTCGGCTTCATAGTATTCTTGCAGGGTATAACCCAGTCCCGGGTGCTGTGTGATCTTCCTCAGCTCCTTGCTATCTCGAGGCGGATCCCATAACTCCTTGAATGCTTTCTTCTGAGCAACAGGCTGTATCGATGGCATTTACATCTTGGAGAACATTTGTGAAACTCGTTGGGTAGTATAATCCAGGCCCGTAATTGGTACCATCAGGTTTGCAGCTTCTTCAGGGGCCATGCAATCTTGATCATCTTCCTCGACTGCCTCCCCGGTGTAGAATATGATAGGGGGTTCGCCGAAGCGAGGGATTTCCATAGTCTTTAGGGGCAGCACTGTCTGGTATTCTGTGCTGGCTATGGGCTTGACTAGACCCTGAGGAACTTCCACCTGTGTGTATTTTTCTTTCATCTTTTCTTCAGTATCATCTGGGTGTATGCCAGGAGGAGTGATCCGAGCAAAATCACCAGCATAAGAGATGTGAGACACCCCATGCTTTTTAATGTAGCCCTTTGGCGGCGGCGGAGACCAATTTTTTGCTTTCGTCGCCGACTTTTCTTGGCTGACCACAGTTTCTTTTCCTTTATCCCTTTGTGACACCTCGGTGTAATAGGATGCATCGAGCATATGGCACTCGAACACTTCGAAGGGATGTAGGTCTGCAAACACCCTTTCTTCTTTTCCTTCATGGCAGTATTTTATGCATTGGTGTAGCGTGGATGGCACTATCTGATATTCGTGCAGCCACGGTCTTCCCAGCAGGGCCTTATACGTGGTGTTGGAGTCGATTACATAGAATCGTACCACGGTAGTGAGGTCGCACAGTGTGAGGTTGAAATCGGCTACCCCGAGAGGTGTTTCACATTTTTGGTTGAATCCTGCAATCTTCATATCTCTGACCTTGGTGAGCTGCAGATCAAAGTAATATTTCTGATAGATGCGGTATGGGAGAATATTCACAGCAGCCCCTGGATCTATTAATATTCTGCTTATCGGCTGACAGTTCAGGGAACCCCTCATATACAGCGGTCTATTATTGCCGGAATTTGGGATTAGCATATCATCCTCCGTGAACGTGACTGATGGCCCAGCATTCACTTCTGCCAGGAGTGCTTCACATTGTGCCGGGGACTGCAGGGCATCCACGATTGCTTTGCGAGCTTCTTCACTCAGAGAGAGAATTTCCCAGATGGAGAATCTGGTAGGGAGCTTCTTCAGCATTTTCATGACTCGACTGCCCACCCGGACATTAGATAGTCTCATCTCCTCTGCCCATCGGGGTCTTGGAGGTTCATGTGGTGCCTGTGGCC
The DNA here is from genome assembly GCA_022559845.1 of Amorphophallus konjac. NCBI lineage: Eukaryota > Viridiplantae > Streptophyta > Magnoliopsida > Alismatales > Araceae > Amorphophallus > Amorphophallus konjac. Next base: position 342,368,644 of record CM040120.1, read on the forward strand.
TTTGCTGCCCATTTTCAATTTTATCTTCTTCATTGGTCTCCCGGAAGGCTTCTTCTGTAGCGACTGCCCCTGGTTTTGCTAGAGGGTTACCTTCTTCATCTTCTTCATGCTGTTTCTGCTTTCCAGCTGCTGTCTGCTGGCATTTATTGCTTTTATCTGGAGCAGTATGAGCCGGTTGCTCATTTTCTAAGCTGGACAGGAACTCCAGGAATGAAGGGGCTTCATCTGCCTTCTTTTTGTCCTGGTACAGACTAGCAGGGGGAGGAACCTGGACACCTCGTATCTCTGGTTCCGGGATTTGATAAGGTTGCTCCCCTCTGAACATGATGTTATGGTTGGCTGGTGGTGGGCACCCCCATCTTCTCCCAGAACGTGTTGCATGGGCCGAGGTAGAGGCTTCGGCATGGTTAGCTTCTAGCGGAGCGTTGGATGCTTCCGGCTCATCATCCTCCCCGGGCAAGGAGAAGAGTACTGACAGAGTGTTACATTGTACTGTCGTGACCTTCTTTCCTTTCTTGGATTTGGGCCGTTTCTTCTTCTTTTGGGAATTTGGCTTTGCTGGCTCCTGCCCCCAGAAGGGCTCATTTTCAGCTTTTTCTTGTTCTGCCTCTGGCTGCTCTTTAATTTTCAATTCTTCGAGCTGTTCCCAGAGTATACAGTCTTTCATCAGCAAATGCTTGGGCTTCTTCTGCTCGTACTCATCGAGCTCATTAATATATTGCTGCAGACGCCTGGCTGCAGGGCTTACTTCTTTATGTGTAGGGAGGGGAGTTTGTCTCCTCCGGTTGTGAGTAGGGATCCGGATGACTGGTCCAGTCTCAGTTGTATGCCATATTGACTTTATCGGAGGCGGCTCAGGCCTTGGTGTAACACCCCGAATAACTGCTCCACTGGTATTGGCTGTAGGAGTCTTCTTTCTGCTTTTTATGGGTATCATCTGCCATCCTTCCTGATCTTTCTGCGGGGTGAGGAAGCAAGCTTCATAGGTATTCTTGGTGCATTCTTCGACGGCCTCCTTGGGCAGCTGTTGGTAGACTGAGATCATATTGGCAGCCATTCTCCAGGGTGGAGGCTCATGTGGATGGGGCGGCTTTACCTGATAATCTCCCAGCTGCAGCTCACCTTTCTTGGCCATTCCTTCCATGATATCTTTGAAGACATAACAATCTTCAATTGCGTGCCCCAGCGCGCGGTGAAATGGACAGAACAACGGATCATCTTTCTTTGCTGCATCTGCTGGCCTTTTGGGTTCAGGCAATGTTACCTTATTGAACTTATATGCCCAGTTGAATAGTGCGGCCGTCTTATCTTTCGGGAAGGAATATGCTTTTCTCATCTTGTCTCTCAGAGAGACTTTATCCTTCCTTTCTGCTGTATCTGCCAGCGGGGGAGCTTCATCTGCCCCTTTCTTCCCCTTCTGCTGCTCGAAGGTTCTGAAATCGACGGTGTTGGCCTCAGAGTGTGATGGCCGTCGTTCATTGGATTTTCCCTTTGGCATGGTGGGGACATTGGCGGTCGGACGCTTGGACAAGAACGTCTCGACCTCTGCCACTATATTGTTCAGTCGGTCGAATGTTCTGACATCTGCACCGATCATTTTTTCTAGCACCTCCCTCCTGAGGCTCTGCTCGCATATCTGCACTGCATCTTCCTGATGAGGAGGTCTTCGGCATCTCATGGCCAAGTTCCTCCACCTTTTGATGTAGTCCAGTGCAGTTTCATCTTGTTTCTGCCTGGTTGCATATAGCTCTACTATCGTGATTTCCCTTTCCGTGACATGAAATCTGTCGCGGAATTTTCTCTGCATATCAGGCCAATCAGCCACTGACCCAGCTGGCAGGCTTGAGTACCATTCAAAGGCCAAACCAGTGAGGGATGAGCCAAAGAACTTGAGCAGATAAGCTTCATCGACTGCTAGGTCGCCCATAATTGTAGTGTAGTAGGCTATATGCTCCCTAGGGGAGCCTTGGCCATTAAATTTCTCAAACTTCGGCGGCTTACTGACGCCTGGGGGTAGTTTCTTGGCAGCATACTGGGGAGGATAGGGTACCCTGTACACATCATAAGTACCCGCATCACCACCAGTCTTTTCTGACAGCTTCATTTCCACAATTCTTTCAATCATCTGTTTGTGGGCTACAGCTGGATCTATATCTTCTGGAAAGAAGTGGGCTTGTTGCTGGCTGTGAGGAGTTGTCATCGCAGTGGCGCGCAAGATGGGCGCGGTAGGCTGTGTCTGGGACACGGAGGGCTGAGTCACTGTCTGCTGTGGAATAGGTTGGCTTGGTGCTTTGCCCTTATCAGCTAGGAGGGGGTTAGCTGGAATAGCCGTCTCTGCTGAGCTGGATGTCTGCCCCACAGGTTCAGCTTGCTTTGAGACTGATGTAGCTTCCTGTCTCTCATTGAGCTGTCTTCGGAGAGCATTGATCTCCTGTTGGTATCTTCTGAACATCATCTGGATCATGGGATCCATGGTTGATGGGATTTGTATATCTTCAGAAGTCCCTTCAGCATCATCAACGAAGGGGTTATCTCCATCTTCTGTTGTTACCACATTAACTGTCATAGTGGTAATCCTGCGGGCTTCATCATCAATTTTCATTTTATCCTTTGCGGCCTGGCCTCTTCTTGTGACAGGACCAGGTCTAGTTGCCAGCCTGAGCAATTCATCTGGCTGAGTTGGTAGTATATCTTGCCTCCTGGCCAGTCCAGCCATGCTGCAGGCAAAGATTTGCATCTTTCCTTTTCACCTGTAGACCTTTCTTTTTATTTGGCTAGGATATCTGAGCCGGTCAAAGACCGATATTCTTTCTTTGTCTTCTTCCCCGTGCAGGTCCTCTTCATTATATCTGGCCCTGAGGCCTTCTTCATAGTCATTCGAATCGGAGGAGGAGGCTCCGATCATCATTTCTTGGAAGGTTTCTTCTTCTTCATCATCCCTGGTGCCCAAGGCACGGGATAGTCTTTGTTGACCTAGGGCAGAGCTCCCTAGGTAGTGGAAGTAGTCTTGGACTACTTGCTTTGTCTCCTCTGGGTCGCGCCTTTGCGGCTCAGGTTGGAGCATCAGTCTATCCTGGCTCTTTTGCTGATAAGCCAGTCTTGCCACCCGAGCATTCAAATGCTCGGCTTTGGAGTATCTGCAGATATCAGCCTGTCTGGCACAGGCTCTTGGTCTCCTTGCAGTGACCTCAGCGACTGGTTCGCTCACATCGCCAACTTGGAAGCAGTCGGCAGCAGCATCATAGATCTTCCTTTCCCATCTTCTGCCCCTGGCCATGGGATGGGTAGTAGTGAAGCTTTCCCTTGTATGGTATTTTCTGCCCCTCATCATGGGGCGAATAGCAGCCATATTTCTTTCTTGACCCTCAACCTCATCTCTCCTCCCCCGGATCCTGGGGTAGACGGTAGTAGCATTTCTTTCATCTTTCTTCACTTCCCTTCTGCCCCCTGCTCTGAGGCGGGCAATAGTGATATCAGTAAGGTTCTCCCTGTTCTGAGCTGGGGCCCAGCTTTGGATCTTTTTCGGCCGCCAGACCTATTTGTATTTTGCTGGCTTGGGCGCCAGCGGCTTCTTTTCATTAGCCTCCCAATTGGCCTGCCTGGTGGCCAGAGCTTGGAATCTGTTGGCAGTGGGCACCATCGGGACGATCACGTCCGGGTTGACCTCCCTCGGGTGGCCGTTGAGGTTCGTCCGGATCCCTCCGATCATCATGGTCTTTCTGGAGTTGGAAAGACAACGGTCAGCAGTGACATACCGGCTCCTCCGGTTGGTCCTCCTCCCCTTCTGAGCAGCAGCGGGGACCATGTCCCTTTTCTGGACATGATGGACGTAGCAGGCGACGGCCGTGGGGGCCGTGTTCTCCGGTAGGATGTTCTTCTGGTCGGGGATCTTCACCGGGGCACTTGCAGCAGTGCCTTGCTCATTGTCGTCGACCTGTAGAAGGTCAGTGAAGACGACGCCCAAGCAGTTGGGCAGCCCAACGGCAGGCGGCAGTGATCCGAACGCGAAGGGTACCGCCAGGTAGCCTTCGCGCACATGCATGTCAATCGGCTGCTGGTCGAAGCAAACGGACATGATTCCAGCTGTCATTGTAGATTCCTGAAAATAAGGAAAGTACACAGAATCAGAAGTTTCAGGGGGGCCCGCCGGGCCTCCTACTTTAGCGTAAAGATGAAGGGAGACTGAGTCCCACCGGGCATGCCAGACTTGTGGACGCGGGATTTTTATTTATATTTATTTATTTATTTATTTATTTTTATTGGATTAATTTATCATTTATTGATTTATTTATTTATTGGTTCATTGGCGTGCCAGTCACATGTGTGACGATCTTATTGTGCGCTCGATCTGACATGGTCAGTCGATTGTGAAGTCCGAGTCGGGACCTGGAGTCTGTCATACCATAAACGCTATGACGTTAATTACGCCCTTCCAGGGAAGGACAACCCTTGATTAAACACTAAAATAGGAGGCCTCGTAAGGCGAACAGATGTTCACATGCTTAATTTTAAACTTCCTACCAGGGCCAGGGAGGCGGGTAAGATAATAACATCAACCACAGAAACAGACTAGATCGTGTGATTGGCGGTTCAAAACAGTTATACTTGGTGGGAACGAGGAGATAGAAGGTGTCCACCACGGAAAGGCAGAGCCATGACCATGATATAGGTTTAAAGCTTCGATCGGTATTTCGACAGCCTTTCCTCTTAATCTGGGTTACGCCCAGAGAGAAATAGGCTATCACCCACGGAATGCCGGGATGAAAGCCGAGAGAAAGAGAGAGGTCAAACCTCACGACCTATATATATCAGCCATGGGGCAATGTTTGATATTCCCTTAGGGAAGCCGGCGGAACTCATGCAGTGGCAGAACCCTCCCGAGCTAAAGGGGTTACTCATAAATCCGATGCGGGACGGTGGAACATAAGGGAGCCTGACCCCCTTTAAATTTATCCATGGATATCCCTGAATGGATTAGCTCTGGACATTTGGGCTCATATGATGGTAGGTTAGGCTCTCGGTACGACTAGAGATGAAAGGACAGGGTTCCCGGCGCAAAGGGCAAGAGAGCCAAGAAGGCCAGGGCTCCCGGCGCGCAAAGATAAAAGGGGGAAGCCAGGGAGTTTACGGCGCAGGCTTCCCGGCGCGATGAGGTTCCTGCAAAAAGGGGGGTCTCGGCGCGGGGGGTTGAGCAGGCCGTGGAGGGGTTCTCGACGCGGGCCTCCCGGCGCGACGAGGCTGCAAGGGGGGGTTTCCCGGCGCGGAGGGTAGCTGGCTTCCCGGCGCGGCCAAGTTGCAGGGCTCCCGGCGCGAAGGCCAGAAGGCCAAAACAGGTCTCGGCGCCTGAAGGATGGCGCCGAGAGCTGTTCATCCCGTCTACTGTACGCGGGGCCGAGAGCTGTGAGGGCGCCGGGATCATAACAGAGCTTACGGTACTCTGTTTTGGGTTTCATATTGGTTAGGGTTGAGGAAAATGGGCCCTAGGGCATTAAATGGCTCAATTCACTAGACTTCGACCTGTTTTGGTATAGGTTCCCAAGGAAGGCCGGGAACATAAAAGATTGGGAGGGGAACAATAGGGTATAAGGAGCCTCTGTCACCACTGATAGATAAGGTCCCGGGGATGGGTTTCATGTCATCTCTGGCATCCTGGGAGAATTTTGACAGCATCTCCCCTGGACTGAACATTTGCCAGGGAATGATAGACGATCACCCACTGAATGTCGGGGTGAAAGCTAAAAATAGAGGGGTATGGAACCCCTGGCGCCTGTGTATGCTTGGAGCAATATCTTGATATCCCTTTTGAGACCGTAGAAGCTTATGCAGTGGCAGAGCTTCCTTGGTCTGAGGGTTTATAAAAGCCGATCGAGTTCGAGAAATCGCGTAGAAAAAGGGAAGTTGCTCCCACTAGTTGTCGTCCCTGAAGTGCATGTGATGACTCAAAACGCCCCAGGATGAGTGGACGAAGAGGCCAAAGGGGTGGAAAAGGAGGGGCTTCTCGGCATGATTTTCATTGGCCAGAAGATGGCTCTCGGCGTGGGATTATCGGTTGGCCAATGGGGCTTCTGGCATGGGTTTACAGATTGGCCAAGAGGAGGGCTTCTCGGCGCCAAGACGAGTAGGCCCCGGCGCGATGAGGAGAAATGAAACGGGTGGCTCCCGGCGCGCCCGGAAGATGGGATCTCGGCGCAAGAAGGCTTGCGCCGAGGGCTGTTCATCAGCTTTACTGTTTGCGGGGCCGAGAGCTGTGAGGGCGCCGGGATACGAACAGAGGTATACGGTACTCTATTTTTTTGGTTTTAATGGTGGTTTGGGCAGAAACTGACGGATTCTATGGGCTCTAGACTGCTCAAGGCATCCACTCTGAGTTGGATTAGGTCTAGAATTCAGAGGAGTATTAGGGTTCGAGAGGCATCTGGGAAGCCGAAGTCTGAATGCCCCTGTCCATCGCCATTATCACGCAGAGCTTGGGGACACACTTGATATAGTCATTCGTCACCCTGGGAGCCAAGAGATGGCTGTCTCCAGCCCCAGAGGTGACTTCGATGACATCAACGGATAAAGCACGCGCGCTTAGAACCCCGGAGTTTCTCAAGCTTCGATCATTGCATAGCACGGCTTCATCCCAGCAGCCAAGGAATAGTCTGTTTCGGGCTCTGGGGTGAGCACTAATGGTGCTACGAAGCAGAGAAAAGAAATAGACAAATCGGATCATCATGCTACTGGTTTACAGATAACACGGGGAATGGCAATAGGGCTTCAGAGGAAGCAAACAATCAGGCTTAAGCTATAGCCCATCATGCATATATATCCATTCGTTTGATGATGTCCATCAGGGAAGACACATGGTGAGAAAACCCAGACGATACACCATTCCAATACTCAAACCGATTACAGGGAGAGAGTGAGGGAAAGGGGGACAAACAGATGCCGAGATGTCTCGGCTACATTGCATGAATCAAGATAAGACTTGAAACGATTACATGAAATAGAAGAAAAGAAAACAAGGGGGGAGGGCGGAGCATTGACTCCTCTCCCTCCCCGGATGCCCACCTGAAGACTTCCCTTCTGCTTCTGCTAGTTTCTTCTCTTTTCTTTCTTTTCGATCGATGGCCCGGCTTCCGATCCCCTCCCCATTTCAAAGAGGGTTTTCTTTTATAGCTCTCATCCCTCTGTCCTCTCGGTGGAGGGCAGTCGGTGCGGCTTGTTCCATTCGAGACATCTCCCGGCGCGACAAGTAGCCCCCTGTGGAGGTTCCCGGCGCCATTATCAGAAGCCCAAATGGCCGGCCCATCTAGTGCCTTCAGGCCTCATACGTGCCTTAGGCTTCTCTTTATATATTTTTCTTTTTGAATTAATCTTCATCAGAACCGAATAAGGCCCCCTTTAGTAGAGACATGACTTTGTTGAGATCATCTTGAGGCTCAATCAGTGAACAAACTGGGGTTTAATCAGTATTGCCGTCTGAATGACGACAAAACCGGGTATGTTTCATCGGCATTGTCATCCGAACGGTGACAAGACCAGACATCAGCTTCAGTCTGACAGACTTCGGCCGGGTGTGTAATCTGTGGAGAGGATTCTTCATTTGTCCTGACTTTGCAAAAGCCTTCGCAATCTTCATTTGTCGGCTCCGGCTTCTCATCAGAGTGTGCTTGGAGGTCTTATCAGTCGAATGACTGCTGCTTTATCAGTGCTGCTGTTTGACTGACGATGGCACCGGACATCAGCTCGGCTGGCGGAGACTTCAACCGGGTAAACGGCTGTCGAGCTTCATCAGTGGTCTTCCACTGTTGGTCTGATCTTCTTTTCAGTTATGCTTCCACCCCTGTTCATTTTCAAGGTGTCAACAGCGGCCTATCGAGGAGCCGTGTACGTATCTAAGCGGTCCCCACTGGACAGTGTTTCTCTGTTCTAGCGCTGCACTTTGGGCGAGTGTCTTCATTTTCTCCCTGTTCCAAGGTACGTGGTGCTATTCCTTTGCATTTCGTGTCTTGGTGGCGATCACGGTTCATGCACACACCCTTCTTCTAACTTTGAACATCATTTTCATATTTTGATTTAGAAAGGAATGAAAGGGGAAGGAAAATATATCTACAATTCCTACACTGAATTGAATATCAGGTCTTGAGGCAGTCAAATAGAGTAGGGATCCGATCATACCTCGGTATAATTTAGCATTAATTTTCTGAGCTGATTCATCTGCATCTAAGGATGTGTTGGTACCCATTGGAGTTGAGATGTGCTTCAAATTATCCATACCAAACCTCTTGAGGATTTCCAAGGTGTACTTGGTCTAATTGATAAAACATCCATCTTCCAATTGCTGAACCTACAGACCAAGGAAATATTTTAGTTCACCGACCAAGCTCATTTCAAATTCATTAGACATCAATTCTGCAAATTCATTGCATAGTTCAGTGCATGTGGAACCAAAAATAATGTCATCTACATATACTCGAACTATGACGATATTTTTATTCAAAGCCTTTGTAAACAAAGTTTGATACCTTATCTCTTTTGTAGCCCTTGCTGAGCAGAAAATCTATCAGCCTTTCATACCAGGCTTGAGGGGCCTGTTTCAGTCCGTACAGGGCTTTGTTTAACCTGAAAACATGGTTAGGATGTGTAGACATCTGAAATCCAGGGGGTTGTTCTACAAACACCTCTTCCTTAATATATCCATTCAAGAACGCACTCTTGACATCCATTTGTTGGAGTTTTATATTTTTGGAGCATGCAAAGCTAGCAGAATTCTTATAGCTTCTAATCTAGCAACAGGAGCATATGACTCTTCAAAGTCTACTCCGAACTCCTGGCAGTAGCCTTTAGCTACAAATCTAGCTTTATTCCTAGAAATTATTCCTTCTTGATTCATTTTATTTTTAAAGACCCATTTTGTTCCAATGATAGTTGCATTTTCAGGTTTAGGAACTACTTTCCATACATTGTTTCTTTCAAACTGTCCTAATTCCTCATTTATTGCATTAACCCAAGATTCATCATTTAAGTATTCCTCTACAGTTTTGGGTTCAATTTGAGACAACATTGCAACTAAGTCTTGATTATTCACATCTCTAAGATAGGACCTTGTCCTGGGGGGAACATTCAAATTTCCTATGATGTTTTGAATAGGGTGGTCTTTCAAAAATCTACATTAGTTGAGGACTCACCTGCTTCAACTAACCTTATTTGATTGGGAGCATTTGGTTCTGCAGATGGCTGAGTCTCCTCTTCTGCTTATCCTTTAAGAATTCTCCATCCCTGTCATCATCTTCAAGATTAACAACTTTATGTGTTTCATCAAAAACAACATGTCGAGACTCCTCAACTATCTGTTCAGAAATATTGAAAGCCCTATATGCTCTGGATACTTCAGAATAACCTAAGAAAATTTCAGGGATACTTTTGGCTTCAAACTTATCTAAATCCTTTTTGTCATTATTGTGTATGAAGCACTTGGAACCAAAAATTCTGAAATGAGCTAGGTTAGGTTTCTTACCTTTCAGGAGCTCATAAGGGGTTTTCTTATGTACTGGTCTTACCATGGCCCTGTTGATAGTGTAGCATGTTGTGTTGGCCACCTTTGCCCAGAACTTCCTTGGTAGTTGACTTTCAATCAGCATGGTTCGGGCCATCTCCACTGTAATATCCCGGACCTTTTGGATCTATCCTTCTTGGGTCTCGGATCTGCTTTCTTGGAGTGTTCTACTCCGTTGTATCTGAAATTTCGTTTCGGACATCTTCCGTGTTCGGATCGGCGCGATCCGGAGTTGTTTCGGAGGCCCGGAGTGCGTCCGCGGCTTTTCCGCACGTATTTTCTGATTTCCGCATACGGGTTTCAGTAAATCCTGTGGAACTCCGTTGCGGGTGAACCGGGTAGTTCACCTAGGCGAGAGTGGTGCCGGTGCGATCGGTGCATTCTGAGGATCGCGAAAATGCAATTTTCTATTTTTTGGTATTTTTTAGAATTTTTGAATTTTCTATAAATACCCCCACCTTTTTCTCTCTCTGCCACCTTCTCTTCTTCTTCTTCCTCCCCCATCGTGAGCGCCCCTTTCCCTCTCTCTTCGACCGACGACGACCGCGTCGAGCTCCCCTCTGGCTGCAGACGGCGGTGGGCGACGGCGCGACGACGTAGGCGGCGGCGAGACAATCCTGGTGGCGTGTGGCATTCGTGGGAAGCGCAAGGAGGAACGAGGGTTTCAAGCATTCTTCGCGGTTTGTGGACGATCCGGCTTGCCTTGAAGCGAGATTGAGGTAGAGTGACGTTCCTTAACTCCCCGCGTTCCATTTCCGTGGTTTCTAGCCCGAGGGGAGGCCGAGAGATGGGTTTCCATGCCGGGTTGGGGTTTTCCATGATTCGGGGAGAGTTCACCCGATCTATGTTTTTAGGCCGCGATTCACCGTTTTAATGGCTTAGATGCATGCTAGGGGTCCTTAGGGGGCTTCCCCCTTGATTTCCCCCTCTCCTATGGAGGTATGGGGGCGTGGTTGGCATTTGTGGGCGTTTCCCGCCGTTTTGTCGTCGGGACGGTGTGACGGCCCTTCCAGGGACCGTCACAGTCTGTGACGCGCCATGAAGGGTGCACCACAAGACATGTTTTGCCAATAGGGTGGTCCGTGGGCGTGATGGCCCTATGATAGACCGCCAGGGCGTGTGACACACCTAGGTTGGACCGTCAGGTGACGATCCGACTGTTGGCATTCGACCGTTCTATTTTGACCATTGGGGGTTAGGGCCTCTGACGCACCCAAGGTGGGGCGTCAGAGCCTTGTGACGCCCCTGTGTGGGAGCGTTAGAGAGGACACGTCCCCACCTTCTAACACACCTGGGTTGGAGCGTTAGAGACTGTGACGCCCCGAGGGGTGTGCGTCACAGCCAGTTTTGTCCCGTCTTCTGACGCACCAGCGTTGGTCCGTCAAAGACCGTGACGCCCCAGGCGGTGTGCATCATGGTTGGTTTCTGCTTGTCTTCTGACGCACCAGGCTAGGCGCGTCAGAGACTATGACGCACCAGGACTGGCGCGTTACAATCGATTTTGCACCGGGAGCCTGACGCGCCTGTGTTGGACCGTCAGACTGCTATGACGGCCCAGTGATAGACCGTCAGAGCCTGTGGCACACCAGGGTTGGACCGCCAGGCTCTAGACTGCACCAGGTGGTTCACAATCCCGTTTCTTTTCCGATCGTGGTCACCGTGCGACAGTGCTGGTACGTGGGATGGTCCCCGTACGTCGTCGGATGCGGACGTTGTTTTCCTTTGACTTGAGAGTCTACTCCGTAGTGACCCTCCACTAGTCGTAGCCTACCAATACGCGTGTGCTGGTCTCACCTGGGAGTAGGTGTACGGGCTTACCCTAAGGAAGGTTTTAGACTGGTTTCCATCGGGCCCCACGTCTTGCAGCCAGAGTCCGGCTGAGGGGAAAACCGGTCAGAGGGCCAGACCAGGGACGCGCAGTCTGTGTGTTCACACGTGGTTGGGGGCGGTTAGACCCACGCTGATGGGTGTGACCCCAACTAGTCACTTGTTGTGGTTACTTGTACGGTGTCTTAGTTCCCGCTGGGCTGGAGGGAGACACCTGAGATGCGGACTAAGTCATCAGTGGACGCATCCGGTCTTGCTTCTAGTGGGAGGTACTCCTGTCGAGTCGGGAGTGACAGACTGTCAGTCGTTGTGACTTTGACCTTCGGGTTTTGTCGTATTGGCCGTGGTGTTCAGGTCATTTCTCCGTGGCACGTGTGTCAATTTTCGTGCCGTGAGACCGGTGTTTTGTAGATGGCAGGGTTTCCTTTTTCGAGGTACTCGCTCACTGCTAGCGTGGCGGTTTCTCCATTTGCGAGGTAGGATTTGAGTGATCCCTACTGAGTCTTGTTCTGAGACTCATTCCCTGCGTGTTTTCACCGTGTTTCAGGTGAGGCGCGGCTTTAGGGGAGCACGTCTAAGGCTCAGCGTGCTTCAGGTGCCCAGCGTTAGTGCTAGAGGTGAGAGCCAGGGTATGTCCCGTGTAACTGTACTTTTCTTTTTTGTCTCTGTACTAGTTATGGACTACTACTGTCATTATTTTATTATTATCTTATGGACCATGTATTAATTAAAATGTTGTTTATTTCTTGCTTAATTATATAAACTGTTTAATTTCTGTAATTATTTGTGATACTTGTGTATTCTCCACACCATCCTTTAACCCTTCCGAGTCTTCGGACTCGTGGGTGGCGGTGCGAGTCTCGGGTTATCGGGCCTTCCCGGTAATCGGATTCTCGGGTCGTTACACTTCTTGCCCCTCCATCTCTGCCCTAGAAACCTACCACACCTCCCCCACATCCCCTTCCTACCACTCATCTTTTCCCCTTCACCAATCAACAACCCTCTTCCCCATTTCATGAACACTTGGAGCTACACCGAAGGTTCTGTTCGCAGCTGAGGACCTGCAGAGTACCAGCGTCTTGTAGATCCGGCCACAACTTCATCCCAGCATCTCTGGAAGCACAAGTGATACCGGTGGAAGCGTCTCCATGTCCTCTTCCCAACGGCGGTAGTCTCGTCCCATTATGAGCTCGTGGCTACCCGGAGGAGCCGATCTCCCCAGACTGCGCGTCTTCTCCCTGACTGTCTACTTGAAGCCACTTGTGGAGACTGCCACGGCCATCCTATGGGGGATCTGGAGGCAGCGCTTGGCTGAGATCTTCTACGATGAGTCTACTTCCAAGATCAAGAAGCGGAACTCCATTCGTCACCCAGAGCTAAGAGTTCTCAATTTTCTCCCTTGGGTGTGCAGTTTTGTTTCCCCTGGGACTGAACAGACACCCTTTCTATGTTTGGGACCTATCTATTTGCTCCGACCTCCTCCGGTGCCCCCGCAGGTCTCCGCTCGAAGAGGGCTCGACAACAAATCCAGCGACTCTGGACCCGCCCGAATCAGAGTTCAGGAGCGCTCGGGGTGATCTCGTCTTCCTGCTGTAGTGGTACCGTAGCAGTCAGAGTCAGAGAATAGAGGCCCTGCACACGACCCTGCCCCGTCCAACGCCAGCAACCAGAAATTCCCCCAAAAATTGGACATTCTCCTGGGTCAACTACAAAGGTTCTCCAACTAGTTTCGTCGACAATGGAGTTCGGGAGAGGCCGCAGCGGTGCCGACTTCGACCGCCTGTCCCCTATTCCAGAGGGCAGACAGAACCGACAAATTTCATTCAATTAGTTTCTAGTTCGATTCTCCCCTCCCTGCCTGGCCGGCTTACATATTTTCTTTATAATTTCCTTTATTTTATTTAATAATACACCGGGGTGCTACAGCTGCTAAGGGAGAAAGAGTGTTGCGGAAAGAGCTCCGTGAATAGTGCTTCATCCAAAGGTTCTGCATCAAAGATCAAGTGGAGGCCATTCAAGTGTGAATCAAGTGGAGATTCAAGCTTCGATCAAAATCTGCATCATCTACTCAGGGGGAGCTTAAATCAAATTCTTCTTTTGTGTTCTTCTTCTAAATCTCTTGATCCTCAAGTGTTTTATGTTTGTAATCTCTAAACATTCGTGTGTGTGTGGATCTTCCCAGATCCATGTGTGTGTTGATTTCTGTTAGATTCAGTGTGGTTCTGTGCTTGTGCACCTTCGTGGGAGTTCTGAACTCTCCACGAGTTTGTGTGTGTGTTTTAATCTTGTAACCCTTTACAAGATTGTGTGTGAATCCTCACAGATCGTAAGGGGTGGATGTAGGTTGCCGTTGTTACATCCAAACTGTTGCATCCACGTGGTTTTGATGATGTCAAACACCATAGGTCCTCATGAGAATGTGCCTTGGAGGTTGTGCAAGTCTTCTGGTCATTGTGTTAAAAACGGCTAGTCTGTTGATTATAGGTCGGTGATTATTGTGTTAATTCCTGTTATAAGGTTGATGCTAGCGTAGACCATGTGCAAGCAAGGTCGATGCATGCACTGCTCATTTGTTCTGGTTTTTGCTAAGTAAGGTCGATGCGTGTTTTCATTCTTGCTAGACAAGTCAGTGCACATTACTATTCATTGCATGATGGTCGATGCTCTTCACTATTCCACCTAAATCTAAGGTCGATGCGAACTTTGCTTTCGTGCAACATAAGGTCGATGCACGTCTGCCTTAGGCACGACCAAGGTCGATGCACGTCTGCCTTAGCCACGACCAAGGTTGATACATGTTTGCCATAGGCACGACCAAGGTTGATGCATATCTGGTCTGGGTAGGACCAAGGTCGATGCACATTTACCTTAGTCGTTCAAAAGGTCTGTGCACGTTTTGGTTCATGGCATCTAAGGTCAGTGCGCATTTTGGTTATGGCACATAAGGTCGACGCTAGTTAGCTTAGTGCATATAGAAGGTCGATGCTTATTCTGAGGGTCGGTGCTTATGACCCAACTAAGGTTGATGCACATGTTGCATCTTATTCATTAAGGTCTGTGCATCTTGTGATTAGTAACTAATTATCCTCTATTTTGTTTTGCCAGGTCAACCATATGATCGAACACGTGGTCAACGTCAAGGCATATCTGAAGTTAAAGATTCACATGACCTCTCTAACATTTGCAAGGGATAGATGAGGTATTTCACCCAACACCTCAGATGCATTACTTGAGACCATCACACGTGCGGATCCTCTTGGCGCGAAAAGACTTGTCCACGTGGCAGTACTCCAACAATGATGGGCACGTGATCCAAGGGAGGATGGCACGCCTTTTCAATGGTTTCCAGAAGAATGTTTAGAATGCCAGGTGGACCAATCAGTGTTCACTTGGTTATCTGCCACTACGGAGCCCCTATTTCTATATAAGGATGCATTATCCTTCGAAGAAGAGTGTTGAAGCTACTGCCGTTGCTTCCATTCGCATATTCAGAGAGAGAGAGAGAGAGAGAGCTTCCTCCAGAAGAAGAAGAATGAGAGAGCCTCCCCCAGATGAAGAGAAATCGAGAGAATCATCTTTAGAAGATAGATTTGAGAGCAGCCAGCCGTTCCATCTGGAAATGCTTCATTGAAGCTACAGTTTGTCTTTTAATTTCCATTTTTTTTGTTTTCATATGTTCCTCGATTTAGGCTTTTGTTTTGGTTCCCTCTGAGTGTTCTTGGAGGAAGGGAGACAGCGTCTCCAGTAGCGAGTGACTTGGGGTCACTCGTGGGTTTCCCTCTATTCAGGGGAAGGGAGGAAAGCTGATGGGGACATCGCTTACCCCTTCACATGGTCCTGCTGCTCGCCATTTTGTTCGCCATCATTTTCTGAGTATAGCCATGTAGTTTTCTCATTTTTTTCTTGAGTCTTATCTATGTAATTTTCTCTTTATTGAGTCAAGTACCTAAGTAGGTAATGTCATCTATCTAAGTCCAAGGTCGCATTAAGTGGTTTAATAGGATAGTGGGTTAGTAGGCCTTAAGGGGCCACTTCTTTGGGCCTGGCCCATGGGCGCCCCATTCCCCACCCCTTGGTCTTCTGTCATTAGTCCATTTTCCAGGGACTTCTATGTAATTGGGGTTTCCCTATAAATAGGGCCCCAAGCCACCATTTTGAGGTAATTGATGAATGAATGAAAATTGAACCCACTTGAATCCCCTTGAGTCTTCTCTCTCTCTCTCTAGCTCTCTCTCTCTAGTTCTCTCCCTCTCTTCTAGGGGCGAACCCCCTCTCTCTCCTCCCTCCTTCTCTCTCTAAAATTTGAAATTCCCCTCTCTCCTCACCCCTTGCCACCTCACTTGCCACCTAGGCAAGTCTCTTCACCTCCCAAGACCCCCATTACTTCACCATTAATCACTCCACCTCCCCAAGCACCCTTTCACCTTCCCAAGGCATCCCTCCCCCTTCCCCAAGCAACCTCCCACCTCCCTAGGGCCCTTTCCCCTCCCCAAGGAGCCCCTTCACCTCCCTAGGTCGTCCACCCCCTTCCCCTCCCTCCTAGGGTCGACCCCCTCAACCCCTCTCCACCCTCCCATTGCCTTGGCCGACCCCTCCACCCCCCCCCTTTGTCAACTTCAGTTCTGTCTACAGGCTGACCTGCAGACCAGCCTCGAGTTGCAGCGACTACCACGACAACATATTGAAGCTTCTGGGGGCGTGGCCTACCTTTCTGGAAAGGCCTCCCTTTCCTCTTCGCAGGCGAGGTGGAATCACCCCATTCTGAGTTCGTGGCCGTCCGGGAAGGCTGTTCTACCCCGACTGCGCAGAGCTCCATCAGCAGAGTCCCTGAACCCTGTTCAAAGCTACACCACGGCCGACGGTGAGAGATTCAAGTTGTGAGTTCTTCTACAAATATCTTCCTCCACCAGTCCTCTTACTGGATCAAGAAGCAGAAGTCCGTTCGCCATCCGGAGGTCAGAGTTTTGGTCTTTCTTCCTCGACTGGTTGGGTCTGCCTCCCACAGTGGGCAGTGACCTGCCTCCACTCATTGGCATCCCCCAGTCCACCCCGACATCAGACAGCTTCCCCGTCAGTTTAGCAGCGCAGAGGGATTGTCCACAGTTCCAGCAACTCCAGCAGCTCGAGATTTGGCATCCGGGAGCGGCCGGGACAACGTCTGCAATCCACTGTTCATTTCTGGTAGCCGCTGTGACCAGAGTCTGCAACCCGGTTCGTTGCTGCACCACGACTAACCGTGGAGGAATCAGGCTGAACTCTCTTCTTCAAAATTGTTCCTCCATCCGTCCAAGACCAGAAGCAAGAAACGGAATGACATTCGGCTTCCAGGATCCAGAGTTACAAATTTTATCCCTCCGTCGCACGGATCTGCCTCCAGCAGTCTGCAGCGACCAGTGCCTACTCTTCAGGGCACACCGACCATCCACTGCCTTGGATCGCAGCCCCATTGACTCCAGATGAAAGCTACCTCGACCACGGAGACGACGACGCTGGTTTCGTGCCATTCGGAGTTCGGGAGAGCTCACAACAGCGTCTGCAACCTGCTGCTACAGAACAGGTCCGGCCAGAGACCACATCTGCCGACTCGGTTCAGTCGCTGGTGTTGCCAGTCCCTGACTCCAGAGGCCGCCCAAAAATTCAGACAACACCGGCTTCAAGTCAGGAATCATTGCGAGGTGGTTTCGCTCAATTCGAAGTCCGAACGAGCCCGGGACAGAGCCAACAACAGCACCCTATCCAGCAGTCCAGATTGCAGCTGAACCCACATTGATTTCCTTTCTACCATTTCGGTCCGTCCTCCCATCCCCGCCTGGCCGGCTTACCGCCCCACCCTGCGTGGTGGTAGTGTTTGTTTGTAATTAACCAATTCCCACCCCCGAGATCACCCTCCTGCGCGAGGTGTAGTAATTGTACTCTTGAACAGGTTTTGAAGCTTCACCGGCGCAGTGTGCGGGGGCACACTTCCCCGCTCGCCCTCGTCTCCGACCGGGATCGGCGTCTTCACGCCGATCAGGTGAGCTCCTGCCCACTCTTCGCTACTAGTTATTACCATTGCTAGCTTAGTATCGCTCTTAGTTGTCCGTCGGAGGTGAGACGAGCGCTCGATCTATAATTCAATCCAATCAAGTGTTCACCGCGGAGCGAGTTGAGAGAGAGCCATTGCATCCCACGCCCTCGGCGTGCCGGCCGCCCTTGAAATCGGGCATCCCAGGCCCATTGGGGTCCCTTCCGAGCTAGCCAAACCCTTGGAACCTTGAGGTCCAACCCCGGACCCTCACCGTCATCGCTGGTCCTCCTTCGGACCCGAGTGTGCCTACGCGAGTGAGTCCGCTAGTACGACGTTGCCAACTCATGTGTTGCTTGCTATCCTAGGTCCAAGGGAGTCATATCACATCAAATTGGTATCATTGTCCTCCGCTGCATGTTGTGTCACATCAAATTGGTATCAGAGCAAGTTCTAGACTTGTCTCTACTAAGTCTTGTCCTAGGGCAGTTGCATTCATCACCCGATCATCATGCATACCCCTCGTTGGCCAAATAGTCCGATTGACCCCCTCCACATGGACTACATTGTAGATGAGGACCTTCATTTTGATGGAGATCCTCATGCCTATCTTAGGTGGGAGAATACTATGGAAAGGGACTTTGAAAGAACTTGGGTATATGGATCCGAGAGAGTCCGCAGGGCCAAGGCACGACTTCGGGGTCTAGCTAAGAAAATGTGGGAACACAAAGAGAGATTCAGAAGGGTTTGGGGGCAAGAGCCCATTCACTCATGGGAAGAGATGAAGAGTGAGCTTAGGAAGATCTACGCTCCCCGACCGTCCCACTCCTACCGTGAGGACCATAACCCGAGGAGCACTCCCACTCCCCCTTTTCCTCCCAGTCAACCCAAGGCCTCCACTAGGACCCAAACCCCACCACCCAAAAGACCCCAAGACTCATTAGAAGAACTAAGGATTGAGATTAAGAATATCTTCACCTCCCTTAGGGTCCAAACTCCACCACCCCAAATAATTCCAACTTGCACCACCCCATCGCCAAAAGGCCTTCCCACTCCCTTGGAGAGCAAGACCCCCACACCACAAAGGAATGAGATTGAAGTTGAGGAATATGAGGCCTCCCCCGATTGGGAAGAAGAGTATGAATCACAATATCATGGGTTAGGCCAAGAAGTTCCCATCCCAAGTGGAGGAAGCATCATGGCTCACTCCACCCTCACCATTCCAACCCGTGTGGTCCCCATGTCCACTCCACCTAGGCCCATGATGGCCACCACCACCCCACCCAAAACTCTCCCACAAACCCACACTCCACAAACTTCCTTGGTCCCCAAAACCACCCCTCCATCTTCCCCTAAAAGAGACACACCCCCTAAAACCAACCAACCCAATCCTCCTCAACCCATCCATCTTCCACTACCAATCCCTATCCAACCCCAACCTAGGCCTCCACTTCTCCCCTTACCGATCCCAAACCAAGTTCCCCTTTACCTCCCACCCCGGGGGTACCACACACCTACCCTCACCACCCCACCCTCAAGGAACCATCTCACCTCCTCGATAGAGGAACCCATGATTCCCATACCCGACCCCATAGAGGTGAACACACCAACCCCCGCCATAGAGATCGCCCATGTCCAGGAAGAAGAAGGAACTTCACATGGTGGTCTTAACCTTACACCACCCTCCTTAATAGGGACCGAGCTTATCTTAGGAGAACCCCTTTCACGTTGGCTAAAGGAGAACCCATTTGGAGATCTCATGGTCCATGCTTACCCACCCATGGAGCAGAACCTTCCTATAGTACCCTTATCCACCTATCACACCACAATCCAATCATCCTATCAGGTGGAAACATTAGGGGATTTTCTTGAGGGTCTAACTTGGCAAATGAAGCTAACTGGCATGTTGACCACTGTAGCCGACCAACCTAGGAGTCTTAACCTCCTACATCTATGTGTCGGGTCCATCTCTTCCATTTACACTATGGGTTGCTACACTAGCGACCTTCTTTTATCCCTCCCCATTCCCGAAGAGCCCGATGCTATCCGCGACTTGGAGTTACTTATTTCGGGTAGGATGCCAAGCCCTCCAATCATGACCAACCAACCCTCCTCGAACTTCGGTTCAATTACTACATTTGAGGAGGAGGACTCACCATTTGGAGACCTTGAGGTGAAAGAATACCTCACCCTTGGTAACACATTCCATGACCCCTTTGATCCCACCCTATGGAAGACAATGAACCCATGGGACCTGACCGCCCTACCCACCACCCACTCCCTCCTACCCTCACCAACCATGCTAGAACCAACACACCTCGTCCTAGACCCAGCCCACACCAAGGGAACCATGACCATGGGCAGTATACACCTAGGAAACAAGGTAGTGCCCCACCCCATGATGCATACCTACTATGAGCCCTTCGACCCTTACAAATGGGAGCTTAAAGGTCACCCCATACCGACACACATGGTCATCATCTCTAGGAGAAGAAAGCACCCATCTTGGCATGTCACATCATTCGACAAGGGTCATGAGTCCAGCCCTCCCATGCATGTCATGCACAGTTTAGGCTCAATGCATAACTGGCCTACATTTGGTTGTGCTGGCCCACCCACATTCTTCATAGCCCTTACACTTGAATGGAGCACACATGGATGTCCGGGTCCCCCGGTAATTCTCACAGCCATACACGATAGATCCACCTATGGTTTCCCAGGCCCCCCCGAGTCCACAAGATGCCTCATCACATCCATGAATGATAGGTCTATGTACGGTTGCCCCGGTCCCCCTCTGCATACCACATACTTCCCACCCCCACCGCACCATCACTCAAAGCATTCTCATTCAAGCAAGCATCCAAATATGGGTAGTAACGATCATAATGAGCGGGCTATAACTCAAGGGTGGCACTTTGAAATCCAAGGAGGTAACCTCGCGATGGTGGCATTGGAACGACTCTATCTTAGGGCCACCTCCAAATCGAGGGCACGAGGACTTGGACCTTTCATGTTCCAAGCGGCTTTGGCCAACCTGGCTTATGGATTAGATTTACTAATGGGCTATGGGATATACCCCAATTATCATGCGGCTGATCCGGCACCCTACATGGGCACCGCGGTGAATCCCAGTGCGTACTTTGAGCCTATAACTTCCTTTAAGAGGGACACCCCGGAGTGCTTCCACCAAACAGCCTTGAGAGCCCGACGTGTACACAGAGGGGCAATACTATGCAAGCAGGGTTCCAACGCCAGCACGAGGGTGTGTCCGGGCCGCCTTGAGAGGATGAAGAGCCGTCCCCTGGTCGCAGGTGCAGGATGGGTTTGGAGATTGCAGGTCGCCCTGAGCTGCTTCCCCGGTGGGCCCTTACTCGACGGAGTCGAGTTCTCCGCACCCCGGGAGTATGATGGGGACATCGCTTACCCCTTCACATGGTCCTGCTGCTCGCCATTTTGTTCGCCATCATTTTCTGAGTATAGCCATGTAGTTTTCTCATTTTTTTCTTGAGTCTTATCTATGTAATTTTCTCTTTATTGAGTCAAGTACCTAAGTAGGTAATGTCATCTATCTAAGTCCAAGGTCGCATTAAGTGGTTTAATAGGATAGTGGGTTAGTAGGCCTTAAGGGGCCACTTCTTTGGGCCTGGCCCATGGGCGCCCCATTCCCCACCCCTTGGTCTTCTGTCATTAGTCCATTTTCCAGGGACTTCTATGTAATTGGGGTTTCCCTATAAATAGGGCCCCAAGCCACCATTTTGAGGTAATTGATGAATGAATGAAAATTGAACCCACTTGAATCCCCTTGAGTCTTCTCTCTCTCTCTAGCTCTCTCTCTCTAGTTCTCTCCCTCTCTCCTAGGGGTGAACCCCCTCTCTCTCCTCCCTCCTTATCTCTCTAAAATTTGAAATTCCCCTCTCTCCTCACCCCTTGCCACCTCACTTACCACCTAGGCAAGTCTCTTCACCTCCCAAGACCCCCATTACTTCACCATTAATCACTCCACCTCCCCAAGCACCCTTTCACCTTCCCAAGGCATCCCTCCCCCTTCCCCAAGCAACCTCCCACCTCCCTAGGGCCCTTTCCCCTCCCCAAGGAGCCCCTTCACCTCCCTAGGTCGTCCACCCCCTTCCCCTCCCTCCTAGGGTCGACCCCCTCAACCCCTCTCCACCCTCCCATTGCCTTGGCCGACCCCTCCACCCCCCCCTTTGTCAACTTCAGTTCTGTCTACAGGCTGACCTGCAGACCAGCCTCGAGTTGCAGCGACTACCACGACAACATATTGAAGCTTCTGGGGGCGTGGCCTACCTTTCTGGAAAGGCCTCCCTTTCCTCTTCGCAGGCGAGGTGGAATCACCCCATTCTGAGTTCGTGGCCGTCCGGGAAGGCTGTTCTACCCCGACTGCGCAGAGCTCCATCAGCAGAGTCCCTGAACCCTGTTCAAAGCTACACCACGGCCGACGGTGAGAGATTCAAGTTGTGAGTTCTTCTACAAATATCTTCCTCCACCAGTCCTCTTACTGGATCAAGAAGCGGAAGTCCGTTCTCCATCCGGAGGTCAGAGTTTTGGTCTTTCTCCCTCGACTGGTTGGGTCTGCCTCCCACAGTGGGCAGTGACCTGCCTCCACTCATTGGCATCCCCCAGTCCACCCCGACATCAGACGGCTTCCCCGTCAGTTTAGCAGCGCAGAGGGATTGTCCACGGTTCCAGCAACTCCATCGGCTTGAGATTTGGCATCCGGGAGCGGCCAGGACAACATCTGCAATCCACTGTTCATTTCTGGTAGCCGCTGTGACCAGAGTCTGCAACCCGGTTCGTTGCTGCACCACGACTAACCGTGGAGGAATCAGGCTGAACTCTCTCTTCAAAATTCTTCCTCCATCTGTCCACGACCAGAAGCAAGAAACGGAATGACATTCGGCGTCCAGGATCCAGAGTTACAAATTTTATCCCTCCGTCGCACGGATCTGCCTCCTGCAGTCTGCAGCGACCAGTGCCTACTCTTCAGGGCACACCGACCGTCCACTGCCTTGGATCGCAGCCCCATTGACTCCAGCTGAAAGCTACCTCGACCACGGAGATGACGACGCTGGTTTCGTGCCATTCGGAGTTCGGGAGAGCTCACAACAGCGTTTGCAACCTGCTGCTACAGAACAGGTCCGGCCAGAGACCACATCTGCCGACTCGGTTCAGTCGCTGGTGTCACTAGTCCCTGGCTCCAGAGGCCGCCCAAAAATTCAGACAACACCGGCTTCAAGTCAGGAATCATTGCGAGGTGGTTTCGCTCAATTCGGAGCCCGGACGAGCCCGGGACAGAGCCAACAACAGCACCCTATCCAGCAGTCTAGATTGCAGCTGAACCCACATTGATTTCCTTTCTACCATTTCGGTCCGTCCTCCCATCCCCACCTGGCCAGCTTACCGCCCCACCCTGCGTGGTGGTAGTGTTTGTTTGTAATTAACCAATTCCCACCCCCGAGATCACCCTCCTACGCGAGGTGTTGTAATTGTACTCTTGAACAGGTTTTGAAGCTTCACCGGCGCAGTGTGCGGGGGGGCACACTTCCCCGCTCGCCCTCGTCTCCGACCGGGATCGGCGTCTTCACGCCGATCAGGTGAGCTCCTGCCCACTCTTCGCTGCTGGTTATTACCATTGCTAGCTTAGTATCGCTCTTAGTTGTCCATCAGAGGTGAGACGAGCGCTCGATCTATAATTCAATCCAATCAAGTGTTCACTGCGGAGCGAGTTGAGAGAGAGCCATTGCATCCCACGCCCTCGGCGTGCCGGCCGCCCTTGAAATCGGGCATCCCAGGCCCATTGGGGTCCCTTCCGAGCTAGCCAAACCCTTGGAACCTTGAGGTCCAACCCCGGACCCTCACCGTCATCGCCGGTCCTCCTTCGGACCCGAGTGTGCCTACGCGAGTGAGTCCGCTAGTACGACGTTGCCAACTCATGTGTTGCTTGCTATCCTAGGTCCAAGGGAGTCATATCACATCAAATTGGTATCATTGTCTTCCGCTGCATGTTGTGTCACATCAAAAGCCCTCGATTCTGGTCATGTGGTCAACAAGCCAAGGTGCAGGTTCTGTGGGGTGCAGGACCTGGTTTGAGGGATCTGTCTCCCTCAAGGCAAGCTGTCGGGCAGCATTGTGTTTTAGACTGAGTCTGCTTCTTCTCCAGCATTTGCTAGTGAAATCCTCGTTCGGTGTGAACGAGGGGTGGACGTAGATTGCAGTTGGCAATGGAACCACCTAAAAATTCCTTTGTCTCTCTGTGTGGTTGTTGCTTTGATCTTTGTTGGCGTAGTGTTTCTGTATCCAGTTGGTATATAGAAAGGACCCAGTCAGAACGATAGGTCAAGCCTATCTAAAAGATTGGTTTCTTGCGTGAGCAGACTCCCAAGTCCAACCTCCGCCTAGTGTCACTGGTTATCTTCTGATCTTCGGTTGTTTGAGGGATTTGTTTACATTGCCTTCCTAGACCCATCTTCTGTTTGATCTTTTGCTTGAGCATCACTCATTCCTTTCTGGGTCTATCATTTCGTTGGTGAGTTTATCTTCAGCTATCTGTTAAGCATTCTGCATCGCATCTCTGGGCTCATCTACCGTGTTCTTTCAATTTAATTTTTAAATAGTGGTGATCTATTCATCCCCCCTTCTAGATCTCTCTCTAGTATTTCTATCAATTGGTATCAGAGTGGGTTTCCCATCTTGTGGTCCAACGACCAGGGAAAACCTGGATCCAGTGGTGCTCGTAGTTTCATTCCTGAAGGTCACTCAATTAATCATCCACCGTTCTTCGATGGTACTAATTACTTGTATTGGAAGAACAGATGGAAGTGTTCCATCATGCACATAGTCATGAACTCTGGAGGGTTATCGTCACAGGACCATTCGACCTCCCTGAAGATGAAGACACTTGGTCGAGGGAGCAAATCCAGCTATCAACTATAAATTGGATAGCAATGAACATCATGCAGTGTGCTGTGCATCTAGAGGAGTATTCCAGAATCTTAGCGTGCAAGACAGCCAAGAAAATGTGGGATAAACTCCAGCTGATGTATGAAGGTACATCACAAGTGCGAGCCACAAAGGTAAACATGTTAACTTGTGATTATGAACTGTTTAAGATGAGTCCTGATGAGACCATCTCAGAGATGTATGCTAGACTCTCACAAATCACCAATGGTATGAAGGCATTGGGCAAATCAATTCAAGATAGTGAGTTGGTTAGGAAATTCATACGATCCTTAACCCCCATATGGCACACGAAGGCAACGCTTCTAGAGGAATCTAAGGATCTTTCCACCATGACCGTTACAGAACTGATAGGTTCATTGATGGCTTATGAGATTAACCTTAAGAGGAACACTGGAGAAAACAAGAAAGGGAAAAGTATAGCTCTAAAGGTTTCCAGAAGCAGTGGGGAAAGTAGTGATGAATACGAGAGTATCGCAGGTCTTTATGATGAGCAGCAGGACATGTTAACCCGACGCTTTCAGAAATTTCTGAGAACCATGGGTAAGACTTTCAGAAGAAGAAGGCCTTAATAGGAAGGTAAGAACTCCCACTCCAAGCTTGATAAGAATAAAAATTCTGACAAGTTCACATGTTTTCAATGTAAGAAATCAGGACATATGAAGAGTGAATGTCTGGAACTCATGAAAAAGAACCCAAAGGTGCAGAAAAGGAAGCCTCGAGCTATGGTATGCACCTGGAGCAATGAGGAAGAGGACATTGAAGAAAATTTCTCTGAAGAGGAGGAGCAGGGACTGTGTCTCATGGCAGACACAGATAATGAGGTAAGCAATCCTTTTGAAACATACACTTTAGATGATTGGGAGGATGCTTATGCTGATTTATTAGACAAATTCAATTGTCAAACTAAAGATTATAAAATGCTTGAAAGAAAAATGAATGACATTGTTGAAGAACAAAACTGTCTGAAAAATGAGAATGGAAATCTGACGAATCAGCAAAAAGAATTAAGTTCCTTGAAAGATGAAAATAAGAATCTTCAAGACCAATTTGAACAAGCTAACATGAATATGGATCAATTCAAAATAAAATATCAGGAACTTCAAAAGAAAAATGATCTCACTCTTGAGAAGTATAAAGCTGTAAAAATCGTAAATCTAGAAATCCAAAAATATTGTGAAAAGATACAAAAGGAGCTTGAAGACAAACAAACAACTCTTGAAAAGTTTGTGAAAGGGAAGACAGATTTGGACACCATGCTAGGTGTCAAAGTGAATTTCAATAAAGAAGGTTTGGGCTACGACCCATCAAATAAAAAACCCATTGAATCTGATACAGTAAAATTCTACCAAGGGAAAGGAAAATAAAAGCTGGACACCCCATCCAGCTCAAAGGGAAAAGAAAAGCTGGACACCCCATCCAGCTCAAACATTAATTTTCAAAATTCTGTGAAGACAAATTTCATTCCTTCAAAAGTAAACAATCAGAAATTTCCTGTTAAGAATTCACTGCCTCAACATAACCTGACTGGTGTTTCGAGGCATGCAAATGCTTACAGAGCAAATTTTGCTCATTTCAGTAGAATGCGTCGAGGCAACAATTTAAATGCGTTGACACAATGGATTCAATACAGACAACCTACTCAAAAATGGAACTGGAATAATTACACACAAAATTGGGGTCATCCTAAATTTTCTCAGAGGTACCCCTATCAGAAAAGGTTCTGGAAAAACTCACAGAGAAAAACTTACAATTGGAACAACTGACACTACATTAAGAACAAAATTCATCAAAATCCAATGACCAGAGCTAATATAACTTTCCATGCTGAAAATAAAAATTTAGTTCACAAGAAAGGAACCAGACAGATATGGATTCCTAAGACAGTTCTTGAAGGAATGAGCAACTTGTTTGGACCCAACCTTTCTTGGGTTCCAAATTCCCTTTTTGTCTGATTTGATTGCAGGTTGGTCTGGCAGCCGAGCACAATAGATGGTACCTAGATAGCGGCTGTTCCAGGCATATGATAGGTGACCAGACAAAATTCAGTAATCTAGAAATGAAGATGGGAGGTATGGTCAAGTTTGGAGGTAAGAATAAAGGTAAGATCATAGGAATAGGGACAATTGGTAAGTTTTCTTCCAATGTTATTGAGAAAATTTTGCTTGTAGAAGGCCTCCAACATAATCTGCTTAGGATCAGTCTGCTTTTTGACAAAGGTCACAGAGTGATTTTTGATAATCAAGCATGCAAGGTTTTTGAAGCTAATTCTGATAATATCATATTCATAGGACATAGAGTGAACAATGTCTACATTGTAGACCTTAATAAGAATTCTGAATCAAATATTTGTCTCTCTGCTGATTTAGACAATAATGCTTTTAACTGGCATAGGCACCTAGGTCATGCTAGTTATAGAACATTAAATAAATTGGTAAAACTTGATATGGTTAAAGGTTAACCTAAAATAAAATTCAATTCACACTCAAAAATCAGTGATGCATGTGCTCTAGGTAAACAAACCCGGAAGTCCTTTAAGCTCATATCTGAGCCTTTATCTTCCAGACCTTTGGAATTATTGCATATGGATCTTTTTGGTCCTACTAGAACACAAAGTCTGAATGGGAAGAGGTTTGGCTTTGTGATCATTGATGATCATTCAAGGTTTTCATGGATTTTCTTCTTGGCAAATAAGAATGACGCTTTTCAAAAATTTAAACAGTTTTTTAATAAGGTCAAACAAGAAGTAAAACATAAAATCTGCTCTATACAGTCTGACCATAGAGGTGAACTTGAAAACTCCATGTTTTCTGATTTCTGTGAAAATGAAGGACTAACACATAAATTCTATTCTCCCAGGACACATGAGCAAAATGGAATTGTGGAGAGGAGGAACCGAACCATTGTGGATGTAACGACCCGAGAATCTGATTATCGGGAAGGCCGGATAACCCAAGACTCGCACTGCCACCCACGAGTCCAAAAACTCGGAAGGGTTAAAAGGATGGTGTGGAGACTACACAAGTATCACAATTAATTGTAGAAATTAAACAGTTTATATGATTAAGCAGGAAATAAATTAACATTTTACATGATACATGGTCCACAAGATATAACAAAATAACAACAGTAGTCCACAACTAGTACAGAGACAAGAAAGAAAAGTACAGCTACATGGGGCATACCTTGGCTCTGACCTCCGCTAGAGAAGATGGGCATGAATGTCATGTGAAGCTGGTTAATTAAATGATGACCAATGGAGTTTTACAAACATAGAATTGTCATGGACCAGTCACAGTGCGTCGACGCCAGAAGCTCAATGCATCGACACCAAGAACAGTTCACAAAACCAAGATTTCAGCTGGTTGAACTGATATGTCGACGATGTATTGATGGTGCGTCGATGCATTAAACTTCACAGAAGCCCAAATTCAGGTGAGATTTGAACTGTTTGTTTGAGACAAGGGATTTTCAAAGAAGTGCATTTCTACTCTTACTCCCCATGAGCACGTGCATGCATTTCAACCTAGTTTTTTGAAATGATACCAATGTTTTTGGAATTTTCAACTTAAATGATATGCAAGTTATTCTACGACTCATGTATGCATGATCAATTCAAAAGATGCATTTGCTCCCCCTGTCTAAATAGCCTAAATGCAACATTGACTCATGGTACTGGGCGAAGGTATGTCCTCATGCATAGTGAATGCACCCAGACAAGCATAACCTGCCCTTCGACAAATCACCATTTTATATACCATGGTCAAGCATGAAAATGTATCAACAAATACAGTTGTTTTACACGCGCGGGGAGATCCCTTCTTGTTTTATCTCCTCGCGGTGGGGGTGGACACTTGCCTTTTTACGAAAGGCCGAGATAGGTCGACTGGGCACGCGGGGATTTCGGGGGTATTGAAAAGAAGGCAGAGGGAACGATATGAATGCGCTGGAAGGGATGGCGTATGGCTAATCGTTCCAGGAGGCTTGGACAGGGATGGCTGGGTGGAATGCGAGCGTGCTAGTCTATTTCTCAATGATTACCGACTGAACCAAGTGTTTGACTAGGGATGTGCCGCCAGGGCATGGCATGTGAGCATGAAATGTCATGCGCCACGTGGAGAGGAGGAGGTTCCGCTGGTACAAGTGCACAGGTGATTATGGGGATTCATGTACTGGACGTCTTTCCCCACTGGCCGCAAACAACCGGTGTTTATTTTACATCGGATTGAATCCGAACACCTTTGTGTCTACTGCCAAAGAGAGAGTCAGGGACCCTGGAAGCCGCGACGTCGGGAGGGCTTAGTCTATGCAACATCGACGGGGCAACAGTAACACAATAGGGAAACAACAACACAACAGGGATAACTAGGGGCAAAGAGACTAGTTCCAGCGAGGAGGGGGATCCGCTCCCTGGCTGGTTTACATGACTTCTATGCCATTAAAGGCATTTATATGGGGGCGTGAGAGCCTGATTATAAGTGCTTACAAGCCACGAAACAATTCCGTCATTCATGACGGTCCCCGGTTCATTGCGTTATTGTGTGGGTAGTTCCGTATCTATACATAGTGTCCGTCAGAGAACCTGTGACTCAGCGGGATGACGCCTGAGGGCATCACAATGTATTCTCGATATGAGACAGTGTCAAGGTCGGGGCAGTAGGGGTGCCGTAGGCACCATTGTGCTGGGGAAGTTGAGTGGTCGGGTGCCGTGAGCCCCGATGTGACGAGAGTAACAGGCAGTCGGGTGCCGGGGGCACCGTTGTGACTGGAGTTGTTGAGTGATCAGGTGCCGCAGGCCCCGATGTGACTGGAGTAGCTAGCAGTCGGGTGCCGGGGGCACCGTTGTGATTGGAGTTGTTGAATGATCGGGTGCCGCAGGCCCCGATGTGATTGGAGTTGTTGAGTGATCGGGTGCCACGAGCCCCGATGTGACTGGAGTAGCTGGCAATCGGGTGTCGGGGGCACCGTTATGACTGGAGTTGTTGAGTGATCAGGTGCCGCGGGCCCCGATGTGACTGGAGTAGCTGGCAGTCGGGTGCCGGGGGCACCGTTGTGACTGGAGGAACTAGGCGCCGTGAAGAGGCTGAGACTCAAGTACATGTACATGTATTCAACTGGTTTGATGTTGTATGAGACCCACGTGGGCTTTAAAAATGGGGCGAGGAGGCCAAAGTATCACAGACAAGCTGCGGGACAATTCCGACGCGCGGGTCGGTCCCCGGGTCAATGCTGGATAAGGCAGATATCTGCGTATTTTACAGAGGCTCTCTATGAGGAGATCGAGACAAGCCTGACTGCCTAGGTGGCAGGGGCAGTCGTGGGCTGGCGCTTGACGGGGGTTGGACGCGGCTCAAGGTGAGCGGTCGGGTCTAGGCCTCGGAAGGCTAATGTCATCATACTGGAGAGTCGAGACCGGCCCTGGGAATATTATTCCCAAGCTAGGGTCTGGCTAACTCGAGTCATCAGTTAGAGCGATAGGGCGGCCAGCTCGGGGCGAACAGTAGACAGGTGATTCCATGTTGGAAGTAGGTGCGGCATCATGGCGTATGCGTAGCCACCGTGGGTTGTCATACTCGGGCAGACCTAGAATACGGGTGTGTTTGCCGTTGTCAATACACATTATGTGCGAAGGGAGTGGACATGTGTGCGATGGCTAGATGCTGCGTGAGGGGATTACGTGTGACACACCCTCGGTGTGTATAAGCCGGTCAACAAGCCAACCACGAGCGCACTTAGCTCCTCGCGTCCTCGACCCTTGCTGGGTGCTTGTAGAGGAACTCCGAGGGTGCAGCAGTTAGGTCATAGGTTCTTTTTTGTTTTGCCTCTTCAACCCCTTGGGGGATTTTATAGGGGAAGATGAAGGGTCATGGGGGGTTTAGGCGGACCAAATTGAGGGCACAACTTGGTCCGGGTAAACCTTTGAAGAAAGAAAAGAAGACACATTTTTTTGTTGTTTACGGAGTGGGGGAGGGAGGGTTTAGGAGGACCAGCCCAAGGGCTGGTCTGGTCTGCCTAAACCCCTCCCCCAAGAAGGTTTAGGCGGACCAGCCCAAGGGGCTGGTCTGGTCCTCCCCTTGGGCTCCGCCCCCAGAAACCCCCGCAAGGGGCCTACCCCCTTGACCCCCTCGACCTGACCGCTCAGGTCAATCCACGCGACCTGACCGCGTAAGTCGATCCTCGTGTGAGGGCGCACGAGGGTGGTGCATGAGCTTGTGCGAGGACGGCTCCCACGGAGTCATCCAAGACTGAGACGTAAAGGATTAGAGGTTTTTCTGGTTTGGGTGGAATGAGAACGGGTGGACTAGCCAGATATTCCTTCAACCCTTCAAAAGCTTTCTGACATTTAGAATTCCAGTGGAATTCTACTCCTAGCTTGGTCAACTCGTAGAGAGGTCTACACCTTTGTGAATGTTGGGACACAAACTGACGAATAAATTGCAGCCTCCCGATTAAACCTCGGACTTCCCTCAAATTCTTGGGAGGCGGCATATCCCTGATAGCCTTAGCTTTGTCGGGATCTATCTCGATCCCTCTTTTACTCACAATGAACCCCAGCAATTTATCCGACGACACACCAAACACACACTTTTTTGGGTTCATTTTCAATTGGAACTCCCTTGACCTCTGCAAGACCTTAGCCAAAACTTCTAGATGTTCCATCCTGGTCCTTGATTTTACCAATAAGTCATCCACATACACTTCCAGATATATGTTCATCATGTCATGAAATATGGCCATCATAGCTCTTTGGTAAGTAGCTCCAGCATTCTTTAACCCAAACGGCATGACCACGTAACAATATGTTCCCCAAGGGGTAGTGAATGACGTCTTTTCCTGATCCTCTTCTGCCAAACGAATTTGATTGTATCCTAAAAATCCATCCATGAATGAGAGGGTTTCGTAGCCTGCCGTGTTATCAATCAACACATCAATGTGAGGTAAGGAAAAATCATCTTTTGGACACGCGCGGTTAAGGTCCCGGAAGTCGATATAAATCCTGACTTTCCCATCTTTCTTCATGACCGGACAATGTTCGCCACCCATTGAGGAAAAAGAACGACTCTAATGAACCTGGCTTTATGGAGCTTATCGACCTCTTCTTTCATTTTCAAAGTCATCTGAGGGTGGAAACGCCTAACCTTTGTTTTACCGAGACAGACCCTGGTTTTAGGGTTAAACGGTGTTCGACCAAGGTTGAATCTAGACCCGACATATCCTCGTAGCTCCATGCAAACGTGTCCTTATATTCCTTGAGAACCATAATTAATGCCTCTTCTTCATAGGGTGGTAGGTTGTCACTTATGAGGATGATCCTAGGGTCTTCCTTAGTTCCCAAGTTGACTTCTTTGGTGGATTCTTCTACGGCGGTTGACGGCTCGTCGAATCTCTTTATTCCACTAGCGTATGCGCCCGCCGCATCCTCATATTCTTCACCCTCATTGTCAGTGGGGCATTCTTCATCCGTGATCTCGTAGACTCCATACCCTTCATCAAATGCACAGTCGCCCTCACATTCTATTTCCGGTAGCCGGATGGGATTTTCTAACAACTGGGGGATGGTAAGGAGGGCTTGACACCTGGCGGCTAAATCCAGAAGGAATCGACGAGGGATCTACCTACCCTTGGATCTCTTCCTAGGTGCTACCCTTGACCTATCATTCCTAGATTGACTGACAATATTTACAGAAGAAGAGGAAGACGAAGAGGATGGTGTAGAATGTACAGGAGAAGACCC
This sequence comes from Amorphophallus konjac, assembly GCA_022559845.1. Lineage (NCBI taxonomy): Eukaryota > Viridiplantae > Streptophyta > Magnoliopsida > Alismatales > Araceae > Amorphophallus > Amorphophallus konjac. The sequence goes on from CM040120.1 coordinate 342,400,726, forward strand.
CTCAGAGGAGGGGTAGAAAAGGTCGCTCATCGGACCTTGGACGGGTGGTCCGCAAGGGGGGACGCATCCGTGGGAGATGTAGGAGGTTTCCTCAACGAAGATGTGTTGTTGGGGAGTTTGAAAATTGACGTTTTTTTTTTCGTTTTCATTTTTGATGACAAAACAGTGAAAAGAGATCGGAGGAGAGAGAAAAGTGGTTATGGCTAGAGGATTGCGAGGCTCATAGAGTAGATCATGGTTGAAGACCTGGCGCGGTTGAAAAGCCCGCGTAGGTATGTAAGCAAAGAAGGGGACCTGGGAAGATCATCAAACAACTGTCTGGCCTAGGAAGAAAATATCAGCAAAGGTTGAGACGAGTGGATGGAGAAGATGGCGGCTAATGAGGCATCGACGGTAATGTTGAGGACGGATGAAGATCCATTGATGACAGGGTCCTTCTGGCGAGGACGAGGATAGTTTGGAACCTTGGCAAGAGTGGTAATATTCTCTGGTATTCCGGAGATCAATGGTGGTTCTTCAAGCTGCGAGAACATCCTTTCCAGTGCAACGGAAATGTCCCGTATGTCGAACCATTTGTTCCACTCGTAATCCAGATCTTTGATCTTGCCTCTTTTGGTGATCCTCGGACATTTTTCAGCCAAATATACAGTATGTGATCCCCCATATGCTTCTCGTGGGTAATCTCTCATCTGAACAACGGGCCCTCTGTTGAAGTGGTTTGATAGAATCCATGTGAGGGGCTTCCAATCCGCCTTGAATGGTCCTTTGAAGCCTAGGCCCAACCTGCGGTTCGGCCTAATTTCCTTTGGCGGTTTGAGCCTACCCTGTAACTGTGCGCCCAGACCTTTACCATGTTGGTAGCCGATGTTCCTCATAATCTCCCAACCTTTGGAGTGAAAAGGGAGATATGATGTTGCGGTTGCTCTGATCGGCTCCTTTGGTGCTAGTGGAACGTGAGATAGATCACGCACGTCCAGCAATGATAATATGGGCCGATGAGATGGCCAAACATAGGGCAAAGAGGTGTTGATAGCATCCACTGTGTGAAGGACAGGTGTACTGACCACTTTAATAATCCTCCCATTGTAAGGAAACTTCAGGCACTGATGGTTGGTGGAAGGCACAGCGTCCATGGCTTCGATGTAAGGGCGACCTAGTATAGCCTTGAATGTGGGGTCCATGTCGAGGACATGAAATTCCGTGGGAATTGACATGGGGCCTAGTTCTGCCTTCAGAATAATCATCCCCTGCGGCGGCCTTTTGCTATTGTCATAAGCCGTGACCGTGATCGAGGAAGGTCTTATTTGTTCCTCATTGACCCCACACAACTGAAGGGTGTCCATGGAGATCACATTTATGGACGCACCCGTGTCCACAAGACACGGGTTTATGGATACCCCATTAATTTTTATTGAAATGCACAATGCATATTTCTGAGCCTCCTTGGGAGCGAGCTCGTAGTTGTGGAACATGATGGCCAGTTGTGTGTCTGTTGGGGTCAGGACGGTCGAAATCTTCTCCACGGGGAGGTCTTCATTAACCATGACCTTTTGAAGATATTCCATCAAGGCCGCCTGGTGGGATGTGGATCTTTGAAGTAGCTCCAGGATGGAGATCCGAGCAGGTGTCTTGTCCAAGTGTTTCAATAGATCATACTGTGTTCCAGGGATAGCTCTTTCTGGTTGTTCTCCATCATCCTTTTCTGGCTGAGATTGCTCAGGATTCTGACTGTTGTGGGGGAAAACCCTGTGGAAAATCCTTCCACTCCAGAGCACCATTGCCTGCGGCTTTTGTACCTCTGTGGGGGTAGTAGTGGGTTTTAATAGGGATTTGAGGGGTAGTGGTGGAGGAATGGTTGATGAAGCAGGGGTGATGACGGGAGCATGGATTCTGATGAGGGGTTTGTTAGGTGGAGACATGGTGGAGGTAGAGGGGATATCACACGGATTATGGAGGATAAGGGGTCTGGAAGGTGGAGGTGGAGACGAAGTAGAAGTGGGTAGGGCTTGAAGCGGGTAATGATTTTGAGGTGGGTGATGGGTAATGAGTGGTTTTGAAGGCATTAGTGGTGATATGGTGGAGAAAGACGGGGTTATATATGGTTGACGGATGATAAGGGGTTTAGAAGGCGTAGGGGTAAATGTGGTAGAGGTGGATGGTAAAGTGGGGTAGTGAGAGAAGATGAGAGGGTGTGAAGGCGTAGTGGAGAGTGTCGGTTGATAGGAGATCGGGGTGCGGATGAGAGGGCGTAATGGTAGTGGAAATGGTGAAGGCGATACTGACGCGGGTTGATGAGAGAGAGGTGCTACCTGGGCAAGGCAAGGGTGTTGCGTGATGATAGGATTGGCGGTAGAAAGAATGGAGGTACTTTCCGGGTGCCACACCTGCTCTCTCCCGACTTCCGGGAAGGAGGAGATGGGGTTAACCTGATGATTGGGCTGTTGGTGCTCCGGTAATGGATTCTGGATTATGTCCATGTTGGGCTGTTGTTGTGGGGCCTGCTGAGGCTGTTGTTGTTGTTGTGGTTGCTGCTGCTGCTGTTGTTGTAACTGCTGCAGTGGCCTATAAGGAGGTCTCCTAGCCTTGAGAGCGGCGACGTATCGTCTCATTTTATCCCAATCTATTTGATGTTCATCATTCATATCGTGGATGTAATCTTTGAAATGGAAGCAGTAATCTACTGTGTGTCCTGGCTGCATGTGGTAGACGCAGTATTTGGAGGTATCAACATTCGGGGGCCACACGGGCCTTTCCCTGGGTAGCACAAGTATGTTTGAGGTCATGAGGGCGTTGAAAATATCCGCCAGAGTTTCTGGCAACGGTGGATAGTAGGCTCTCTTGGGACCGATCGGCCTCCTTTGTTGCTGTTGGCGACCATAATTCCCCGGGGGTGGAACTTGGTTGTACTGAAGCGGTGGTTGTTGCTGCTGAGGTTGTGGTTGTTATTGCTGGGGTTGACGTAATGGAGGCATATTATCCTAGGGTGGATTATTTTGGGGTGGAGGACGAAGAGGGAAAGGACCTAGTTGGAGGGGAAGTCGGGGCATTTGTGGAGGCCTTGGGTTGACTGCATAGTTGGCATTGTTGACCGCACCCACTTGCTCATTTGTCACGACCCCTTCTGTGGCTCCGCCCGGGACACCAGTGCCTGTCTTTCTGACCACTTTGGGCTTCGGCGACTCAAACATGTTCATAATGGGGGAGTCTTTTAACTGGGTTTGGATGTACCGGGCCCTTTCATAGAGTTCCTCCATTGTAGTAAGTTTATTCATGGCCAGGACGTGTCTGAACTGTGGGGTTGCATTAGACACAATCATCTTCACTTGTTCGGGCTCGGAGAGGGTATCCCTTATTCTTTCCGCCAGAGACCTCCATCTATCAGCATAGCGGACAAAATCCTCGTCGGGCTTCATCTTTTCGGCCACTAGGTCGGTAATGGAGAGTGAGGGACCGACCCTATCCCTATATTTCTGCAAGAACCTTCTCTGGACTATTTCAAAATTCTCGGCCTCGCGGGGCTCCAAAGAATAGAACCACTCTAGCGCGGGACCATCCAATGATCTCCGAAAGAGGTATGCCAGGGACCTCTGATCGTTTTGCCAATAGGAGGACTCATACATGAAATCCTTGAGGTGAATGAAGGGGTTGCCGGTACCATTGTATCTGTGGTACGTGGGCATTTCGGAGGGAGGAAGATGAATGCCGGGAAGGATTGGCAAAGCAACTTCCGGGGTGGCTTTCACGTCCACCATTCTTCTCAGATTTTGAAACTGCTCGTCCATGCGATTGAACCTATTGAGGAGCGATTGGGCAAGCTCCTCTGGAGGTGAAGGTGGCACTTGCCATTGGGGGAGAAATTGTCTCCCGGAGGCTTGAGGGGGGAACCCCGAATGAGAGGGAGCTGCCGGACCGCCGACAGTCGGCCCCGGCTGAAGCGGTATGTGGGGAACAACGGGAGTTTGAGATTGTGACGGGAACTGGAACGAGGGTGGTTGTTGGCTCGCTTGTCCTTGAAGCGAGGGAGACTGGATGGCTTGCGCCAATGAAGGAGATGGAATGGCCTGCACGGACTCTTGGAGAGGTGCGATGGCCGGAGTTGATTCCTGGGGCGTGGGGGAAACCGATTTCTCCTTCAGAATGGCCTGGAAGGCCGGGAGCTGTTCAGAGGTAAGCTCCGTGTTGGCGAGGACGCCCAGTAAGGAAGAGATATCCTGTGGTGGGGACGTGTCCCCGGTAATAACCTGCACCTCATGCGAGGGCTCATGAGAAGGACCCGAGTCCATAGCATAGACTCGCGGGTCGGTTGACAAACCACGACTAGGGTGGTTCTCCTCAAAAGACTCGTGAGCCATGCTCACAGTTTTCCCAGGACGCAAAAACATACACTAGCAAGCAGGTAGCAGAGATTATCAAACAAATGGATGCCTTTACGCCATTTTTTTGTGTTTTGATTTTGATGATTTTTTTTGTGTTTTTAGCGAGATCCGAAGTTCACACAAAATAGGGACCCTAGTTTATTTTTGTTTCACCGCCGTGTCAGCTAGGGTCTCTCGTCTCACCACGAATGGGATGACTAACTCCGGGGAACTTCAATGGTACAACCAGCCCAGTGAACGAAGAGGAGATTCTTCGATGTCGGGGACTTACGGAGGTCCCAGTGGAGGAGATTCTAGTCCGTTGAGAGGAATTCTCAAACGGAGAGTCCTTCCTTCACCGGGAAAGGGTGATCCTTAGAAAAAATGAAAAGGGATATAAAAGAGGGATGGATGTATGCAATGGAATGCTGACAGAGATATAGAGTAAGAAAACAACAGAAATAACAAACATATAATAAACACCCAACCAATCACAACTGACAGTGCTGCCGTGAGCACAACGGGGGCGCGCGAGGGCGCCAAGGTGGAGAGGCACGGACGGTGCCGAACTTGCAAGGATAGCCAGAAGGAAGCAGTAGAAGTCCCACCGTGATCGCCAATCTGTGAGCGACGTCACGCGGTTCGAGGAGCGGAGAAGATGCGGAGCGCGCGGGCTCCTCTTTTGTTTGCTACTGCACAGAAATAAGAGAAAAGAGAAGGGGCCACCACGGGAGATTGCTCCGGCAGGGCGAGCGGGACAAATGTAATATAGCAAGATATGGGGGTTAAACGGCCATAGCGGGAAGTGACTCGTCGCGGCCTCGAGGGGACGGGAATGGTGCAGAAATCAAATAGCAAGAATTGAAACGGCCATTGGGGAAGTGACTCGCCGCGGCCTCGAGAATATGAGCAGATAAGAATATAACGTAATATAAGGAGAATATGAAGAACGAGAATTTAAACGGCCATTGGGGAAGTGACTCGCCGCGGCCTTGAGAATATGAATAGATAAGAATATAACAAAATATAAAGAGATTATAAGAACGGGAATTTAAACGGCCATTGGGGAAGTGACTCGCCGCGGCCTCGAGAATATGAATAGATAAGAATATAACAAAATATAAAGAGAATATAAGAACGAGAATTTAAACGGTCATTGGGGAAGTGACTCGCCGCGGCCTCGAGAATATGAGCAGATAAGAATATAACAGAATATAAAGAGAATATAAAAATGGGAATTTAAACGGCCATTGGGGAAGTGACTCGCCGCGGTCTCGAGAATATGAGCAGATAAGAATATAACAGAATATAAAGAGAATATAAGAATGGGAATTTAAACGGCCATTGGGGAAGTGACTCGCCGCGGCCTCGAGAACATGATGTGATCGCTAGGGGCCAAAAGACCCCAAAATAAAGAAAGTGATCGCGCCTACCTCAAGAGCGGGAGATGGCGGGTTGCTTCTTCCTCCCCCTTCGGCCGGCCGACGGAGAGGGCTTTCCTTGGGTACCCTTGCAAAATAACGACAAACAAGTAACGAGTGGATTAGAAAGATGAAGGTGTAGTATTCAAATCCTTGCGATAAAAATAACGAAATGATGTCAAGACACACACCTGGTTGGTGTTATCTTTTAAACCCCTCTCGGACTCGAGTAGGAGGAAAATGAGATGATGGATGCAAGAAGTATATAAGAAGAGGCGCCCTTATGAAGGGGGGATAGAGGATGCGAGATGATGAATGCAAAAGAACTACGAAGAAAAGGAAAAGATTGGCTTATTGGATGTGCCGATGGTGAAATCCGACGGAGCTCCGGCAGCGTAGGGATGACGTGGAAGCGCGGTGGATAAAGACGACCTTCCTCTCGCAAGCGTGGGCACCCGAGAAGCCGGCAGAACCTCCACCTACAAAAGACCTCATGGGTTAGAAATGACTCCGGCAGCCTCTGGGCTCCGGAAGCCTATCGAATCTCTTAGAAGCTCTCCTAGAACTGAGGGGGGTGGGCCTCTATTTATAGGGATCCGGAGGGTGGAGGCGTCCAGGACCCTGGACACCTCCATCAGGGCAAAAAAGATATTTTATTCTATTTTTATTCATTTTTTCCGAATATTTTCATGGAGGCGTCCAGGGTCCCGGACGCCTCCATAAGTCGCACCGAACTCCACCGAAAGTCACACGCGGTTTAACACAACACATGGTTTTGGAGTGGCGACCCGTGATTTGGAAATGGGCGCGTCCAGCCGGCTGGACGTCTCCACAATTTGGATTCTTTCACACACGACAAATCGTCGATCGGTGGGCGGGGCCCCGTGAGTGAGTTAATGGAGGTGTCCAGGGGCCTGGACGCCTCCAAGAAAATATATATTTTTTTATTTTTTGTTTTGTTTTTTATGCCAACTGGCATTTTATATTTTATATTTTTGTTTTCATGGAGGCATCCAGGTGCCTGGATGCCTCCATTAATATATATATATTTTCATTTTTTTTGGGTTTGAAAAATAAATAAAAAAATAATGGGGGCGTCCAGGAGCCTGGACGCCCCCATGAAGACCCGCCTGGGTCCTCAGACAAGGCGTTGGCAGCCGCCCTGCAGACACTCTTCCTGGTTTCGGAACCCCGCGGTGCGTCCGATTGGTGTTGATGCAGTCCGAATGCCGCAACGAGATGATTTCCGGATGCCGAAAAGGCGGAAGAAGACTCAAGAATAGGAAACACTCGAGCGATTCAAAATGCGAAAGCCAATGCAGGGCGTCGTATAGTAATATGAGATTTTCTCAGGAGATGTCAGGAATGGCGTGTCTACAATTAGGGTAGGAGAGCGCTCACGCCTTCAGCAAAGGGGTGAGGTGTTCGCTGCACTGCGCCGTGACTTTTCTCGAGACTAACAACGGCCTATGCCAGCCGAGAGTCCGGGGGACTGAAGAGGGTATGTCAAAACTGGCGGGTAAGCGGTCCTGCTAAGGATGGCAAGACCCGAGAATGGGTAGCGACCGGTCCTGTCGATGATGACGAAGGTCAAAAAAGGGTAGACAGTCTTGACGATGATGACAAGAACCGGACTAGGGTAGCGACCGATCTTGCCGATAGTGACAAGGGTCGAAAAGCGTAGATGACCTTGCCGATGGTGACAAAAATCGGGTAGAGTAGCGACCGATCCTGCCGATGGTGACAAGGGTCGAAGAGGGTAGACGGTCTTGCCGATGGTGACAAAAATCGGGTAGGGTAGCGACCGATCTTGCCGATGGTGACAAGGGTCGAAAAGGGTAGACGGTCTTGCCGATGGTGACAAAAACCGGATAGGGTAGCGACCGATCTTGCCGATGGTGACAAGGGTCGAAAAGGGTAGACGGTCTTGCCGATGGTGACAAAATCGGATAGGGTAGCGACCGATCTTACCGATGGTGACAAGGGTCGAAAAGTGTAGACGGTCTTGCCGATGGTGACAAAAACCGGATAGGGTAGCGACCGATCTTGCCGATGGTGACAAGGGTCGAAAAGGGTAGACGGTCTTACCGATGGTGACAAAAATCGGATAGGGTAGCGACCGATCTTGCCGATGGTGACAAGGGTCGAAAAGGGTAGACGGTCTTGTCGATGGTGACAGAAATCGGATAGGGTAGCGACCGATCTTGTCGATGGTGACAAGGGTCGAAAAGGGTAGACAATAGATGTATATAGGCGGGATATCGGATGAAAATTCCCCGTCGACCTCGTAAGGGGTCTTCCGGACAGAGAATGAATCATCACTATTCATCATTCAATTTTTTTATTCACATTACTCGCCTAAGCGCCCTTTCGGGTTTTCACCGAGGCCAGCCCCCTCTTACTTTTGCCCGCGCGCCCTTTCGGGTTTTCACGCGGCGGGGTATCCGATTTTGCCTGCGACGCCCTTTCGGGGTTTTGCCACAGCTGGGTTATAGCCATTTTTGCACTTGTCCTGATATGGGAGCAAGTCTGGCGAGGTATCTCTATTTTTAACCCCATTTTCTTTTCTTTCTTTTTTTGAATTCGGGATGTAGAAGAACTAGACCTCGAAAATATTGACTGGCCTTGTCGATGATGACAAGGATTGGACCCTGCTTCGGTCTGTCGACACTGGTTAGATATTGAACAAAAGGATACGGTCTATTAACAAGGATGTAAGATCCGAGCTAAGGGTAAAGATCGACCGGTCTCGTCGATGATGACGAGGGTCGAATGCGGGTTTATTAATCTGCATAGGTTATCGCCGAAACAAAGGTAGGGTTATTAACGGGGACAGAAAGTCCAAGTTAAGGGTAGAGATAGACCGATCTCGCCGATGATGATGAGAGTCGACCATGGGTTTATTCATCAACATGGGTCACATGCCGAAGCAAAGATGGGATTATCAACAGGGACGTAAGGTCCAAGTTAAGGGTAGAGATCGACCGATCTCACCGATGATGACGAGGGTTGAATGTGGGTTTATTCATCAGCACGGGTCACATGCCGAAGCGAAGATGGGATTATCAACAGGGACGTAAGGTCCAAGTTGAGGGTAGAGATCACCCGACCTCTCCGATGATGACGAAGGTCGAATGTGGGTTTGTTAAAGGATTTCTGGTGGGACTTTGATGGTTGTCCCTTTCGGAGTTTCATTGGGTGGAGAATAGGAGAGGAATTTGGAAATTACCACTTTACTGACTCAAGCGCCCTTTCGGGTTTTCGCCGGAGCCAGCCCCCTCTTGCTTTTGCCCGCGCGCCCTTTCGGGTTTTCACGCGGCGGGGTACCCGATTTTGCCTACAGCACCCCTTTGGGTTTTCGCCACAGCTGGGTTATAGCCATTTTTGCACTTGTCCTAATATAGGAGCAAGTCTGGCGGGGTATCTCTATTTTTAACCCTATTTTCTTTTCTTTCTTCTTTTTTTTTTTGATATGTATAGGGTGGCAGGTCGAAGTGTGATGTTCGACTCCTGGTCGACAGTAGATGGCCCGTAGTGGCAACAATGTGAGAATGCCAGCTAGAACACAAAATCTTCAGCCGACACGGGTTTATTTGTTACCGCGGAGATAATGCTAACGCAAGGAAGGGCTTTCGTGCCAGTCCGAACTTAAGGCTCGTAATGGCGGTGCGGCGTATCCTTTTGGAAGCTTGATCAGGGCAAAATGCCACTGGACCAAGGAAAGGGCAGCTCGATCAGGGCGGAATGTCACTGGACCAAAGGAAGGTAGCTCGGTTAGGGCGGAATGCCACTAAACCAAGGAAAAGGTAGCTCGATCAGGGCGGAATGTCACTGGACTAAGGAGAGGGTAGCTCGGTTAGAGCGGAGTGCCACTAAACCAAGAAAAAGGTAGCTTGTTTAGGGCGGAGTGCTACTAAACCACGGAAGGTAGCTTGGTTAGGGTGAAGTGCCACTAAACCAAGGAGAGGGTAGCTCAGTTAGGGCGAAGTGCCACTAAACCAAGGAAAGGGTAGCTTGGTTAGGGCGAAGTGCCATTAAACCAAGGAAAAGGTAGCTCAGTTAGGGCGGAGTGCCACTAAACCAAGGAGAAGAGTAGCTCGATTAGGGTGGAGTGCCGCTAAACCAAGGAGGAGGGTAGCTCGGTTAGGGCGGAGTGCCACTAAACTGAGGTAAGGGTAGCTCGGTTAGGGCGGAGTGCCACTAAACCAAGGAGAAGAGTAGCTCGATCAGGGCAGAATGCCACTAGACCAAGGGAAGGTAGCTTGATCAGGGCGAGATGCCACTAAACTAAGAAAAGGGTAGCTTGATCAGGGCGAGATGCCACAAAACCAAGGAGAAGAGTAGCTCGGTTAGCGCGAAGTGCCACTAAACCAAGGAGAGGGTAGCTCGGTTAGGGCGGAGTGCCACTAAACCAAGGAAAGGGTAGCTTGGTTAGGGCGAAGTGCCATTAAACCAAGGAAAAGGTAGCTCGGTTAGGGCAGAGTGCCACTAAACCAAGGAGAAGAGTAGCTCGGTTAGGGCGGAGTGCCACTAAACCAAGGAGGAGGGTAGCTCGGTTAGGGCGGAGTGCCACTAAATCAAGGAGAAGGTAGCTTGATCAGGGCGAGATGCCACTAAATCAAGAAAAGGGTAGTTTGATCAGGGCGAGATGCCACTAAACCAAGGAGAAGAGTAGCTCGGTTAGGGCGGAGTGCCACTAAACCTAGGAAAGGGTAGCTTGGTTAGGGCGAAGTGCCATTGAACCAAGGAAAAGGTAGCTCAGTTAGGGTGGAGTGCCACTAAACTAAGGAGAGGTAGCTCGGTTAGGGCGGAGTGCCACTAGACCAAGGGAAGGTAGCTCGGTTAGGGAGGAGTGCCACTAGACCAAGGGAAGGTAGCTTGGTTAGGGCGGAGTGTCGCTAAACCAAGGGGAAAAGTAGTTCGGTTAGGGCGGAGTGCCACTAAACCAAGGAGAGGTAGCTCGGTTAGGGCGGAGTGCCACTAAACCAAGGAGAAGAGTAGCTCGATCAGGGCAGAATGCCACTAGACCAAGGGAAGGTAGCTTGATCAGGGCGAGATGCCACTAAACCAAGAAAAGGGTAGCTTGATCAGGGCGAGATGCCACTAAACCAAGAAAAAGGTAGCTCGGTTAGGGCGGAGTGCCACTAGACTAAGGGAAGGGTGGCTCGGTCAGGGCGGAATGCCACTAGACCAAGGAAAGGCAGCTCGGCTAGGGTGGAGTGCCACTAAACCAAGGAGAGGTAGCTCGGTTAGGGCGGAGTGCCACTAGACCAAGGGAGGGTAGCTCGGTTAGGGCGGAGTGCCACCAGACCAAGGGAAGGTAGCTTAGTTAGGGCGGAGTGCCGCTAAACCAAGGGGAAAAGTAGTTCGGTTAGGGCGGAGTGCCACTAAACTGAGGAGTGGTAGCTCGGTTAGGGTGAAATGCCACTAACCAAGGAAAGGGTAGCTTGGTTAGGGTGAAGTGCCACTAAACCAATGAAAAGGTAGCTCCGACCGATCACTCGGGACATGTCGGCTACGCTGCATGATACAGCTTAATGTGTTTTCCGTTGAGGGGAAAGAACTGAATGACTCCTTTGTGGTCTACAAGGACGTAGGCACCCCCTTCATATACTCGGCGGACGATATACGGCCCGACCCAGTTTTCGACCAGCTTCCCTTTGGGGTTGGAGGCCATCACTTCTTTTCTTTTGACCATTGCCAGGTCTCCTTTCTTGAATTCTCGACCCTTGACTAGCTTGTCAAAAGCACGGGCCCTGCGAGCTTGGTAGAGTTGGATATTTTACTGTGCCCGGAGGCGTTTTCCTTCGAGCTCAGCGAGCTCCTCCAATCTTTTTTCTGCATTGGTCTGCTCACCACTGACTAGTCCGTGCTGGATGGCAACTCGCAATGAAGGAACTTCAAGTTCAATGGGCACTATAGCTTCCGACCCATAAACGAGGGAGAAAGGTGAACAGCCGGTTGGGGTCTTGTAGACAGTACGATAGGCCCAAAGTGCTTCGTACATCCTTTCCTCCCAATCTTTTTTATTAGACTTGACAGTCTTTGCCAGCAATGTACATAATGTCTTATTAAAGGCTTCTGCGAGTCCATTGGCCTGAGGGTTGTAGGGGGACGATGTCCTCCAGTCGATTTTGTATTTGTCGGCCAGCCGATAAACCTTCTGGTTCCTAAAATGACTGCCATTATCAGAGATGATTCGGCTGGGGATCCCGAACCGAAATATTACATTCTGCCGGAAGAATCTTGCAACTAGTTCTCCCGTCACATCTCTTAGTGCTACTACCTCCGCCCATCTGGAGAAGTAGTCTGTAGCTGCTAAGATGTATCTGCACCCTGATGAAGATGCTGGTAGCGGCCCTACTACGTCCGTGCCCCACTGAGTAAACGGCCAGCTTGGTAGGGTGGGATGCAATGGCACTGGAGGTCTCCTTGCCACATTAGCATGTTCTTGACACTTCTGACAAGCTTTGGCAAACCTGCAGCAATCATCAAATATAGTGGGCCAATAGTAACCCAGTTTCTTTATCTCAATTTTCATCTTCGGGCCAGCCTGGTGTGCTCCAGCTGATCCTGCATGGACCTCCTGCATCACCTGTCCCGCTTCTGCTGAAGACAAGCAACGGAGTAGGACTTTCCTTCGGGCATTTGCCGTAATTCGGAACAAGGTCCCGCTTCTCATCTCGTAAGAATCCTTGATCCTCAGGAGCTTCATTCTCTGTTCCTTTTCTTTTGAAAGTTGCTGGTGTTGAAACCAGCGTAGGAGATGCTCTCGCCAATCGGGCTGCTGAACCCCTTCGATGACTGCTACTTCCATCTCTTGTTCGTCGGCCAGGACCTCTGTTACGCTGGGGACCTGTCGGCGGTTGATCACTATTATATTCAGGCTTGTGTCTGGCGGGATCGCCAATGAACTAGCCAGCTTAGCGAGGGCGTCTGCCTGAGCATTCCGGCCTTGATTGATGTGCTTGATGCTGATGAAGTAAAATCTTGACATCAGGCGAGTTGCCAACGGGTGATAGGGGAGGAGCTCTTGCTTTCGCACATCGAACTCTCCTTCCAGCTGTTTTATAACTAGCATGGAGTCTCTGAATGCTTCCAGCATCTGAATTCCCATGGACAGAGCAATTTGCAACCCGATTATCAGGGCTTCATATTCCGCTTCATTGTTTGTGCATTGCTTGTTCATGGAACAGGATGTATGCACCACTTCTCCTTCTGGGGATTTCAGGACTATGCTTGCTCCTGCTCTGACCCTGGATGATCCGGTGGCAGAGGTGTCAATTCTGGAAGCGCCATCAAAGTATAGCTGCCATAGAGAGGGATGTACTTGCACGGCTTCTAGGGTTTCATCTTTAGGAAGCTCCGGCTCCAATGGGCAATCCCCGGGCACTGGGTGCTCAGCGAAGAAGTCTGCAATAGCTTGGCCCTTGACGGCCTTGCGCGGCACGTAGGAGATATCAAACTCCATAAGGATTACCGCCCATTTGCCCAGGCGGCCTTTGAGTGCCGGTTGAGACATGATGTACTTCAGGGGATCCTCTTTGGACACCAAGCTGATTTCATGCGACAATATATAGTGTCGGAGCTTCTTAACTACGAAGACCAGCGCCAGACAGATCTTCTCAATATAAGTATATTTCTCTTCAGTTCTGACCAGTCTCCGACTGAGGTAATAGAGGGCTTGCTCTTTCCCTTCTTCATTATTCTGGGCCAGCATTGCCCCCAGACAATTATGTGTAGCCGCTATATACAGTATCAATGGTCGTCCTTTCACCGGTGCGCCCAGCACTGGAGGAGTTTTCAGGTAGTCTTTTAGCTTGTCAAAGGCTGCCTGGCAATCTTCATCCCAATAAATGGGAACCTCTTTCATCATCAACTTGTGAAAAGGCTGACATCGCCCTGACAAATTGGAAATGAACCGCCGGATATAAGCTAAACGACCCTGTAGTGATCTCAGCTCGGAGATGTTCCTTGGCGGAGGTAACTCCTAAATTGCTTTGATCTTTGCGGGGTCTATCTCGATTCACCGATATCAGACGATGAAACCCAAGAATTTTTTGCTCGACACTCCGAACGCACATTTCATGGGGTTCATCTTCAGCTCATGCTGCCTCAGCCTCTGAAAAATAATCCGGAGGTCTTGCAGATGATCTTCCTTTCTTCTGGTTTTGACCACCAGGTCGTCTATGTAGCATTCGACCTTGTGGTAGAGCAACTCATCAAAGATTTTGGTCATTGCGCGCTGATAAGTTGCGCCAGCATTCTTCAGTCCGAACGGCATTCTCTTGTAATGATAAATGCCTTTAGGGGTTCGGAAAGCAGTATGGACTCTGTCATGCTCCGTAATCCAAATCTGATTGTAGCCGGATGATCCATCCATGAATGATAGGGCCTCATGGTCGGTTGTAGCATCAATCATGACTTCGGTTATTGGCACCGAAAGGTCATCCTTGGGGTAGGCTTTATTTAGATCTCGGAAGTCGACACATATCCGGATCTGTCCATTCTTCTTCTTCACGGGAATGATATTCGCCAGCCATGTAGTGTACTGGTTTTCTTCAACAAATCCCACGTCAATGAGCTTGTCGACTTCAGCACAAATTTGGGTGATGAGCTCTGGCCTCATGCGCTGCGGTGGTTGCTTCACTGGCTCGGCCTCAGGGCTGATTGTTAGCTCATGTTGTGAGACAGCGGGGCTTAGACCTGGCATCTCTTTGTAAGTCCAGGCGAAGCAATCCCGATATTCTAGCAGCAGCTGGATGTACAGCTCCCGTTCTTCTGGGGATAGTTGGGCGCTGAGGAAGGTAGGCCTAGGGTCCTCCTCATTTCCCAGGTTGACTTCTATCAGTTCATCGACTGTGGCTTGGCCTCCGTCTTCTATCTCCGGAGGTGCCGGTTGGAGGTCAACGAAGTCTGGAATGCCATCTTGAGGGTCGAGCAGTTCGACTTCCTCGTCAGACACCGCCAGAGCTTCTTGAGGCTTCTTTATTTCTTGTGCTAGCGGCTGGGTGGATCGTTCTATTAGCCAATCCATCGCCGTTGCAGCTCTCGAGGGCGAGAGAGCAGCTTCAGTGTTTGTAGATGAGGTTGTAGCCACGACGGGCTGGTAGCTGTTTACTGCCGGACTCGAATAACATACTGGTTCTATAACAGAAGCTGAGGGAGTCTCGCCTTCTGGGACAGTTGTGTCTTCCGCAGAAGTGGCTTTTTCTTTCCTGGTAGCTGGCTCCCCTTGATTGGAGTTGACCAAGGCTTCCCTGATTGGCAGAAAGGGTGTTGAAGTTGTCATTAGTAGGACCCCTGTGGAGGGAGAGACTCCTACTTCTTGAATGTCTTCGGCTTCGCTGCGCTAGCCGTATCAAATTCGACTTGAAAGGCCGCTTCTTCGGGATGAACTTGCTCCCAGCATCGGCAAGGGGCCGAGGTTTCTACTTCTTGATTCCCGGACCGAGCCAGTTCAAGATATTCGGCTTCCACCGGATACTCATTAAAGGTTGCCCCCAGAGGGCTATCTTCAGTAGGATAGAAGGCGGAGATAGTATCCACCTCGTACCGCCCATTGTAATAATATTCCTCCAGGGTGAAGCCCAACCCTGGATGTTGAGAGACACGTCTCATTTCCTTATCCAGATTTGCAGGATACCACATCTTCTGGAAAGCTTCTTTGCGCTTTTGAGACTGATCGGGAGGAATGTGTTGCTTCTGAAACTTCTTGGCCATCCGATCGGTCGTGAATGCCAGACCTTGGACAGGAACCCGCGGGTTGGCTAGATCTTCAGGGAGGCTGCAGTCTGTGTCTTCCTGAGTGGGATGCTCCTCAGCTGTATAGAAGAAGCTGCTGGGCCCATCTTCCTGTGTCACCTCCCAAGCATTGAAAGGTTCGATAGTGGGGTCGTTGAGGCCGAGGACTAGCTTGGTGAGGCCGGCCGAGACTCCGATGCGGTCGTGCTGTCGATTGACCTGCACTTCCTTAGCTTTGGGATATAATGCTGGGGGTGTTACCCTGCTGACGTCTCCAGAAGCTATGATGTGGGAGACCACCTTCGGCTTGACATATCCGCGTGGCGGTGGTGGATACCAACCGTCACCCGATCTATTCTTCGAGGCCCCTATGGGGGCTTTAGCTTCAGAAACCTTCCGGGGAGGCCCCGTATATAGGTTGGCGTCCGCCAATTGACATTCAAATACCTCGAATGGGTGGAGATCAGCAAATATCCTCTCCTCCTTCCCTTGGAGGCTATATTTGATGCATTGGTGGAGCGTGGAGGGCACCACCATATTCTCATGCAGCCATGGGCGGCCGAGCAGCGCCTTGCAGGAGGTGCGAGAGTCAATGATATGAAACTGCACCGTTGTAGTGAAATCTGCCAGGGTCAGTGTGAACTCTGCCACTCCCATTGAAACCTCACATTTTTTGTTGAAGCCAGCGATACGCATATCCCCGACTTTCTTGAGATGCACATTAAAATAGTGCCTCTCGTATATTCTATAAGGCAGAATGTTGACTGCTGCACCGGGATCAACCAGTATTCTATTAAGCTCCCTTCCATTCAGGTGCCCTTTCGTGTATAGCGGCCTGTTGTGGCTGGCAGTAGGCAATAGCATGTCTTCCGGAGAGAAGGTCATACTGGCTTCTGGTACAGCTTCGACTATGCAGGCTTCAAAATGAGCAGGCGTCTGCAGAGCGGTGATGATCGCCTGTCGAGTCTCTTCACTCAAAGAGAGAATTTCCCAGATCGTAAATCGAGCGGGGAGCTTCTTGAGCAACTTCATTATTCAGCTCCCGGCCCGGACATTGGAGAGCTTCATCTCTTCGGCCCATCTGGGCTTGGGGAGGTTTTGATTTGTGGGTCCAGACGGACCTGCTTCATCTTCCTCAGACTCGGCACCCTCTTGGCTGGCACCGGCTGTCGGGTCTTCTTTATTAGCTGCTATAGGGCAAGCTCCATCTGCATTTGCATCCTCAGTAGATTGCGCTGGCTGCGGGTGAATGGCCCCGGGTGTAGGGTTAGCCTCTTGACAGGGCTGCTTCCCCTTTGACATCTTCATAAATTCAAGGAATGAAGGGACTGCCTTGCCCCCACTCTTGTTGTATAGGCCTGACGGAGGAGGGATTTCGACTCCCTTAACTTCCGGCGGAGGTGTCTTGTAGGGTTGCTCCCCTCTGAACATGATGTTGTGGTTGGGTGGTGGCTGGCGCCCCCATTTTCGGCCTGACCGAGTGGCATGTGCAGCAGTTGCGGCCTCGGCCTTGCCTCCCCCAGCATGGGGTGTGAAGCAAATTTCTTCTTCTTCCTCTTCTCCGGGTAGGTTGAAGAGTGCTGATAGGGTATTGCAGGAGACAACTTGTGCTTTATTGGCCCCAGCGACCTTTCTTTTCTTCTTCTTTTGCTTTCTCTTCTTTTTGGTTTCTGCGGGTGCCTGCCCCCAGAACAGGCTGCCCTCTTCAGGGGGTGTTGCTTCAGCTTCCTCCACCTGTTTGAGTGAGAGTTGTTCTAGCTCTTGCCATGGGACGTGGTCCCGTACCAGCAGAGGTTTCAATTTGGGCTGCACATATTCATCTAGCCCTTCAATCAGGTGCTGTAGTCGAAGGACCCCAGGATTGGTTTCCTTGATTACTGGCAGCGGAGTCTGCCTCCTCCTGTCAGGTGTATGTATTCTGATGGCTGTAGGTGGGGTGACCCATACGGGTGCTACCACTGGCGGAGCAGGCCGGGGTGTAACGCCACGGATATGTGCCCCCTCTTTCGGGCGAGGTGCCCTCTTCTTCTTGTGCTTTATAGGGATCTGCAGCCACCCCTGCTGTTCTTTCACGGGCTCCAGGAAATGGATTTCGTAGGTGCTCCGTGTGCTTGCTTCAGAGATCTCCTCAGGTAATGCCTGGTAGAGGGAGACCATGTTGACTGCTGCTCTCCTGGGAGGAGCTTCATGTGGCTGAGGAGGGTCTACTTTGTACTCTCCCAGCTCTATTTCATTCTTCTTTACCATTCCTTCGATGATGTCTTTGAAAACATAACAGTCTTCGATTGGATGTCCCAACATCTAGTGGTAGGGGCAGAATCTTGGACTGTCTTTTCTTTTCAGGTCCTCCGGTCTTCTTGGCTCAGGCAGAGTGACCATGTTGTATTCTGTTACCCAGTCGAACAGGACTTGGGTCTTGTCCTTTGGAAAGGAGTAGGCTTTCTTCATCTTGTCCCTCAGCGAAGGACCTTCTTTGTCATCCGGAGCTTTTGTAGGCTGTGGGGGAGCCGCCTTCTTGCCTTTCTCCTTCTGTTGTTCGAACGCCTTGATATCAAGCGCATTCGCTTCTTTAGGTGTGGGGCGCCGTTCCACAGCCTTGCCTTTCTGGGCTGTGCTGGCAGCTGACGCCGGGACAGGCTTGGCTAAGAAAGCTTCCACTTCGGCCACCACATTATTCAGCCAGTCGAACGACCGTATTTCCATTCCAATCATCTTCTCCAAGACATCCCTCCTGAGGTTTTGTTTGTATATTTGTACTGCGTCCTCCTGATGCGGGGGCCGCTTGCATCTCATTCCGAGGTTCCTCACCTCTTGATGTAATCAAGGGCTATCTCATCTGCCCTTTGTTTTGTTGAGTAGAGTTCGGCCACTGTGACCTCCCTCTCTGTGACATGGAATCTTTCTCTGAACTTTCTCTGCATATCCGACCAATCACTGATTGACCCGGCCGAGAGGCTAGAGTACCATTCAAATGCGAGCCCTGTCAGCGAGGACCCGAAGAACTTCAGCAAATATGACTCGTCGATGGCCAGATCACCCATAACGGTCATGTAATATGCAATATGCTCTTTAGGGGATGTTTTCCCATTGAATTTGTCAAACTTAGGCGGCTTGTTGACCCCCGGGGGAAGTCGTTTAGCCGCATGGTGTTGCGAGTAGGGTACCCGATAGGCATCAAATGCGACATAGTCACCTTCACTTTTCTCTGAGAGCTTCAGCTCGATCATCCTCTCCACCATCATCCGGTTCATGACCGTGGGGTCAATTGGTTCTGGATAGAAATGCGCCGGCTGCAAGTATGGGGTGACCAGGGTGGTCGCCTGTGGAGGATGCAGCAGCGGGGGTGTCGGGTGCACCTGAGGGAGCACCGGAGGTAGCAGTGGCTGAGGCTGTGGCGGCCGCTGTTGTGCTGTCGCCATGCTTGGCTCTGACGGCTGGGACAGTGTATAGAGCGGTAGAGGGTCGTCACGACGAGCCGCTCCCCGAGATGACTCACCCTGGACTTCGGGTGGTTTAGAAGCCGATGAATGTTCAGTTTTTTCCATCAGCTGCTTTTTCAGAGAGTCTATCTCTCGTTGATATTTTTGTAGTAGCATCATAACTGATGGGTCTATGGTGGTGGGGATACCCTCTGTAGTCTCCCTGGACGTACCCTCAGGCAGGATGTTGAGGAGGACGTCGTCTTCTTCTTCCACTGTCACCACATTAGCGGTCAAGACGGGGGCCTTGTCATCCCAGTGGGGATAGACCTGGGGCTGTTTCCCTTGGACGATCATCAGAAGCTCTCTTGTTGCTTCTGTTCTGCGGGTAGTTGGCCCCGGCCGTGCAGCCAATTAAGCCAATTCTTGGGGGTCTTCAGGAAGCTCCCCATATTGGTAAGATATACCAGCCATGTTGCAGGTGAGAACCTGCATCCTTCTCTTTTGTTGATAGACCCTCCTTCTAGCATGCTGCGGGAATGTCAGTCTTTCAAACACAGAGATCCTTCTCCTTTCTTCCCGCTCGGGGAAAACTTCATCTGCTTCGATCTCGAAGCCGTCATTATATCCGTTGTCGTCGACTGACGACACCATCATTCTATCTCCCATATTTCCTTCATCTGCCATTGATGGGCAGCAGTCTTCCTCAGTGGCGACTGTCTGCATCAGTCGCTGCTGTCCGAGTGAGGGGTTGCCTAAGCCTCGGAAATAATTTCTGACCAAGCAGGTCATCTCTTCTCGACCCCGTTCTTGATGTAGGACGGGGGGTGATTGTCGACCTCCAGTAGGAGGGACATAGGCCAGCCGAGCTCTGTCGGCCGGCTGTTGGAATCTTCGTCCCGCAGCAGAGACGTTGGCTTGACGGGCCGCGGCCCGGAAACTTCTGTGGTGCGGAGGATCCACAACCACCTCTTCTTCCTTCTTCGGGGGCAGGCCCCTTTCTCTTCTCACTTCTGCCTCGTCGTTCACAAGACGACGGCGGATGGGTGTTAGCTGGTGGGCAGGTCGGGTCCGCTTGGGAACCCACACCTGTTTAAACTTCCTCGGCCTGGGTGCCGGGCTTCCTTGGCCATAGTGGCCGGCTTCTTCTATTTCTGCCCTCCTTCCAGAGAGGGCCTGATAGGCATTGTGGACAGGAATGTTGGGGATGACTCGATCTGGGGTCACCCGTGCAGTGCGTCCGTCGAGGAAGACGCGCATACCCCCGACTAGCATAGATTTCCCAGACTGAGATAGAGTTCCGGTGATTACAGCAGCATTCTTGCGGGCCTGGCGACGCTGGCGTCCTCCAGGGTGTTTGTTGATGACATTGGGGTGGGTCCCACGTATGACGTGGTGCACCAGACAGTTAGCGGCCGGAGCCGGATTTTCGGACAAGTCTTTGTAGCAGGGAACCTCCAGAGGCTCCACTTTTTCCACAGCTTCCTTGATAGGTTCTGGGGCTTTGACCTCCAGCGTATCTACAAAGGCTAACCCCAAAAAGTTTGGGAAGCCCACAGCGGCAGGGAAGCTGCAGAATTTCATGGGTACCGCCAGGTACCCTTGCGCGTGTTCAGCGACAATCGAAAGATCGAAGTCAACGCCAGTTATCCCGTTGATCGTCATTGATCCGCCTGCACAGACAAACGAAGCAATAATCAGTAGCCTTTAAGAGGGCTTCGAAGCCCGAATATCCCGGCAAAGAGATGAAAGGTGACATTGACTGGGATCGACCTTTTCTTTCTTTCGCGGGGGTCGATCGACCAACTGACTGACTGGTAGTCAAATGATCAATTGATGACGCGGGCGTGCTAGTCACATGAGTGACGACTTTATGATGCACTCATTCTGACCCGTGTCGGGCAAATGTAAGGTTCGGTCGGGACCAGCAGTCCGCCATACCATAAAGGCTATGGCGTTAATTACATCCCCCACGAGGAGGGAACACCTTTGATTAATTACCGAGATAGCGGGCTGTCGAAGCCGGATTAAAAAAGAGCTACATGATGATCATGACGAAGGCATGCAGGATGCATATATTTATCGTGCAGAAGATGCATAGTTCATAGAATTATTGATCCTCGGTACGTGGCGGAGGACATAGGTCCGAAGACCACCGTCGCGCATAGCGAAGACCTCCGACCAGACGTAATCCGGCTTTCTGTCGACGCCGTTTGATATACCCGAGGATCTATGCATGCATGCGCACATGACGTTCATGACTATATTGAGCATGATAATAGAATCATGGAAGCAAATGATGATCAACCACGTTTATTACCCCCCCATCAAGGAACGGGAGACCAACACAAATATAATAGCGAAAGCAAAGCGCTAACGGACATGGTAATGAAGATATGATAACAATATAGTTCGGGTCCGCTTGGCCCTTCCTTTATTCAATTTATTACCAATTGTGGTTTATTGACACCAACCCCGAGGGACGAGATCCGCTCGGGGGCAAATGAGCGATTAAAACAACAAGAGGTTTCAAAATCGACGCGACCATGTAAGGAAGGTTTATACGGCGCGATAAAGCGTAGGTGTAAGCTTTTAATCCGGCGCGGCCATCATGGATATTAACACGGCGCGAAGGCTTGAGGGCGCACCGGTTTAGGGCGCGCCGGAAAGGTGCAAAGGAAAAAAAATTGAATATGAGTCTAACGTTAATCCGGCGCGGGGGGGTACCACGCCGGATTAGGGCGCGCCGGGTTAAGGCCGCGCCGTTTTAGCTTATTTTCGATGAATTTTGAATCATTTGAGTTTATTAAGTTTATGTTGAGGGTTTTGAAGCCATTTGAGACCAATTGTTTGTTAAATTGAAGTCCAGAACCCTGAGGGATGAGCACCGATATGATTGAGTCCAGAACGATCGTTTCATTAGGGCTTATTTAATCTTAATCTGTCCAAAATTGGACAGCATCTCCCCTGAACCTGAAGAGTTGCAGGGGAGAAGCGGGGTCATGCTCACCTATGGAACAAGCCCCTAAACCGCCGGTCTGGACAATGGCAGCCAGCAAAATCCCATCGGATAAGGTGCCCTGAGGACTAGCCTACAAGGGACACCAAAGCTCCGTGGGTGGAGGCAACGGATGAGGCGATTGATAACGGAAGCGACACCCCGAGGACAAGCCTACAAAGGGGTGGGCGACTTACAGCACACACTGCATCTGCTGAGGAGACAAAGACCTTCAGGAGAAGAGGTTCCGAGGACTAGCCTGCTAGGAACGTTCGCCCTTTGGCCACCACAGAGCCCCGGGGGAAACTGTGGGTTTGAGATTGTTGGGTTGAACCCCTGTCAATATCTGCTGCATCCCTGAGGGAGCGTCTACCATCAAGAGATAGCGCTCCCGACCATTCAGCACCTCCGTGAAATCATGAGGGAATGTCCCCCTCCCCGGATGACCGAGATGAAATCAGTGAAACTCAAGCGGTGGGCAATCATAGATAAGAGAGGGGATATTCGTTACCAACGGACTACCAATCTTAGGACCGAGGTATTGACTACCGTGAGATTGGGTAGTTGGCGATTGGCAATTGTATGGAGGGACAATGGGAGCATAGCCGAGATAATCTGACTACACGGACATATTGATGTAAAACCAACCTTGGACCTATTTAGCAAGCATTCAAGTTTGAGCAGCGGACTCACACTAGCGAGCTCACCCGTATGGCGCACACTAGTACCCGATGGTGACTAGGCGATGTTGGAGAGGGTCCGAGGCGGGACCTTTAGGCTCCAATGGTTGGCTAGCTTGGGAAGAACCCCAAATGGGCCTAGGATGCCCAAATCATGGGCGGCCAACACACCAAGGGTGTGGGTTAAGTGGATTCACTCTCAACTTGCCCGCGGTGGTCACTCACGGTACTAGCAATTTGAGCCGAGCTCTCACTCTCCGTCCGACGAAGCAATAGCAATAATACTAAGCTAAGCAAGTGATTAAACCAGTCAAGAGAGGGTCCGAGGCTCACCTAGCCAGTGTGAAGACGCCGACTCCGGCCGGAGACGGGGGCGAGCGGGGAGGTGAGGGTATGCACCCGCACGCCGCGTCGATTGAAGCTTCAAACCTGCGACTTAATAATGACATGAACTACACCCCATGCAAGGGGGGGGGATATCAGGGTGGGGGTTATGTGAATTACAGCCAAAACTACCTCCGCGTAGGGAGGGGCCTTCAGCCGGCCAAGCGGGGTGGGGAATTATGAAGAAAACTCGACGTTCGGATTGATGCCAGTTCTGCCAATCTTCAGAATGACTGGACAGGGGTGCGGTGATGATGCCGCCACAAATTCCACAAAGCTCATAACTTGATGAGACTTGTGCCAAAATCTTTCCAACGGACCAAGGATGATCTCTGAATTTTTGTTGAGCTTGGTAAAATCGTTGCTGGCCGGGGCAGAGTCTGGAACCGGACTGACTGGTTATGCCTCTGTCTGCTGCAGAACAATGTGGCCTGTTGCAGAGGGTGCCACGATCTCTACCAAACTCTGATTGAGACGAGACCTGAACCGTTGGAACTGTGGTCGAGTCTTCTTTCTGTCGGCGCCAACGGCGGGGTTGGAAGATGTTGGAGAAGACCGGGGCGATCAGATGAGTAGAGGGGTGGCGGTTCTGGATCCTGTATACTGACCTGACAAACTTGGAGTAGAAAATTCGTAACTTTAGATTCCAATGTCCAAATGCAGATCTGCTTCTTGAGGATGAAAAAGGACTTGAGAGGGAAGAATTCTTCTGAAGAACACTTGATCTGAATCCCAAAAGGTTCGCCGTGGCCGAGCTCCCACTCTCGCTCTGGTTCTCTGCCTGGGGTCTTCTGCGCAGTCGAGGGAGATCGGCTGCTGTGGAAAGCTCCAACCTCGGATGTCGACGAAACCACCTCGCCTTGAAAGCTCTCTGGATGACCTTTCCAGAGATGTAGGTCTTGACACCTGGAGGACTAGGGAGCGGCCGGACCCGATGCAATCTTCAAGACCCAACTCTGCTGCCTGCGACCTGCTATCTGAAACTGCAAACTAGCAAGAATAAAAGGAGTGGAAGGGGGTTAGCTAGGCTTGTGAATGATGGCTGAAGGTTTAGGGAGAGGGGGAGGACGTGGCTAGGGATCCAGGAGGTCAGGAGTGGCAGTGGTGGAAGGAGAGGGGGGGATGGAACTGCTAGAGGTGGAGATGGGGGAGTGGGTGTGCACAAGAGAGAGGGTGAGAAGAGAGGAGGGGGAGGAGGGCGACCAGACCAAGGGGGGTCTGGTTTGGGTCGACCTAGGGTGTGGGAGGGATGGGAGAGGGGAGGGAAATTCGAATTTGGGCTTTGGGAGGGGTTAATTCAGCCTTGGGAAGGTGGAGAGGTGCCTAAGGAAGTGGTGGTGGTTGGGAAGTAGGGTTTAGATTGGTGGAGGGTTGTTGGGACTAGATGGAGAGTAAAGGAGGGTTGTGGGAAGTTGTGGGGAGTTATTGGAGGTAGGTGGGGGTTGGAAGTGATTGAGAGGGGGGAGGAGAGAGAGAATGGGGTGAATTCTTCCCCTTGAGAGAGAGAGAGAGAGATATAAAGAGAGAGAGAGAGATATTGAGAGAGAAGGCTAGAGGGATTTGGTGTATATCTGGAATTCAATATTCATGCATAAGTTCTTAAAAATGAGAGAGGGGTGGGGCTATTTATAGACTCCACACTTTTCCTAAGACCAAACTGACCCTGACAAGCTAACTGATGACCAAACTGTCCAAGGGAGGGGCGCCCATGGGCCTAGCCCAATGGTTTGGGCCCATTAACTAATCATACCAACATAATGACTTGAAGACTTAGGAAAATGACTCACCAACCTAGGTACATGACTCAAATAAAGGGAAAATTACATGATATTGACTCAAAGAAAATGTGAAGATTACATGACTAGACTCAAAAATACATGACTAACATAATGGCGCTAGCCGACGAACAATCCGAGTCTGGAGAAAATGTGGAGGGGCAAGGGATGCCCTCATCATACCCCCGGGGTGGGGAAAACTCGACCCCGTCGAGTATGGGTCCACCAGGGAAGTAGTACATCGAACTGCAGCTCTGGGCGATCCACGATCTCCATACTCAACCCGCGACCATAGTCGGGGAACGGCGCTTCAGCCTTTCGAAGTGGCCCGGACACACCCTCATGCTGGCTATGATGTCTTGCTTGCCTAGTATTGCTGCCGTGTGCTCACGTCGGGCTCTCGGGCTAATTTGTTGTGGCACTCCGAAGGTGTCCCTCGCAAGGATAGGTGTAAGCTCAAGGCACTCACTAGGATCCACCGCGGTGCCCTTAGTGGGTGTTGGATCCGCTTCATGAGAAATGGGGAGAATCCTAAAACCCTTTTGGAAGTTCAACCCATAAGCCGGGTTGCCAAAGCCACTCGGAACTTGGCAAGGTCCAAGTCCTCGTGCCCTCGATTTGGAGGTGACCCCAGGGTAGAGCCACTCCAAAGTCATCATCGTCAAGTTACCAACTTGGAATTTTAAGTGGCGCACACGAGTTTTTGCTTGCTTATTATGAATCTCACCGCTTGCTGCTTGATATTTGCTTGGATGCATATGCCATGCTTTATGATGCGGTGTAAGTGGACAATGTATGGTATGCAAAGGTGGTCCGGGACAGCCAAATGTACTTCGATCATGCTTTGATGCCATGAAGACTGTGACAGACTTAGGGGGCCCGGGACATCCAGAGATGAACCTTTTATGTATGGGTAAGACAAATGTCGGGGGACCCGGACGTCTATGTATGCTCCTCTCATGTTTAAGACTCATGATTAATGAAGGTGGGCCAATACATCCAAATACGGTCCACTTATACTTCCTACTTGACATGTGGGTGATGTGAATGAATGTTCCCGACTTATGAATAATGCCAAGTGGTGTTGTATGCCAAGACTTATGCACTCTTGTGACAAAGATGTCTCCTATGCGTGGGCTTTTGGACTTCCATTGGAATGGGTCAAAGGGGTCTAGCAAGGTGGATATCATGAAATGAGGCACTTCCTCGATCCCTAGGTGTATACCACCCAAAGTCATGGCTCTCATGGTGTAACCCGGGTCTGGGATGGGGTGGATTGGATCAAATATGGTGGGTTGGGGTAGGGAAAGGTAGGTGGTGTTTAAGGTGGTTGGGTCACACGGGTTCCTTGACTCCCATTGGAATGGATCATAGGGATCATAGTAAGGGTCATCTTGGTAGGGGTACTCTATGCTCTCAAGGTCCTCGAATGGTGAGTCATCCTCCTCAATAATTGGGCCAAGGTTGCTAATGGGTTGGCCGATCAAAGCACTTGGGATCTCAATGGTTAGGGAGTGGACTAGGACAGGTTCTTCCTCCATGGGAAGAAGGAGGATGATCTCACTAGTAACTTGGCCATTAGTGTAGATGTAAGTGATGGAGCCGATGGTGAGATATGCTAGGCTAATGGTGTTAGTTTCGGGCGGCCTCATGGCTAGCATATTGGTCAAGTGAATTTGCCAATGTAGGTAGTTCACTAAGTCTTCCAAATCTTCCACACAATAGGAAGTTTGATAAGTGACAGGTGGTTGAATGTGAATGATTTGGGATTGATATCCCATGGGTAGGTGGCATGATTGTGAACTAGGAATGGTGAGACCTTTCTTGAGCCATTGGAGTATGGACTTATCTATGGTGAGGTTGGGTATTTCTAGAGGAGCTAGGCTAGAGGTGTGTGAGTTGTTTGGCCTTTGGATTTCCTCTATGTTGGGAGGTGGATTCGGATGGGCATCCTTCTCCACTTGGGTAGGTGTGTGGGTAGCAACTTCTATTGCTAATGGAGTAGGGGGATCTAGGGTGGGTGGTTGGGTGATAGCTAGCGTATGACACACCCGGGGTGGTGAACAAGCATGGGCTTGGGTTGGGATAGGAAGGGGAAGTAGAGGAGGCCTAGGTTGGAGAAAGATTGGTGTAGGAAGTGGGAGGTGGGTTGGGTGAGGGGTTTTGGGTTCGGGGGTGGTGGCCATTATGGGATTAGGTGGGGAGGTGGAGGCCTTGGCCACTTGAGTTCTAGTGGTAAGGGTTTGGATGGGTGGGGTTAGAGGAGTGGGAGTGCTCCTCGAGTTTTGGTAACCCGGGTAGGAAGGGGACATATATTTTGCTCTAAGTTGCTCCTTCATGTCCTTCCAAGTGGTGATGGGAGTTTCCCTTCTAAGTACCTTTAACCCGACAATTTACATCCAATAAGTTTCGGCCCGTTTGGTAAGTTGTATTTTAGCAACCCATGCCTTTTCATCCTCGGACATAAGATACAAAGTGAAGTATTGGTCCATTGTAGCTTCCCAATCTAAATATTCTCTAGGAGAGGTTCCATCAAAGGTGGGAAGTGGGAAAGGGGCCATCCTATCATCCGTCCTTAGGGTGGGCCTATTTTCTCCAAGTTGGTTGAGTCGGCCCGATATGTTATCAAGCCGCTCATTAGCATAGGTCAAGGCTTTCATGAAGTAGTTGACATGGCCCGGGAAGTTATGGGTGTTAGTGGTAGGCATCTCTTGGTGGCTTGGACTTATGGAGTGGGCCGATTGGTAAGGTCGATATGAGGTGGCCATATTAGGGGACAAAAGTGATGCACTTGAAGACTCTAAATGTATAGACATGCCCTAGGACCAACTTGATAGAGACAAGTTATAAACTTACTCTGATACCACTTGATGTAAAACCAACCTTGGACCTATTTAGCAAGCATTCAAGTTTGAGCAGCGGACTCACACTAGCGAGCTCACCCGTATGGCGCACACTAGTACCCGATGGCGACTAGGCGATGTTGGAGAGGGTCCGAGGTGGGACCTTTAGGCTCCAATGGTTGGCTAGCTTGGGAAGAACCCCAAATGGGCCTAGGATGCCCAAATCATGGGCGGCCAACACACCAAGGGTGTGGGTTAAGTGGGTTCACTCTCAACTTGCCCGCGGTGGTCACTCACGGTACTAGCAATTTGAGCCGAGCTCTCACTCTCCGTCCGATGAAGCAATAGCAATAATACTAAGCTAAGCAAGTGATTAAACCAGTCAAGAGAGGGTCCGAGGCTCACCTAGCCAGCGTGAAGACGCCGACTCCGGCCGGAGACGGGGGCGAGCGGGGAGGCGAGGGTATGCACCCGCACGCCGCGTCGATTGAAGCTTCAAACCTGCGACTTAATAATGACATGAACTACACCCCATGCAAGGGGGGGGGGATCTCGGGATGGGGGTTATGTGAATTACATCCAAAACTACATCCGCGCAGGGAGGGGCCTTCAGCCGGCCAAGCGGGGTGGAGAATTATGAAGAAAACTCGACGTTCGGATTGATGCCGGTTCTGCCAATCTTCAGAATGACTGGACATGGGTGCGGTGATGATGCCGCCACAAATTCCACAGAGCTGAGAACTTGATGAGACTTGCGCCAAAAGCTTCCCAACGGACCAAGGATGATCTCTGAATTTTTTCTA
This sequence comes from Amorphophallus konjac, assembly GCA_022559845.1. NCBI lineage: Eukaryota > Viridiplantae > Streptophyta > Magnoliopsida > Alismatales > Araceae > Amorphophallus > Amorphophallus konjac. Next base: position 342,429,148 of record CM040120.1, read on the forward strand.
AGCTTGGTAAAATCGTTGCTGGCCGGGGCAGAGTCTGGAACCGGACTGACTGGTTCTGCCTCTGTCTGGTGCAGAACAATGTGGCCTGTTGCAGAGGGTGCCACGATCTCTACCAAACTCTGATTGAGACGAGACATGAACCGTTGGAACCGTGGTCGAGTCTTCTTTCTGTCGGCGCCAACAGCGGAGTCGGCAGATGTCGGAGAAGACCGGGGCGATCAGATGAGTAGAGGGGTGTCGGTTCTGGATCCTGTAAACTGACCTGACACACTTGGAGTAGAAAATTCGTAACTTTAGATTCCAATGTCCAAATGCAGCTCTGCTTATTGAGGATGAAAGAGGACTTGAGAGGGAAGAATTCTTTTGAAGAACACTTGATCTGAATCCCAAAAGGTTCGCCATGGACGAGCTCCCACTCTCGCTCTGGTTCTCTGCCTAGGGTCTTCTGCGCAGTCGAGGGAGATCGGCTGCTGTGGACAGCTCCGACCTTGGATGTCGACGAAAACACCTCGCCTTGAAAGCTCTCTGGATGACCTTTCCAGAGATGTAGGCCTTGACACTTGGAGGACCAGGGAGCGGCCGGACCCGATGCAATCTTCAGGACCCAACTCTGCTGCCTGTGACCTACTATGTGAAACTGCAAACTAGCAAGAATAAAAGGAGTGGAAGTGGGTTAGCTAGGCTTGTGAATGATGGATGAAGGTTTAGGGAGAGGGGGAGGACGTGGCTAGGGCTCCAGGAGGTCAGGAGTGGCAGTGGTGGAAGGAGAGGGGGGGATGGAACTGCTAGAGGTGGAGATGGGGGAGTGGGTGTGCACAAGAGAGAGGGTGAGAAGAGAGGAGGGGGAGGAGGGCGACCAGACCAAGGGGGGTCTGGTTTGGGTCGACCTAGGGTGTGGGAGGGATGGGAGAGGGGAGGGAAATTCGAATTTGGGCTTTGGGAGGGGTTAATTCAGCCTTGGGAAGGTGGAGAGGTGCCTAGGGAAGTGGTGGTGGTTGGGAAGTAGGGTTTAGATTGGTGGAGGGTTGTTGGGACTAGATGGAGAGTAAAGGAGGGTTGTGGGAAGTTGTGGGGAGTTATTGGAGGTAGGTGGGGGTTGGAAGTGATTGAGAGGGGGGGAGGAGAGAGAGAATGGGGCGAATTCTTCCCCTTGAGAGAGAGAGAGAGAGAGATATATATTGAGAGAGAAGGCTAGAGGGATTTGGAGTATATCTGGAATTCAATATTCATGCATAAGTTCTTACAAATGAGAGAGGGGTGGGGCTATTTATAGACTCCACACTTTTCCTAAGACCAAACTGACCCTGACAAGCTAACTAATGACCAAACAGTCCAAGGGAGGGGCGCCCCTGGGCCTAGCCCAATGGTTTGGGCCCATTAACTAATCATACCAACATAATGACTTCAAGACTTAGGAAAATGACTCACCAACCTAGGTACATGACTCAAATAAAGGGAAAATTACATGATATTGACTTAAAGAAAATGTGAAGATTACATGACTAGACTCAAAAATACATGACTAACATAATGGCGCTAGCCGACGAACAATCCGAGTCTGGAGAAAATGTGGAGGGGCAAGGGATGCCCTCATCACATATATTCAAGCAGCTGGACCGCGATAGTCACGAGACGAGCGGTCTCCAATTCTCATGTGAAACAGGGGAACGCAAAAGGGAGAAGGAGCCCAGAACTCGTATTGAAATGGGAAGAGACATGTGCACAAGCACAGCTCCACCCTCCCAGAAAACGCAACGGCTGTCGATTGAGAAGCAAGTATAGATGGGAAAGCCCCGGGGAGGGGTTATCTCTGTAGCCCTTGATATTCCAGGGCACATGCGAAATCAGAGAAACCGGAATCATAGGACTGCGCGTAGACGGACAACCACAGAGGACCTCTGAAGGAAATCGAGATGGGAGAAGATAATAAGGCATGGAGCATTCAACTCACCAACATTCATATATGCAGATGTATCACTGCCCGGTGAGGAAACTATATACATATATTACAATTTCGATGCCGGCACTATGGAACGGCCACCGGTTCACTTACAGGGAAAACCCACAAGAGAGCAGCAAGGAGGAGGGATGGCGAAGAAGGAGAGAGGAGCCGGCTCATATCATCACCACTCCTTTCCCCCCTCGCTTACATTCGATGGGCAGAAGTCTCAGAAGGAGGAATCCATGGAAAGCAGAAAAGAACTGGCACCGGCGCCCACCTCTTCCGGGAACAGAGTATCGTAGAGGAAGAAGACGACCGGTGGAAGCTCCTCCGAAGGAACCCTACTCTCTCTCTGCTTCAGTAGAAAAAAACTTCTCCAGAAGCCTTTCTCTCCCTCCGCTCTTCTCTTTCTCAGGTCTCGATCTCTTTCTTTTTCTTCTCTGTGTCCTCCTTCTTCTCCTTTTTTTCGTTCTGATCGAACTTCACCCATTTATATAGCAGGTTGGAGGCTCTTCATCCGGCGTGGGCTTTTGCGCGCTGGGAGGAATCTTCATCATTTCATCGCGCCGGTTTAAGATGCCATCCGATAGAGTGACTTGCGCGCCGGGATAAGAGCCGAAGATAAGGGGGCGCACTGGCATAAGCGCTGAAGGTAGGGGATTTAGCGCGCCGGGATCAGGGGCATCGAATGTGGGGCGCGCCGGTTTAAGGCGCACTGGGCTAATGCTCCTCGTGCGCTTCAAGCCAGTCGATGAGTCCGGGGATGATTCCGGGAGTCACCGTGAACATTATCTCGCCAATGCCCCTCGAAACCTTGGCGGGATGTCTTGTCGAAGCTCCCAGGTCGACGTACGGCCGTTCCTGAGACTCCAGATAGCCTTGATTTGATCGTACGGGCTTTCCGCCGACACGGCCTTCGGCTCTACGATCCATGCTGTTGGTCCGGCCTGGCTCGTACACAAGCTCCTTAGGGGGTTGGATGACACCAGGGATAATTCCGCCTGTGCTGGGTGATCATTCGGCCACTAACGGGCCCATCTTGTCGGGAATCCGTACCCGTGTCGGGTGATCAGGATCTTCTGCCGTCAGAGCTTTCGATCCTCCATCTCGGAGAGCCAGGGGGGACTCCTTTATCTTCAGGAGAGCCTTTCATGAGGTGGGTAGCCACCAGGTAGACCGTCGACCTTGGTCGGACAACGGGTGTAGTGGATGCAGCACGACAAAGTTGATGCCGGTTCATTGGGCAGGCTTGGTCGCACTGTCGGTTGGTTGTGGATTCATCTCGGCTCTCCTGAGGTGAAGTCCCCGTGTCCATACGGAATGACTCGAGGCTCTGGCAGCTTGAGAAATCTTCGATGTATTGATCTTTATCGGCTCCCACGCTTCGGTGGGTCGGGTCATTCGTCCTTATGGCTTGGTCACCGATGATCATATTTTAGGTGCCAACAAATGCCCCCCAAACGTGGGTGTTGTGAGCAAGGCACGAGTGCAGCAAGACCCACGGATGAACTTCATCTGGACGGATCTGTTCTTCGGTTGACAGGAGCTCTGGATGGCCCTTAGTTCGGCACGGATGCTAATCCGGCGCCATTCCCATCTTAATACAGCATGGGATTAATACGGCGCGCCCTTACCCTTTGTGGTTTTAATCCGGCGCGGCCTTTTCATCGGATCGGTTAATCCGGCGCGGTGATTCCCGGCGCGCCTTTGCTTAAAAGGGAAATTAATCCGCCGCGCTAAATAGCGCGCCGGTTTAATGGAGGGGGGCCTCCTCTATATAAGGCTTTCGCCTTTGTTTTTTTCTTCTTCATCCCTCATTCGCACAAACTTTTTCTCTCTCTTCCCTCTCTTCCCTTTCTCCGGCGTCGAGAGCGGCGATTTTCCTTCGGGTGAGGGGAGATGCTGTCCATTTGGGTTTCAAAACCCTTTCTTTGGGCCCCAGGAGGCTTCTAGCAGGGCTTGCCCTCGGAGCTATTCCCCCGGGTGTTCCTCTTGGACTCGGTGCAATGCCGATGGCTGCCTTTTAGGGACCGTTCCTCAGTGGACGCGTTCCCATTTTTCTTTGGCAATCCCCTGTGCTGGGGAGACTCTGCCAAAATTTTGTCAGAAGTTCGCCTTTGATTAGCTATTTTCTGACTTTACTTTTGTTTGATATGCCTTTTTTGTAGCTATCATGGCATCCAGCTCTTCTTCTCCTGCCGTAGTGACATGGGAGAACGTCAATTCCCTCGACTGGGGGCACGGCCAGGTGGCCATAGTTGCAGAGTCTTCGGATTCCGAGACAGACACTGTGGACACCAGCCGTCTCCTTATCCTCGGAAGTGACTCCTTTCATTATAATAGAGAGGGCGTGACCAGGAGGGATTATCCCAAGGACAAGCACCTGATGTCCCTTCTTCAACGCTTCAACCTTCAGGGGAAGAGGGATGTGTTCGCCGTTCGGAAGGTCGAGCAGGCCTTGCTGGTGGAGAGAGACAGCCTGGCCGAATGTGTGATGCGGGGAAGACCCATCTATCTCCCCGGGGAGGTCAGGAAATGGAGCGCTGTGCTGGGGCTGCAAGATCTGGCTCCGGCAGATGGATTGCTGACTAGAGCTCCCGAGTTCGTACCAGCTCGGTGGAATGACTCCGCGGGCAGAGTGGATCGTGAGAAGTCGATCTTTGGTTTATTCCTTGCCCCGTTGAGATGGGGATATACAGATGAATCATTCTTGCTGGACTGCTTGGCGGTTCGCTTCAAGCACCAGATATCAGTGGGGTGGTTCGCTGAGCTGAAAGCTACAGACGCTCATGCATTCAGGCCCGGAGCAGTGGAGTTCACAGACTACGTGCTGCATCATTACGCTCCTCTTCTGACCAGGGCCGGCATATATCACAGCGTGTACGCTTCAAGGTACTGGTACCCAATCTCACGGGGCTTGTGTTGTGGAATGATCGAGGTATTTTGCCCCGAATATAACACTTTCTACACTTCAGAGGGGGAGACCTCTTTAGACTTGTGGAGTCTATCGCAACTCAGCGGCCTACCCATTGACGGGGAACCATATGAAGAAGTTTGTTGGCCTGACTGGTTGAAAGACCAGACCGACGGTGACGGTCGGTATATGGCGGGCTACGCCTATCGGTATCTGATGAAGACATATTGCACTCTTTTTCATTCGTCGCACGATACGAGGGAAGCTCGAAAGCCGGGCAAGAAGCGAAGAGTGCGGATAGGCGCCTGGCTTCAATATTTCTTCCAGGGGAAGAATAAGTATGAAGATTTTCCTCCAATAGCAACCGTGGCCCAGAAGCGGAAGAAGAGGGTGCGACGCTAGGCCGCCTCATCATCTTCTTCGAAAGAAGGGCAGGGGGAAAACCCAAACCCTACTAGTGTTGATGCAGTCACTCACTGTGCTGCATATCTGGTTTATTGGCTTTGTTCTTTCGCTCTTCCTCAAGGTGACGAGAGCGTGATTAGGGCGGAGGCCATTTACCCGGCCTGTCTTATGGCTTGGGGCATCAAGTTGTCCCTTTGCCCAGTGGCTTTGTGCCTCATTTACAAGATGTTGGGAGACTTGCACAAGATGCGTCTCCCCAGAAGCCTTCGGACGGTTGGTCCGTTACATTTCTTTAATGCTTGGGTCTGCACCCTGTTTTCGGAGGCAGCTCCTCGGGCATTACAAGCGGTTCCTCTGGTCCCGCGTATGATAGAGTTTGCGAGTGCTGAGCCATCTTTACTAGCGGAGCAACTCTACGCCATTCAGGGTAAATTGGCCCGCATTCCCATGGATTCGCTTGGGGCTCTTCATTTCTGGAGCTTAGCTGCCCATTCGAGCCCGCTGACGAACAGGACGAGGCAGTGCAAGCTCTTTGAGACTGAGGAGTACATCCATCCGATTTCCAAGGCCAAATATACCAAGCCTATTCTGGAGCCGGAGTTGATTGATTGGGCACTGGCCATCAGGCCTAGTGTCCTTGTATTTCGCAAGAGCGGCATTCTGTGGTTGGAGCCATACTACCCGTTCTGCTTCAGTCGAAACTTCAGCTACGACCAACAGATTCCACATTCTTCTTCACAATTTGCATTGCCCAACAGGCATAGGGCCGGGCAGGTTTCAAACGACGATGCCCGAATATGGTGGGACTTTTTCCATCGTTGTGAAGATGTTTCTTTTCGGGTGCCCGCCCCTGCGCGCTTCCCTCGCGTCACGCCTGAATACATCAAGTGGTGGAATGCGCGGATGGAATTTTACAGGAACTCCCGGAGAGAGTGCTGGGCCGTGGCGGAGCACAGGTTTTTAGCTTCCCAGCCGGAGCCAGTTCTTGACATTGAAGCCTCTTATTTGAAGAAGTTGAAGTCTTGGACCAATACAGAAGTGAAGGCCTATATGGAGGCCCGCAAGATTGTGAAAGGCCGCAAGATGAAAGTTGAACCGAAGCTGCCCCCGATCAACAAGGATGATTATGTGAAGACCCTTCGGGGTTTATGCTGGGTAAGCAATGAGAGGGTGATTCTCCAACAACTCCCTTTACCGGTAGAAGAGCCCATCGCGGCTGTGGCCGACTGGCGTCCCGAGGTGGATAGGTTGTATCCCTATCGGACTTTCATTTGCAAGGAAGACAAGTGGGATGTCTTGTACGACAACACTCCCTGGCTATTTGCACTCCTTCGGTCGCATGGCCTGTCGGTGGGCGGTCCGAGTGAAGCCATCCTGGACCATCCTCTTCAGATTTCATTCAAATATGCAGACAGGTGGGGGCTGGACCATCTGAGCATGTATTATCTCCTATCCTCTCGTGGTCATGAGGATCTGGCACTTCTGGCCGAATCGAGCGAAAAGATTGGAGATCTATGCTGGCTTATTCGTGAGGCGGCTTCGAGAGACAAAACGCCATCGCTATTTTATTGGCCTCTCTTCCCCTTTTATACGGGACCGGCAAGTATGTTCCATTTCTTCATTCAGGTCTTTTGGCCAGCTTCTTCTTTTCATTGTGGTGTGTCATTCTCACCTTTGTGCATGTGCAGTCCGACCGACATCAGAGGAGACCTGGCACTTCAGGGAGCTGATCATAAAGGCCCAAAAGCCAACATATTTTGAAGTTCCTGAGCCTGCCCCGACCACGACGCCACTACCTCCTGGGGATTCGAGGAAGAGGACTCGGTCCCAGCTGAGAGAGGCCGTTGGAAAGGCGAAAGCGGCGGTGACCCGGGTGACACGGGCGCGCCGAAAGAAGGCTACAGAGGAGGAATCGACAGCCGTCATTCCTTCGGTTGTATCTTTTGAAGAGTTTGAAGCTTCCCGCACACAAGGGCTAGAGGCTGAAGGTAGGCTCTTTTTCTCTTCAAAGTGCATTAGCTTGTTTCGACTGCCTTGGCTAGCCCATGCTGACGGTTGCTGACACAGTTGCCGCGGTCGTCGGGCTGGAGGCGACGGTAGATGTAGCGGCTAGGGACGGGGTAGAGGAAGTCCCTACTGCTCCCGTAGAAAGGGATCTACCCTCTCCAACACCCAGGCAGGAGATGGAAGGTAATCTATAGTTTAGTTGCAATAGCACCGCAAATCTTCATGTCTTTAGCTAGCTTGACCCCTTCTTGCCGTAAATTGCAGTTGATATACAACCGTCATTGCTTTCGGGCTTGGAGGGTGTAGAGGAGGCGATCCCCTCGGGGCAGGGCGGACCTACTCTTGAGGTATCATCTATCGTTTCCCCTGGTGCGGAGAGCACCGGGGAAGTTCCTGCCGAGGGTGATGCTCCTGCTGGCGAGGCTCCTGCTCCGACGGCGGAGCGTCCTGAGAGAGCAGAGGGGTCCTCTTCCTCTGAGCAGGTAGATTATGGTGGCGGCTCCAGTGACGAGGAGCTCTCACTGATTGATCTCGAGACCGACGACGCCGGGGCGTCCTCGGCCTATGAAAGTGATTATCTGACTTTCAGCCCGGCCCGGTTGTCGTGGGGCGGTCCCGAGCCGTCATTATCGCTTGAGAGTGAAGAGGTCGGTGCCGGGGGAGCTGCTCTTAAAGATTTGAGCTTAGTACCCGCTGAGGTAAGGACCTGCCCAGGGTCGGTGTTTGCTGTTCTTCTTTATCTTCCCTCCAGCCTCATTTTTTTTTAATGTATATATATTTCTGATGCAGGCTGAGGTGGCGCTGCGAACTATGACGGTGCAGATACCACTCCGGCTCTGGGAACGGGCCATGCAACTCTCCCGTCCGTCCTGCGGCCTATCGCATTGCGATACCCAAAGGACTATGCAGCGGCAATGGTTCTAGTCGGACCCGGAGCACTTGTGGAAGTTGGTAGTTCGGCGGCAGCCGGGGATTCTCAGCCAATGGAGGCGGCACAGCAATCAACTCTGGAAAAGGATGGTCTTCCTGAAATAGAAGTCGGAGAGATCATTGAAGAGCAGACGTCTTCGGCTCTCGATGTTTCTATTGCACCTCCATCCCAGGGGGCAGGAAAAGAGATTGCTGTTATTGAGGCTCCGGCCACCGTATCTGCCAGTGCGCTTGTTCCTCACAGGAGTGGACTGCAGCTCATGCCATCATCATCTTCCGGGACGGCCGATGATATCTGGGCTGCCGTGGATAGCAGAGTGGAATTTGAACTGCCCGAGACGTCGCCACTTGGTCTTCAATCTTCAAGTGACTTTGTGTGGCAGTTTCTGGGGACCCTCCAGCAGACCGTAACAGCCAGCAGGGATTTAACTTATGTTCAGTTGAGGGGCTTGATAGAGCATCTATCCCACTCGCTGTTGGCCTTTGGTTGTCCCATGGACGACTGGACTCCACGGGTGATCCTGCTCCTGAAGTATGTAAACATGAGGGAATTTCTAGGCCGGGAAGTAGCCGACCAGCTGGCGGCCATATCATTGGAGCGGGCTGAAAGCCGAGCAGCTCTTATTTCTCTGCAAGAGACTGCGGCGAGGATGAGGGATGAAGCCGATGCCTCTTTACAGCGCCGAAACTTCTTGACGGCCCGGGTGGCGGCATTACAGGCTGAACTTTCAAGGGTAGAGGCCGAACTTGAAGAGGTAGATCGCCCGGGAGTCCAAAAGGCGGAGGAAGCAGAGATGGCCGAGGGACAAGCTGCTTCCCTCGGGGAGAAGCTATCCGAGCTGGAGGCCACCGAGTTCCGATTGCAAGAACTGACCCGTCATCCTTACCTGGGTATTCCTGCGCTGGAGGACATCTTCCGACGCCCTCTGCCGTAGTCTTTTTTTCTTTATTTGCTCCCTTTTTGACGCACTTCATGTACTCCGGGGGATGGCCCGTGTAACATGTACCTTTTTCTTCATAGTAATGGAAAATCTCCATCGTGCTTTTTGAATGAAGGCTCCATCTTGTCATTATTCTTTTCTCTTCCATTCGCCCGTTGTTTCTAATCCGAGTGTATGAGTCACTAGGGCAGGAGAGCGCTCACGCCTTCAGCAAAGGGGTGAGGTGTTCGCTCCACCGCGCCGTGACTTTTCTCGAGATTAACAACGGCCTATGCCAGCCGAGAGTCCGGGGGACTCAAGAGGGTATATCAAAATTGGCGGGTAAGCGGTCCTGCCGAGGATGGCAAGACCCGAGAATGGGTAGCGACCGGTCCTGTCGATGATGATGAAGGTCGAAAAAGGGTAGACGATCTTGACGATGATGACAAGAACCGGACTAGGGTAGTGACCGATCTTGCCGATAGTGACAAGGGTCGAAAAGGGTAGACGATCTTGCCGATGGTGACAAAAAACCGGGTAGAGTAGCGACCGATCTTGCCGATGGTGACAAGGGTCGAAGAGGGTAGACGGTCTTGCCGATGGTGACAAAAATCGGGTAGGGTAGCGACCGATCTTGCCGATGGTGACAAGGGTCGAAAAGGGTAGACGGTCTTACCGATGGTGACAAAAATCAGGTAGGGTAGTGACCGATCTTACCGATGGTGACAAGGGTCGAAAAGGGTAGACGGTCTTACCGATGGTGACAAAAACTGGATAGGGTAGTGACCGATCTTGCCGATGGTGACAAGGGTCGAAAAGGGTAGACGGTCTTGCCGATGGTGACAAAAACCGGATAGGGTAGCGACCGATCTTGTCGATGGTGACAAGGGTCGAAAAGGGTAGACGGTCTTGCCGATGGTGACAAAAATCGGATAGGGTAGAGACCGATCTTGCCGATGGTGACAAGGGTCGAAAAGGGTAGACGGTCTTGCCGATGGTGACAAGGGTCGAAAAGGGTAGACGATCTTGCCGATGGTGACAAAAACTGGATAGGGTAGCGACCGATCTTGCCGATGGTGACAAGGGTCGAAAAGGGTAGACGGTCTTGCCGATGGTGATAAAAATCGGATAGGGTAGCGACCGATCTTGCCGATGGTGACAAGGGTCGAAAAGGGTAGACGGTCTTGCCGATGGTGACAGAAACCGGATAGGGTAGCGACCGATCTTGCCGATGGTGACAAGGGTCGAAAAGGGTAGACGGTCTTGCCGATGGTGACAGAAACCAGATAGGGTAGCGACCGATCTTGCCGATGGTGACAAGGGTCGAAAAGGGTAGACAATAGATGTATATAGGCGGGATATCGGATGAAAATTCCCCGGCGACCTCGTAAGGGGTCTTCCGGACAGAGAATGAATCATCACTATTCATCATTCAATTTTTTATTCACATTACTGACCTAAGCGCCCTTTCAAGTTTTCACCGAGGCCAGCCCCCTCTTACTTTTGCCCGCGCGCCCTTTCAGGTTTTCACGCAGCGGGGTACCCGATTTTGCTTGCGACGCCCTTTCGGGTTTTCGCCATAGCTGGGTTATAGCCATTTTTGCACTTGTCCTGATATAGGAACAAGTCTGGCGGGGTATCTCTATTCTTAACCCCATTTTCTTTTCTTTCTTTCTTTTTTCTTTAATTCGGGATGCAGAAGAACTGGACCGCGAAAATATTGACTGGCCTTGTCGATGATGACAAGGATTGGACCCTGCTTCGGTCTGTCGACACTGGTTAGATGTTGAAGCAAAGGACATGGTCTATTAATAATGATGTAAGATCCGAGCTAAGGGTAAAGATCGACCGGTCTCGCCGATGATGACGAGGGTCGAACGTGGGTTTATTCATCGGCATGGGCCACATGCCGAGGCAAAGGTAGGGTTATTAATGGGGACGGAAAGTCCATGTTAAGGGTAGAGATAGACTGGTCTCGCCGATGATGACGAGGGTCGACCATGGGTTTATTCATCAACATCGGTCACATGTCGAAGCAAAGATGGGATTATCAACAGGGACGTAAGGTCCAAGTTAAGGGTAGAGATCGACCGATCTCGCCGATGATGACGAGGGTCGAATGTGGGTTTATTCATCAGCATGGGTCACATGCCGAAGCGAAGATGAGATTATCAACAGGGACGTAAGGTCCAAGTGGAGGGTAGAGATCACCCGACCTCGCCGATGATGATGAAGGTCGAATGTGGGTTTGTTAAAGGATTTCCGGTGGGACTTTGATGGTTGTCCCTTTCGGAGTTTCATTGGGTGGAGAATAGGAGAGGAATTTGGAAATTACCACTTTACTGACTCAAGCGCCCTTTCGGGTTTTCGCCGGAGCCAGCCCCCTCTTACTTTTGCCCGCGCGCCCTTTCGGGATTTCACGCAGTGGGGTACCCGATTTTGCCTGCAGCGCCCCTTCGGGTTTTCGCTACAGCTGGGTTATAGCCATTTTTGCACTTGCCCTAATATAGGAGCAAGTCTGGCGGGGTATCTCTATTTTTAACCCCATTTTCTTTTCTTTCTTCTTTTTTTTTTGATATGTATAGGGTGGCAGGTCGAAGTGTGATGTTCGACTCCTGGTTGACAGTAGATGGCCCGTAGTGGCAACAATGTGAGAATGCCAGCTAGAACACAAAATCTTCAGCCGACACGGGTTTATTTGTTACCGCGGAGATAATGCTAACGCAAGGAAGGGCTTTCGTGCCAGTCCGAACTTAAGGCTCGTAATGGCGGTGCGGCGTATCCTTTTGGAAGCTTGATCAGGGCAAAATGCCACTGGACCAAGGAAAGGGCAGCTCGATCAGGGCGGAATGCCACTGGACCAAAGGAAGGTAGCTCAGTTAGGGCGGAATGCCACTAAACTAAGGAAAAGGTAGCTCGATCAGGGCGGAATGCCACTGGACCAAGGAGAGGGTAGCTCGGTTAGAGCGGAGTGCCACTAAACCAAGAAAAAGGTAGCTTGTTTAGGGCGGAGTGCCACTAAACCACGGAAGGTAGCTTGGTTAGGGCGAAGTGCCACTAAACCAAGGAGAGGGTAGCTCGGTTAGGGCGGAGTGCCACTAAACCAAGGAAAGGGTAGCTTGGTTAGAGCGTAGTGTCATTAAACCAAGGAAAAGGTAGCTCGGTTAGGGCGGAGTGCCACTAAACCAAGGAGAAGAGTAGCTCGGTTAGGGCGGAGTGCCACTAAACCAAGGAGGAGGGTAGCTAGGTTAGGGCGGAGTGCCACTAATCCGAGGTAAGGGTAGCTCGGTTAGGGCGGAGTGCCACTAAACCAAGGAGAAGAGTAGCTCGATCAGGGAAGAATGCCACTAGACCAAGGGAAGGTAGCTTGATCAGGGCGAGATGCCACTAAACCAAGAAAAGGGTAGCTTGATCAGGGCGAGATGCCACTAAACCAAGGAGAAGAGTAGCTCGGTTAGGGCGAAGTGCCACTAAACCAAGGAGAGGGTAGCTCGGTTAGGGCGGAGTGCCACTAAACTAAGGAAAGGGTAGCTTGGTTAGGGCGAAGTGCCATTAAACCAAGGAAAAGGTAGCTCGGTTAGGACTGAGTGCCACTAAACCAAGGAAAAGAGTAGCTCGGTTAGGACGGAGTGCCACTAAACCGAGGTAAGGGTAGCTCGGTTAGGGCAGAGTGCCACTAAACCAAGGAGAAGAGTAGCTCGATTAGGGCGGAGTGCCACTAAACCAAGGAGGAGGGTAGCTCGGTTAGGGTGGAGTGCCACTAAACCGAGGTAAGGGTAGCTCGGTTAGGGCGGAGTGCCACTAAACCGAGGTAAGGGTAGCTCGATTAGGGCGGAGTGCCACTAAACCAAGGAGAAGAGTAGCTCGATCAGGGCAGAATGCCACTAGAACAAGGGAAGGTAGCTTGATCAGGGTGAGATGTCACTAAACCAAGAAAATGGTAGCTTGATCAGGGTGAGATGCCACTAAACCAAGGGGAAGAGTAGCTCGGTTAGGGCGGAGTGCCACTAGACCAAGGGAAGGTAGCTCGGTTAGGGTGGAGTGCCACTAGACCGAGGGAAAGTTAGCTCCGACCGATCACTCGGGACATGTCGGCTGCGCTGCATGATACAGCTTAATGTGTTTTCCATTGAGGGGAGAGAACTGAATGAGTCCTTTGTGTTAGTGTACTAGGCCCGGATACAGAGGGGGGTGAATGTATCCTTCAATGAATAATGGCCAATTAAAAACTCAGATGCTAGACGTAAACACAGAATGAAACGAATTCAATTAAACTTATGAGCAAACACAAGGAGCGCGCCTATCCAAGCATCTAGCGGAAGCAAGCACACAAAGCAAACCACTGCTCAATAGACTTTTTAGGTGGTTCGGTCCTCCAGACCTACATCCACCCCTCACTCCCAACCGGAGTGAGGCTTCACTAGCCAATGCTAGATAAGCAGACTCAGTCTGCAAACAGTTGCTGCCACACAGCTTGACTAGGGGAACATCCTCTTCTCTTCCTCCCAACCGGAGGGACCCCTGGACTTGCAACCCGCAAGCCCAGAACCGGAGACAAGTCTCCCTTCCTCTGACCAGAGGGAACCCAGAAGTAGCTCCCAGCTACTTGCAACCGGAGATCAGATCTCCCTTCTCCTGATCCACAGGAGGAACCCGACCTCACTACTGAGAATCGAAAGAACAAGGAAAACCAAATAAGAAAAAATAGAAACACGAAATGAAAATAACTTCAGCAAACAGAACGCTGAAAAGCGAAATGCACAATGTGGCTCTCAACGGAGCTGACTGGCCTGGATCTGATCCACGGTCCAGTAGACAGATCTTCAGGTAAGCTTCTCTTCCTCTTCTCTTCTCTCTCACTTTCTTTTTCTCTTCACCCTTACGAGCTCTCTAACTCTCTCTTTCTCTTCTTTTCCTTCTGCTCTTCTTCTCTTTCTTTTCTTCTGGATCGAACTCTCTTCACTTCTCCTTTTTTGCTTTTTCCTTTCGATCAACCTTCATCTGTGGACGAAGGCTTCCTTATATAGCAGCAGCAGCAGGTGGGTAAGGTGCAGAATGCGTGTGCCTCCCACGCTTCATCCAGAACCTTCTTGCCACGTGCCCTTATAGCATTGGTTCCTTTAGTATCGGATCACGTGCAGCCTAGACACCGGTGAATGTTCTTCCTCGGACTTGCAAGGAGATAAAAACCATTAACACTGAGGGCCACAAGAACTAAAACTACATGAGGTATGTGATAGCAATACGAGATGCACTTTACTGAGAACGACACGAGATACACAAGATTATTACAGTACGAGACAAGGAGAGAATGACACGAGGTCAGATGCAAACAGCACGAGGTAAAAAAGAACGACACGAAGTATCACTGTAACAAAATAAACACTACGAAGAGAACGACACGAAGTATCACTGTAACAAAACAAACACTACGAAGAGAACGACACGAGATACATAATAATAAAGCTAACACCACAAAGAAAATGACACGAAGTCAGAAGAGAACAGAACGAGGTGAGAAGGAAGTCTCACGGAGTGAAAAATGTAGACAGACACGCGATCAGAAGGAACCAGGACGAAGATAGAAATAAACAATCACGAGGACATAAACACAAGAATAACACGAAGACACGAATACAAAAGCAACACGAAGACATGAATACAAAAGCAACACGAAGACATGAATACAAAAACAACACGACATAACAAACAGCAAAGAGAACGGCACGAGGTGAAACGACACTTTACTAAAAAGACTTGAATACACATGAAAAACAACTCGAGTACTAAGTTGTTCGAACGTACGAACGACTCGAAGATGAAAACGACACGAAAAAAACATGGAACAATTCAAAGACACGAGGTCTAGGAGAAGCAACACGAAGACAGACATAACAAAGAAACTACTCGAACTAAGAACGACATGGAGACAACACAGTTAGACTCGACTTGAGATGAGGTGAAGTCTGTACAGACATGAATGTTCACATTGTATAGAATTTGAAGCAAGTGACTGAGGCGATGTGTAGACTTTACCCAATGTACAGACTTGGTGGTCTTGAACGTAGGTAAGGCAACGCAATGTATAGACTTGCTCAAACGAGTGAACAGGTCGATGTACAAACTTGTCCAATGCATGAAGCACAGTCCACTGTATAGACTTGATGCCTTGAAGGCAATGTACAGACTTGAGAGTGCAACAAATGGACTTTGAAACGCAGAGACTGTACAGACTTGCATGAGACGCTGGGTAAAACGGTGGATGTATAGACTTTGAATGAGACACACAGAAGGACGATCCAGCGTATAGACTTTGAAGAATTAGGGGTGACACAGATGGAGTGACACGAGGTGGTACAGAAAATAGCACGAGGTGCTGCAGTGTTCAGCACGCGCTGGAATAAAACACGACACGAAGACAACCAACAAGCATTGTTGGAACAACACGATGTTGAAAAAGACATCACGAAGTGAAGTGAACACAACCAACACGAAGAATGAAAGGAACAGTACGGACATGCAGGGTATTAACTCATAGCAGTTTTTCTTATTAATCATGGAAAGTTCGAATGCATAACATTACTCATGATATCTGATTAAAAATAACAATATTTAACATAGTGATGCACATCATCAAAACACTAGGGAGGTCACAAAAGTCCAACACTTTGTGGTCTACAAGGACGTAGGCACCCCCTTCATATACTCGGAGGACGATATACGGCCCGACCCAGTTTTCGACCAGCTTCCCTTTGGGGTTGGAGGCCATCACTTCTTTTCTTTTGACCATTACCAGGTCTCCTTTCTTGAATTCTCGACCCTTGACTAGCTTGTCAAAAGCACGGGCCATGCGAGCTGGGTAGAGTTGGATATTTTGCTGTGCCCGGAGGCGTTTTCCTTCGAGCTCAGCGAGCTCCTCCAATCTTCTTTCTGCATTGGTCTGCTCACCACTGACTAGTCCGTGATGGATGGCAACTCGCAATGAAGGAACCTCAAGTTCAATGGGCACTACAGCTTCCGACCCATAAGAGAGGGAGAAAGGTGAACAGCCGGTTGGGGTCTTGTAGACAGTACGATAGGCCCAAAGTGCTTCGTACATCCTTTCTTCCCAATCTTTTTTATTAGACTTGACAGTCTTTGCCAGCAATGTACATAATGTCTTATTAAAGGCTTCTGCGAGTCCATTGGCCTGAGGGTTGTAGGGGGATGATGTCCTCCAGTCGATTTTATATTTGTCGGCCAGCCGATAAACCTTCTGGTTCCTAAAATGACTGCCATTATCAGAGATGATTCGGCTGGGGATCCCAAACCGAAATATTACATTCTGCCGGAAGAATCTTGCAACTAGTTCTCCCGTCACATCTCTTAGTGCTACTGCCTCCGCCCATCTGGAGAAGTAGTCTGTAGCTGCTAAGATGTATCTGCACCCTGATGAAGATGATGGTAGCGGCCCTACTACGTCCGTGCCCCACTGAGCAAACGGCCAGCTTGGTAGGGTGGGATGCAATGGCACTGGAGGTCTCCTTGCCACATTAGCGTGTTCTTGACACTTCTGACAAGCTTTGGCAAACCTGCAGCAATCATCAAATATAGTGGGCCAATATTAACCCAGTTTCTTTATCTCAATTTTCATCTTCGGGCCAGCCTGGTGTGCTCCAGCTGATCCTGCATGGACCTCCTGCATCACCTGTCCCGCTTCTGCTGAAAACAAGCAACGGAGTAGGACTTTCCTTCGGGCATCTGCCGTAATTCGGAACAAGGTCCCGCTTCTCATCTCGTAAGAATCCTTGATCCTCAGGAGCTTCATTCTCCGTTCCTTTTCTTTTGGAAGTTGCTGGTGTTGAAACCAGCGTAGGAGATGCTCTCGCCAATCGGGCTGCTGAACCCCTTCGATGACTGCTACTTCCATCTCTTGTTCGTCGGCCAGGACCTCTGTTACGCTGGGGACCTGTCGGCGGTTGATCACTGTTATATTCAGGCTTGTGTCTGGCGGGACCGCCAATGAACTGACCAGCTTAGCGAGGGCGTTTGCCTGAGCATTCCGGCCTCGATTGATGTGCTTGATGCTAATGAAGTAAAATCTTGACATCAGGCGAGTTGCCAACTGGTGATAGGGGAGGAGCTCTTGCTTTCGCACATCGAACTCTCCTTCCAGCTGTTTTATAACTAGCATGGAGTCTCCAAATGCTTCCAGCATCCTAATTCCCATGGACAGAGCAATTTGCAACCCGATTATCAGGGCTTCATATTCCGCTTCATTGTTTGTGCATTGCTTGTTTATGGAACAGGATGTATGCACCACTTCTCCTTCTGGGGATTTCAAGACTATGCCTGCTCCTGCTCTGACCCTGGATGATCCGGTGGCAGAGGTGTCAATTCTGGAAGCGCCATCAAAGTATAGCTTCCATAGAGAGGGCTGTACTTGCACGGCTTCTAGGGTTTCATCTTCAGGAAGCTCCAGCTCCAATGGGCAATCCCCGGGCACTGGGTGCTCAGCGAAGAAGTCTGCAATAGCTTGGCCCTTGACGGCCTTGCGTGGCACGTAGGAGATATCAAACTCCATAAGGATTACCGCCCATTTGCCCAGGCGGCCTTTGAGTGTCGGTTGAGACATGATGTACTTCAGGGGATCCTCTTTGGACACCAAGCTGATTTCATGTGAAAACATATAGTGTCAGAGCTTCTTAACTACGAAGACCAGCGCCAGACAGATCTTCTCAATATAAGTATATTTCTCTTCAGTTCTGACCAGTCTCCGACTGAGGTAATAGAGGGCTTGCTCTTTCCCTTCTTCATTATTCTGGGCCAGCATTGCCCCCAGAGAATTATGTGTAGCCGCTATATACAGTATCAATGGTCGTCCTTTCACCGGTGCGCCCAGTACTGGAGGAGTTTTCAGGTAGTCTTTTAGCTTGTCAAAGGCTGCCTGGCAATCTTCATCCCAATAAAAGGGAACCTCTTTCATCATCAACTTGGGAAAAGGCTGACATCGCCCTGACAAATTGGAAATGAACCGCCGGATATAAGCTAAACGGCCCTGTAGTGATCTCAGCTCGGAGATGTTCCTTGGCGGAGGTAACTCCTGAATTGCTTTGATCTTTGCGGGGTCTATCTCGATTCCCCGATATCGGACGATGAAACCCAAGAATTTTCCGCTCGACACTCCGAATGCACATTTCATGGGGTTCATCTTCAGCTCATGCTGCCTCAGCCTCTGAAAAACAATCCAGAGGTCTTGCAGATGATCTTCCTTTCTTATGGTTTTGACCACCAGGTCGTCTATGTAGCATTCGACCTTGTGGTAGAGCAACTCATCAAAGATTTTGGTCATTGTGCGCTGATAAGTTGCGCCAGCATTCTTCAGTCCGAACGGCATTCTCTAGTAATGATAAATGCCTTTAGGGGTTCGGAAAGCAGTATGGACTCGGTCATGCTCCGCAATCCAAATCTAATTGTAGCCGGACGATCCATCCATGAATGATAGGGCCTCATGGCCGGTTGTAGCATCAATCATGACTTCGGTTATTGGCACCGGAAGGTCATCCTTGGGGCAGGCTTTATTTAGATCTCGGAAGTCGACACATATCCGGATCGGTCCATTCTTCTTCCTCACGGGGACGATATTCGCCAGCCATGTAGTGTACTAGTTTTCTTCAACAAATCCCACGTCAATGAGCTTGTCGACTTCAGCACAAATTTGGGTGATGAGCTCTGGCCTCATGCGTCGCGGTGGTTGCTTCACTGGCTCGGCCTCAGGGCTGATTGTTAGCTCATGTTGTGAGACAACGGGGCTTAGACCTGGCATCTCTTTGTAAGTCCAAGCGAAGCAATCCCGGTATTCTAGCAGCAGCTGGATGTATAGCTCCCGTTCTTCTGGGGATAGTTGGGCACTGAGGAAGGTGGGCCTAGGGTCCTCCTCATTTCCCAAGTTGACTTCTATCAGTTCATTGACTGTGGCCTGGCCTCCGTCTTCTATCTCCGGAGGTGCCGGTTGGAGGTCGACGAAGTCTGGAATACCATCTTGAGGGTCGAGTACTTCGACTTCCTCGTCAGACACCACTAGAGCTTCTTGAGGTTTCTTGATTTCTTGTGCTAGCGGCTGGGTGGATTGTTCTATTAGCAAATCCATCGCCGTCGCAGCTTCCAAGGATGAGAGAGCAGCCTTGGTGTTTGTGGATGAGGTTGCAGCCATAACGGACTGGTGGATGTTTACTGCCGGACTCGGACATCATACTGGTTTTATGACAGAAGCTGAGGAAGTCTCGCCTTCTGGGACAGTTGTATCTTCCGCAGAAGTGGCTTTTTCTTTCCTGGTAGCTGGCTCCCCTTGATTGGAGTTGACCAAGGCTTCCTTGATTGGCAGAAAGGGTGTTGAAGTTGTCATTAGTAGGACCCCTGTGGAGGGAGAGACTCCTACTTCTTGAATGTCTTCGGCTTCGCTGCTGCTAGCCGTATCAAATTCGGCTTGAAAGGCCGCTTCTTCAGGATGAACTTGCTCCCAGCATCGGCAAGGGGCCGAGGTTTCTACTTCTTGATTCCCGGACCGAGCCAGTTCAAGATATTCGGCTTCCACCGGATACTCATCAAAGATTGCCCCCAGAGGGCTATCTTCAGTAGGATAGAAGGCGAAGATAGTATCCACCTCGTACCGCCCACTGCAGTAATATTCCCCCAGGGTGAAGCCCAACCCTAGATGTTGAGAGACACGCCTCATTTCCTTATCCAGATTTGCAGGATACCACATCTTCTGGAAAGCTTCTTTGCGCTTTTGAGACTGATCGAGAGGAAGGTGTTGCTTCTGAAACATCCTGGCCATCCGATCGGTCGTGAACGCCATACCGTGGACAGGAACCCGCGGGTTGGCTAGATCTTCAGGGAGGCTGCAGTCTGTGTCTTCCTGAGTGGGATGTTCTTCAGCCGTATAGAACAGGCTGCTGGGCCCATCTTCTTGTGTTACCTCCCAAGCCTTGAAAGGTTCGACAGTGGGGTCGTTGAGGCCGAGGACTGGCTTGGTGAGGCCGGCCGGGACTCCGATGCGGTCGTGCTGTCGATCGATCTGCACTTCCTTAGCCTTGGGGTACAACGCTGGGGGTGTTACCCTGCCGACATCTCCAGAAGCTGTGATGTGGGAGACCACCTTCGGCTTGACATATCCGCGCGACGGTGGTGGATACCAACCGTCACCCGATCTATTCTTCGACGCCCCTACAGGGGCCTCAGCTTCAGAAACCTTCCGGGGAGGCCCCGTATATAGGTTGGCATCCGCCAAGTGACATTCAAACACCTCGAATGGGTGGATATCAGCAAATATCCTCTCCTCCTTCCCCTGGAGGCTGTATTTGATGCATTGGTGTAGCGTGGAGGGCACCACCATATTCTCATGCAGCCATGGGCGGCCGAGCAGCGCCTTGTAGGAGGTGCGAGAGTCAATGATATGAAACTACACCGTTGTAGTGAAATCTGCCAGGGTCAGTGTGAACTCTGCCACTCCCATTGAAACCTCACATTTTTGGTTGAAGCCAGCGATACGCATATCCCTGACTTTCTCGAGATGCACATTAAAATGGTGCCTCTAGTATATTCTGTAAGGCAGAATGTTGACTGCTGCACCGGGATCAACCAGTATTCTGTTCAGCTCCCTTCCATTCAGGTGCCCTTTCATGTATAGCGGCCTGTTGTGGCTGGCAGTAGGCAATATCATGTCTTCCAGAGAGAAGGTCATACTGGCTTCTGGTACAGCTTCGGCTATGCAGGCTTCAAAATGAGCAGGCGTCTGCAGAGCGGTGATGATCGCCTGTCGAGTCTCTTCACTCAAAGAGAGAATTTCCTAGATCGTAAATCGAGCGGGGAGCTTTTTGAGCAACTTCATTATTCGGCTCCCAGCCCGGACATTGGAGAGCTTCATCTCTTCAGCCCATCTGGGCTTGAGGAGGTTTTGATTTGTGGGTCCAGACGGACCTGCTTCATCTTCCTCAGACTCGGCATCCTCTTGGCTGGCACCGGCTGTCGGGTCTTCTTTATTAGTTGCTGTAGGGCAAGCTCCATCTGCATTTGCATTCTCAGTAGATTGCGCTGGCTGCGGGTGAATGGCCCCGGGTGTAGGGTTAAGCTCTTGACAGGGCTGTTTCCCCTTTGACATCTTCATAAATTCAAGGAATGAAGGGACTGCCTTGCCCCCACTCTTGTTGTATAGGCCTGACGGAGGAGGGATTTGGACTCCCTTAACTTCCGGCGGAGGTGTCTTGTAGGGTTGCTCCCCTCTGAACATGATGTTGTGGTTGGGTGGTGGCTGGCGCCCCCATTTTCGGCCCGACCGAGTGGCATGTGCAGCAGTTACGGCCTCGGCCTTGCCTCCCCCAGCATGTGGTGTGAAGCAAATTTCTTCTTCTTCCTCTTCTCCGGGTAGGTTGAAGAGTGCTGATAGGGTATTGCAGGAGACAACCTGTGCTTTATTGGCCCCAGCGGCCTTTCTTTTCTTCTTCTTTTGCTTTCTCTTCTTTTTGGTTTCTGCAGGTGCCTGCCCCCAGAACAGGCTGCCCTCTTCAGGGGGTGCTGCTTCAGCTTCCTCCACCTGTTTGAGTGAGAGTTGTTCCAGCTCTTGCCATGGGACGTGGTCCCGTACCAGCAGGGGTTTCAATTCGGGCTGCACATATTCATCCAGCCCTTCAATCAGGTGCTGTAGTCGAAGGACCCCAGGATTGGTTTCCTTGATTACTGGTAGCGGAGTCTGTCTCCTCCTGTTAGGTGTATGTATTCTGATGGCTGTAGGTGGAGTGACCCATACGGGTGCTACCACTGGCGGAGTAGGCCGGGGTGTAACGCCACGGATATGTGCCCCCTCTTTCGGGCGAGGTGCCCTCTTCTTCTTGTGCTTTACAGGGATCTGCTGCCACCCCTGCTATTCTTTCACGGGCTCCAGGAAATGGATTTCGTAGGTGCTCCGTGTGCTTGCTTCAGAGATCTCCTTAGGTAATGCCTGGTAGAGAGAGACCATGTTGACTGATGCTCTCCTGGGAGGAGCTTCATGTGGCTGAGGAGGGTCTACTTTGTACTCTCCCAGCTCTATTTCATTCTACTTTACCATTCCTTCGATGATGTCTTTGAAAACATAACAGTCTTCGATTGGATGTCCCAACATCTGGTGGTAGGGGCAGAATCTTGGACTGTCATTTCTTTTCAGGTCCTCCGGTCTTCTTGGCTCAGGCAGAGTGACCATGTTGTATTCTGTTACCCAGTCGAACAGGACTCGGGTCTTGTCCTTTGGAAAGGAGTAGGCTTTCTTCATCTTGTCCCTCAACGAAGGACCTTCTTTATCATCCGGAGCTTTTGCAGGCTGCGGGGGAGCCGCCTTCTTGCCTGATGGGAATCGACGCCGAGCTAGTACTTTTCATATTGCATTTATATCCTTTAGTTTATTTTTATATCCACGGGAAAGTATACGCGCAATTGTACGGCTTTATCGGCCAATGCGTCACTCCCGTAGATTATGTGGGTTTCTATGTAATTTGCTCATGGGACCAGCAAGGGGGCCCTCAGCCCTTTCCCATTGGTCCACCTAGACCATGTGGGGCTGGTCAACCAGCCTAGGTGGCCTTCTAGATGAGTGGACTAGTCATATGCCACATGGGTAGACAAAGGGTTAAGAATGTCAACATTCTACACCCATCCCACCTACCCCCATTCAACCTTCCATTCAAAACCTACCCATAGTCAATAGGCCGCCCCCCCCTTCATTTTTTAATGTTTTTTTTTGTGTTTGTGGCATGCAATCCCAGCCCTTCAATCCCCATCCCTAGATCTAAGGGTGGATAATTGATTTGGTTGGAATCATATAAAAGATTGTATTTTTATGTGAAAATCAATGAAAATCAGAATTTTGTTGAATGAGCAAGAGATAGCTGCGCCCCCAGCCCTCTCTCCTCTGGTTCTCCCCTTCCCAAGTCTCCATTCTAGAGTGGTATCTCCTTTCCCCACCCTCCGGTGATCATCGGTGCCGCCGCCGCCGCCGTTCGTGCCGCCATCGAGCCGCCGCTGCAGTTCTGTCCGCGCAGTACCACAGCAACTTCCATGAAATTCCCACCTCAGCCATGAGCTCAGATCGCGCTGGGAATTTTACTGGGTGTTCCAGAGGTGTCAAGAACATCCCCTAAATTTTGGTTTGTCATTCAGATCCCGTTTAGTATTTTTAGATTTTCTTCCACTCTTCCACTTCTGTTCTGTCTGCTGTCTGTTTCCATTTTCACCCGCCCTGAGTTTTAGGTCTTAGACCCACTTTTTGAGTTTTTTTCATCCCACAAATTTTACTGGCGTTTCCTTCCATCCACCCCTTCATCCACAATTTTTCTTAATTTTTGGTTCGTCCATATCATATTTTCTAAAAATCGTTCTCAGTCCCATCTACAGTTCTGTCCACCTGTTCCCAGATCCGACCACCAGTCACTTCAAAAATCATATCAAATCACCCCCACCTCCAACTCCAATTCCCAAAATTGTCTCAGTTCCGTGGTTTGATTATCTACAACTTTGAAGAAGAGATCAAAGTCCTAATCCCAGTGTAAGTAGGCGGTCAATGGCCTTTTACAGGGATCTGATATGCTGATCTGAGATTTCTAGAGCAGTGGAGCAGAAGATTGAAAAATATCTAAGGCCCTGGTCCACATAGGTTAAGAGGAATACACTGGCCCTACATTTGAGTATTTTGAGTCCTCTTTCCAACGGCACTGGTTTCGTCGCATTCCGGCGACGGGGCTGATCACAGCGGCCATTTTCGTCCGAGCGCGCGCTGCAAAACAGCAGCAACCAGCCCGTGGGCAGCAATTCCGACGGGTACCGAACGGAGCCGCCCGGCCTCCGATCGCCGTTCCGACGTGCCGCCAGCCCGGGGATCGCTTCTACCAGTGTCCCCACCACAGCGGTGACACCGGGTCCCACACGGCCCCTCCGGACAGCGCGTGGGCCCCACGGTCGTGATTACGCGTGTAGCCGAATCAACACACGAAGCTGCCCGTCATCCCGAATTCGGTCCTCCCGGGCCCATTTGTGTCGCCCTTTACCTCCCTGCGTGGAGTGGGCATATTCCCATTGCTGTAATTATTGTGTGTTAAGTTCCCCGGGAGTACGAGTTTCGGCCGGGTCCGTCATCCCCACGCCGAGCGCGTGGAGGTATCGTTCTCGCTCCCTACACTCGGCATTTGCTTATTTTCATATATACTTGTTTATGCCGCTGCTAGAGAGCATGATAGGGTAACTAGCTCGCTTTCTATTTGTATCACCGCTGCTGCGAGAGTGAGCATTACCGTCCCGTGACCCGATCCGGGCACGAAAGAGAGAGCCGACCACCCTAGCTCTTGCCGGTTTCTCAACCGCGCACGTCCGACGCTTCCCTCGTTAAGGGACGATCGCGAGCTTGTCGTGTCCGTGTCTCGTCCCGCATCAATTTGGTATCAGAGCGAGGTTGAGTCTAGGGTGTCAAAAAAGAAAAAAAAAGAGTGTCATTTAAGTCATTGCCTAAGTCAGTCTAGGTTGCATTTGCATCCCTTTACTCGGTATCTCAAAAGGTGTTGTCCGAACGTTAGGCTACGCCTATTGGGAAGGCCGCACACTTGTGCGAGTGATCTTCGGATCGGTTATCTCCGCCACGTACCGAGTCTTGGTTTACATCTAGGGTCCTTAGTGTGCATGCATTCCAAACTTGCATAGCCGGTCTAGTGTGTTGTCACCGTGTGTATGCATGTCCATGTCCACTACCCATGGCCGATCCCCAAGATCATACGTCCGAGTGGTCAACTTTTGTGGCCAAAATGAATGTCCTCATGGACCGAGCCTTTGGTTTTGCCCCTCTCATTATGAAAGCCGCTCTACCCAACGGGTCCACAACGGAACTCCATTTCACCGATAGGGAGTCGGATAATTGGGTTTCTCTTGACATCGTGGAGTCTCTCTCCAAGACAGGCGAGATTGTCCGCGATGGTGATTTTGCTTGTGTTGAGTTCTATAAGAGGATCGGCTCTGTTCTCTACACCGATGGTGCATGGTGCAGGATCGGCACACTTGCTGGTTCATGCATCATTTTAGGGCAAAAGTGGTTAGGAGAGAGAAGGGCCAATCTTGACTGGGACAAGAGGACTTGCACCTTATGCCCACCATACCTACCCGGTAAGATCACCTTTAGGGACCCCGTATGTCCAGCCACCCAGCCCCAGCGGCCCACTCCACCTTCGGATTCGCGCTTGGAGCCACCTCATCCCGAGCCACCCGTATTTCTAACGGGTACATTATACATAGCCGAGCCGCTTCTTAGTTGGCTCAAGGATGGCTTGGTCCCACTCCCTTACCCGTCTATGGACCCTACGCTACCTTTGGTGTCCGTCAACTCCTACCACACAACTTTTCGGTCTAGTCACCATGTCGACACTTTGGATGACCTTATTATGGGATTAGATTTACAATGGGAGTTGACGCATCTTTTGGCCCGAGGCTTTGACCAACCCGCTAGTCTTAGCTTCACCCATCCGGCCTTAGGATCCATTACCTCCGTGTGCACTGTGGGATGTGTCACCACGGAGATTCTTCTACTCCTCCCGATGTCGGCCGAGTCCGACTTCATTTCCTTTTGCCCGAGGGAGGAAATTTATTTTCTTCACTTGACCATTGTCCCGTTCACTATGACGGATGAAGGTGAGCATTCATACCTTCAAGATTTTCACGATTGGGACCGTGTCATGGAGGAACCCATCTCCCGGGGTCATACCTTCTTTGACCCTCTTGACCCCTCCACTAGTGAAGCTCCCGAGCTATCACCTTCCCTCCACCTCTATGTCATGTTGGAACCCACCATAAGGGGCCATACCTTCTTTGATCCCTTTGACCCCTTCCCTAGTGGATCCCTAGACCCTTCATATTCCCTTCACTTCTTCGGGGAAGTCCACCTTTATACCCCTTTCCTACGGGTTGGGTCCTCCATACCCACCAAGCCCGTCCACGATACACCTACACCCGGCTCTTCCACACCCGGCTTTCCTAGCCCACTCAAGTCTCCTAAATCTAAAGGGCCATCCATGCATGACTGGGTCATACTTGGATGTTTAGGTGTTCCCCATACCACCCATCTCTGGTTACATAACATGCATGCATGGCACACATTCGGGTGTCCTGGTCCGCCGTCACCCATGTACGGGTCGGACTAACATTAGGTATGTCTAGGGTCATATGTGAGTCGGTGTGTTTTCCTTGTGTGGTTTATTTTGTGTGGTTTGTTTGCATGGTTTGTGTGTTGTTAGTCTGCATGAGTCTTGTGCAAGCTCGTTGTCGGTCTCTTATGAGTAAGAGGCGAGTGGACTCACTTGATGAGTATGGGATCGGTTCTACTTTATACCCGGATCAGTCACCTACAGGGACTCAGCGGTGATTCCTAGTGAGTCTTCGAGCTACTTCCTTCCCTTTTGAGAGTGCCCCACTCGGAGTGTCCACCTTTAGCCCATAGCAGTTTGTGCATATCGCGTATATATGGAATGAGCAAGTACCGATCACTTGGAGTGGAGCATACCCGCGCTACTTGGCACGGTGACAGATCCGCCGGAGTACTCGAGCATCCCTACCCCTACTCGACGGGGTCGAGTTCCTCCCACCCGGGGAGAGTTGATGGGAATCGACGCCGAGCTAGTACTTTTCATATTGCATTTATATCCTTTAGTTTATTTTTATATCCACGGGAAAGTATACGCGCAATTGTACGGCTTTATCGGCCAATGCGTCACTCCCGTAGATTATGTGGGTTTCTATGTAATTTGCTCATGGGACCAGCAAGGGGGCCCTCAGCCCTTTCCCATTGGTCCACCTAGACCATGTGGGGCTGGTCAACCAGCCTAGGTGGCCTTCTAGATGAGTGGACTAGTCATATGCCACATGGGTAGACAAAGGGTTAAGAATGTCAACATTCTACACCCATCCCACCTACCCCCATTCAACCTTCCATTCAAAACCTACCCAAAGTCAATAGGCCGCCCCCCCCTTCATTTTTTAATGTTTTTTTTTGTGTTTGTTGCATGCAATCCCAGCCCTTCAATCCCCATCCCTAGATCTAAGGGTGGATAATTGATTTGGTTGGAATCATATAAAAGATTGTATTTTTATGTGAAAATCAATGAAAATCAGAATTTTGTTGAATGAGCAAGAGATAGCTGCGCCCCCAGCCCTCTCTCCTCTGGTTCTCCCCTTCCCAAGTCTCCATTCTAGAGTGGTATCTCCTTTCCCCACCCTCCGGTGATCATCGGTGCCGCCGCCGCCGCCGTTCGTGCCGCCATCGAGCCGCCGCTGCAGTTCTGTCCGCGCAGTACCACAGCAACTTCCATGAAATTCCCACCTCAGCCATGAGCTCAGATCGCGCTGGGAATTTTACTGGGTGTTCCAGAGGTGTCAAGAACATCCCCTAAATTTTGGTTTGTCATTCAGATCCCGTTTAGTATTTTTAGATTTTCGTCCACTCTTCCACTTCTGTTCTATCTGCTGTCTGTTTCCATTTTCACCCGCCCTGAGTTTTAGGTCTTAGACCCACTTTTTGAGTTTTTTTCATCCCACAAATTTTACTGGCGTTTCCTTCCATCCACCCCTTCATCCACAATTTTTCTTAATTTTTGGTTCGTCCATATCATATTTTCTAAAAATCGTTCTCAGTCCCATCTACAGTTCTGTCCACCTGTTCCCAGATCCGACCACCAGTCACTTCAAAAATCATATCAAATCACCCCCACCTCCAACTCCAATTCCCAAAATTGTCTCCGTTTCGTGGTTTGATTATCTACAACTTTGAAGAAGAGATCAAAGTCCTAATCCCAGTGTAAGTAGGCGGTCAATGGCCTTTTACAGGGATCTGATATGCTGATCTGAGATTTCTGGAGCAGTGGAGCAGAAGATTGAAAAATATCTAAGGCCCTGGTCCACATAGGTTCAGAGGAATCCACTGGCCCTACATTTGAGTATTTTGAGTCCTCTTTCCAACGGCACTGGTTTCGTCGCATTCCGGCGACGGGGCTGATCACAGCGGCCATTTTCGTCCGAGCGCGCGCTGCAAAACAGCAGCAACCAGCCCGTGGGCAGCAATTCCGACGGGTACCGAACGGAGCCGCCCGGCCTCCGATCGCCGTTCCGACGTGCCGCCAGCCCAGGGATCGCTTCTACCAGTGTCCCCACCACAGCGGTGACACCGGGTCCCACATGGCCCCTCCGGACAGCGCGTGGGCCCCACGGTCGTGATTACGCGTGTAGCCGAATCAACACACTAAGCTGCCCGTCATCCCGAATTCGGTCCTCCCGGGCCCATTTGTGTCGCCCTTTACCTCCCTGCGTGGAGTGGGCATATTCCCATTGCTGTAATTATTGTGTGTTAAGTTCCCCGGGAGTACGAGTTTCGGCCGGGTCCGTCATCCCCACGCCGAGCGCGTGGAGGTATCGTTCTCGCTCCCTACACTCGGCATTTGCTTATTTTCATATATACTTGTTTATGCCGCTGCTAGAGAGCATGATAGGGTAACTAGCTCGCTTTCTATTTGTATCACCGCTGCTGCGAGAGTGAGCATTACCGTCCCGTGACCCGATCCGGGCACGAAAGAGAGAGCCGACCACCCTAGCTCTTGCCGGTTTCTCAACCGCGCACGTCCGACGCTTCCCTCGTTAAGGGACGATCGCGAGCTTGTCGTGTCCGTGTCTCGTCCCGCATCATTGCCTTTCTCCTTCTGTTGTTCAAACGCCTTGATATCAAGCGCATTCGCTTCTTTAGGTGTGGGGCGCCATTCCACAGCCTTGCCTTTCTGGGCTGTGCTGGCAGCTGACCCCGGGACAGGCTTGGCTAAGAAAGCCTCCACTTCGGCCACCACATTATTCAACCGATCGAACGACCGTATTTCCATTCCAATCATCTTCTCCAGGACCTCCCTCCTGAGGTTTTGTTTGCATATTTGTACCGCGTCCTCCTGATGAGGGGGCCGCTTGCATCTCATTCCGAGGTTCCTCCACCTCTTGATGTAATCAAGGGCTGTCTCATCTGCCCTTTGTTTTGCTGAGTAGAGTTCGGCCACTGTGACCTCCCTCTCTGTGACATGGAATCTTTCTCTGAACTTTCTCTGTATATCCAACCAATCACTGATTGACCCGGCCGAGAGGCTAGAGTTGATGGAGGCATCATCCACAATTCCCTTTGGCTAGGGTCTTCTTCACACTCCGGCATCGTCTGAGTCATTTGATGTAATTTTTAGTTTATTTGAGTCATGTCCCTAGGTCTTGCATTTATTTTCCTAAGTATTGAGTGTCATTAGATTGTGTAATGTGCTATTGGGCCCAATTCTTCGGGCTTGGCCCTTGAGCCCCCCCTACCCCTTCGGTTATTTGTTATTGAGTCTTCTGTTAGGGACTTATTGTAAAATGTGGGTTTCCTATATATAGGGCCCCATTTCCTTCATTTGGAGGTAATGAATGATTCAATCCAAAAGATTTTCATTTGAGTATTCAAATCTAGTTCTAGTGGAGTGAATCCTATAGTTGGGTAAGAAGCCCTAGGGGAGTGATTCCCCACCCCACCTCTCTCTCTATCCCTCTCTCTCTCTCCTCCACTATGGGGTTCGCCCCTTTCTCTCTCTCCTCCTCCTCCCCCTCAACTTCCAACCCCCACCTACCCCATTAAAGGCCCTCCAC
Organism: Amorphophallus konjac; assembly: GCA_022559845.1. NCBI lineage: Eukaryota > Viridiplantae > Streptophyta > Magnoliopsida > Alismatales > Araceae > Amorphophallus > Amorphophallus konjac. The sequence goes on from CM040120.1 coordinate 342,458,951, forward strand.
TTCCCATAGCTGCCATTACTCCACCCCCATAGTCCCAAGGTAGAATCTCTCCCATTCCAGCATAATCTTCCCCATTCCAACACAATCACCCCCTTCCCCACACAATCCCTCAACTTCCAAGGCCATTTCAAATTTGAAATCCCCTTCCCTCCATGTCTTGGCCGCCCCTCTCTCCTCCCCCATAGGGCTAGTTCGCCCCTTGCCCTCCACTCCCCTTCACCCATTTGCATCCCCACCATCACTCATCCTTGCTGAAACCTGTGCCCTAGCCTCCCTTCCACCATCTTCCTCATACCATTAGCACCCTTCCAACCCTCCCACATACTCCCTCCACCATCCCCTACCTCCCCTTCACCTTATAGTTCTTGCTTCCCCTTCTTCTTGGAGGTCTTTGGAAGCTCTATTCAAGTTGCAGTTCGCTGTCCAGAAGTTGCAGGTGAACCAGCAACTTGCAGCGGCCACCACGACTTCCTCCGGACGATTTTGAAGGCACAAGAGACATCCACAGAAGCGTCTCCCTGTCTTATTCACAACAGAAGTAGTTTCGTCTTCATCCGAGCTGTGTGCTGCCCAGGAGCTTCATTCTTCCACAACGGCACAGAGCTGTCCCTGTTGAGTACCATAACTGGATTAGAAGCACTGCCACAACGAACCTCTGAGGAGTCAGCCCACAAGCTCTTCTACAAAGTTCTTCTTCTTCCTGTCTACGTTCAGAATCAAGAAGCGGAATTCCGTTCGGTATCCTATGGCAGGAGTTATCATTTTTCTCCCTCAGCTCCGGCATCCTGCTACCCACAGTCTGCATCGACTAGTCGCCATTGTTCTTCATCCCTTAGTCTTCTCCGACATCAGTTGGCTTCCCCAGTCAATTTTTCTGCGAAGAAGACCCGTCCACGATTCCAACGACTCTGACGGCGCTTAATTCCGAGGTCGGGAGTTGCCGTGGCGTTCTCTGCAATCTGCTATTAGAAGTCTGCAACTGCAGGTCTGAGAATCTGAAGCTCTGTTCAAACCTCCATCCCGATCAGCAGGGGCCCCAGAAGAAATTAAAAAAATTCTGAAGCATTCCCTTCCCAGCTACGAAGATTTCCCCACCGGTCTCGCCATCAGCAAAATTCCTGATCGAGTTCTGCGGCTTCAACACCATCTGTTAGTCCCCTATTACAGAGGGCAGACAGATTTGGCATCACCACTTCTATATCATTTTAGCCCTAGTTTTCCCCACCCCGCTTGGCCGGCTGAAGGCCCCTCCCTGTGCGAAGGTAGTTTTGATTGTAATCCATTAACCCCCACCCCAAGGTCCCCCACCTGCGAGAGGTGTAGTATTGTACTCATTTGGGCAGGTCAAGCTATCCCGGCGCGGCGTGTGGGGACCCACCCGCCTCCCCGCTCGCCCTCGTCTCCGACCGGGACCGGTTTCTTCAAACCGGTCGAGTAAGTGCTCTAAACCCTTTCTCATTGTGCTTGTCTTTCAATATTAGTTCTTAATTCCGCTGGTTATGCGAGTGAGAGCCCGATCCTCAAGCCCCGTTATCTTGAGTGATCACTGTGGGAGAAGTTCAACCGGTGCCTTTGGCACTTTATCGGCCCCCTTGAATTGGGCCTACACACCCATTGGGAATCCCATCTTGGCCTTGCTGGCCCTCTACCAGCAAGGGCCCAACCCCTCAACCTCACCTTGGCATTGCCAAGTTACCCCGGGCTTGGGTGAGTGTCGATAGAGCGGTGGCCCAATTCGGCCCATTTGAATACGATTGTGCTTGCTTGCATTAGGTCCGAGGTTGTGTCACATCAATTGGTATCAGAGCAAGTCATTGACTTGTCTCTATCAAGTCTAAGTCCTAGGACCATTGCATTGTGTGTCCAACATCTTTGGCCCCTTGTCTTGCATGTCCACCCGTAGTGGTGCTAGTTACCGATCCGATCCTTCATCTTCAAATCCACCCATGGATCCCCATCCTCAACTCAATCAAGATGCTCCTAGGGAGGAATCTCAAGGTCAAATGAGTAGGGTAGATACTGCCCTTACCAACATTCTTGCCCAACTTGAGTCCCTTACCACTCGAATTGCTCGGCTTGAAGAGCATGAGTTCCACCCAAGGGACAATGAGCCTAGAGTCCACCCTCCACATGTTGAGCCTCCTAGGGAAGACCCTCATCCAAGGAATAATGAGCCAAGAGTTCATCCACCACATGGTGAGTTACATAGGAATGAGTTCCACCCAAGGAACAATGACCCAAGAGTCCACCCTCCACATATTGAGCCTCATAGGGATGAGTTCCATCCTAGGAACAATGGACCAAGAGCCTATCATTCACATGCTGAAATTTATAGGGAGGACTTGGATCATGACCCTTACCATGACCATGAGAGACCCCGACACCATCCAATTCATGAAAGGCGTCCACGGGACGACCCGGATGACCCTCTCTTAAGGATGATTAAAGTAGAGGTCCCAAACTTTGATGGTTCCCATGAACCAAGTGTCTACTTAGAGTGGGAAACCGCCATGGACTAATACTTTGAATGGTACCCTATGTCCGACCAAAGGAGGGTAAGGTTGGCCAAAATGCATCTCATCAAATTAGCCAAAACTTATTGGTTAAACCAAGAGGGTCTAAGAAGGACTAGGCGGGGAGAGCCTATTGATACTTGGGAGGATATGAAGAATCAACTTAGGAACAAATGCCTTCCCCAATCCTACCATCAAATGCTCTTAGATGAATGGCAAAGCCTCACCCAAGAAGGGAAGACCCTGGTTGAATACATTGAGAAGTTTGACTCCTATCTTTTGAAGTGTGGAGTTCATGAGGACCCGGCCGTTACCTTATCTCGCTTTAGGAATGGACTTCAAAGTCACATCAAGAGAGAGCTTTTTATGAGAGATGTTGATAACCTTGAGATAGCTTATCAAATAGCTAGGGATGTAGAAAGATTCTATAGGATCCCTCGATTTGCTACTCCCCGACCCGTCGATCCCAAGAACATGGGACCACGGCCCATTCCGGCCACTCCCATGAAAGCCCACAATCCAGGTTGGAAAACCCCATTAAGGCCTTACAACCCCCCTCCCACCATCACTCCAAACAAACCCACCCCTAGTCACCCTCTCCCACGGAGGGAAGACATTCCCAAAGGCCCAAATGTAGGAACTACTTCGGGTAGCGGGCGTCAACAATGCTTTAGGTGTCAAGGGTTTGGCCACTTTGCGGGGCAATGTCCATCCAAGGGATTATCTAGCTTGCTTATTGAGGAAGAAGCTCCACCCCAAAAGGAACTTGAAGATGTCGTTGAGGACCATGAAGCCTCACTAGATTGGGAAGAGGAGTATGAAGCCCAATACCTAGAGTCGGGTCTAGATCACTCCACTCCATCTACCAACTCTCATCTAGGAGTGATCAGATGCACCCTCACAAAACCCCAAGAAGAGGATTGGCGTCGAACTTCAATCTTTCACACCTTTGTCAAAATAGGGAGCCATGTAAGGAAAGTGATCTTGGATAGTGGGAGTTGTGTCAATGCCGTATCACCCGATACCGTCAAGCTTCTTGGGCTAGCTATCACCCCTCACCCAAGTCCATACCGGGTCTCATGGATCAACAACAACTCCATCCCGGTCAACACTCAATGTCTTGTGCCCCTCACCTTCTCTTCATACCATGGTCAAATATGGTGTGACATCATACCCATGGAAGTAGGTAGCATCCTTCTAGGAAGACCTTGGCTTTATGATGTAGATGTCACCATCTTGGGTAGGAGCAACAAATGCACCTTTGAACATGAGGGTAAGACTATCCGTCTTAACCCGTCCCCACCTCGTCCCATGACCAAGAGGGACACTCCCCCTCAAGGACAACACCCCACCACCATACAAGTCTCAAAAAACTCCACCCCTCCAACCCCATCCCTCACCCAAACTCCCAAACAAAGTGGGACCTCGGGGTTGGCCAAGGGTCTTCATCTCATCACTAGGAAAGAACTTGAAGAGGAGATAGTTCAAGGAGTACCACTATGTGCGGTGATCATTTGCCTAGGAGAACCCACTTCCACCAATCCACATCCTATAGAAATCCAACAACTCCTAGAAGAATTCCATGATGTGTTCCCAACGGATCTCCCGGACCAACTCCCTCCCATGCGGGATGTGCAACATGCAATTGATCTAGTCCCGGGGGCCACTCTCCCAAACCTTCCTCATTATCGCCTCAATCCCACGGAACATGCCGAACTTCGGAGGCAAATAGAGGAACTCATTAGGAAGGGCTTCATTCGCATTAGTAAAAGCCCATGTGCCGTCCAGGCCCTTCTAACTCCCAAGAAGGATGGGTCATGGCGAATGTGTGTGGATAGTAGGCCCATTAACAAAATCACCGTCAAGTATAGGTTTCCCATCCCTAGGCTTGATGACATGCTTGATATGTTAGCCGGAGCCACCATTTTCTCCAAAATTGACCTTAAGAGTGGCTATCACCAAGTTAGGATAAGGCCCGGGGATGAGTGGAAAACGGCTTTCAAAACCAAAGATGGTCTCTTTGAATGGTTAGTCATGCCTTTTGGGCTTTCAAATGCCCCAAGTACTTTCATGCGTCTTATGACGGAGGTCCTTAGGCCATTCATTGGGATCTTTCTAGTGGTCTACTTTGATGATATACTCATCTATAGTCAATCCCAAGAGGCCCACCTCGACCACCTTAGGCAAGTTTGTACCATCCTTCGACAAGAGAGCCTATTTGCCAACTTAGGAAAGTGCCACTTCATGACCACCTCCCTCACCTTCCTAGGATTTGTGGTGTCCACCAAAGGCGTCTCCATGGACCCCGACAAGGTCCAAGCTATTATTGATTGGCCGAAACCCCACACCCTTCATGAGGTCCGAAGTTTCCATGGATTGGCAACATTCTATAGGAGGTTTATTCGTGGATTTAGCACTATCACTGGCCCAATCACCAATTGTCTCAAGAAGGGGACTTTTGTATGGACCAAATCAGCCTCTAAAGCCTTCCAAGAACTTAAGGAGAAGTTGACCCAAGCCCCGGTCCTATGCCTTCCCGATTTCTCTAAAGTCTTTGAAGTCACATGAGATGCATCCGGAATAGGGATAGGAGGGATTCTTAGTCAAGAGGGACACCCGGTAGCCTTCTTTAGTGAGAAGCTTTGTGATGCTAGGACAAGATACTCCACTTATGACAAGGAGTTCTATGCCGTGGTTCAGTCCCTCCGACATTGGAGGCACTACTTGTTACCCAAAGAGTTTGTCATCTTTTCCGACCATGAGGCCCTCAAATACCTCAACTCCCAACAAAAGCTAAATACCCGACATGCCCGATGGGTTGATTTCATCCAATCCTACACTTTTGTCATCAAACACAAAGCCGGGAGTGAGAATCGAGCGGCGGATGCCCTTAGTAGGAAAGTTTCCTTGTTATCCACTATCCAAGTGGAAGTGAGCGGATTTGATAGGATCAAGGATGAGTACCCTAGCTGCCCCGACTTTGGGCACATCTATACCACCTTGACCACCCATTCTAGCAAGGAACGTGAGGGATTTGTCATAGAGGATGGGTTCCTCTTCAAGGGACCAAAGCTTTACATCCCACGGACCTCACTCCGCGACTTCTTGATTTGGGAATTACATGCGGGAGGGCTAGCTGGTCATTTTGGAGTCCACAAAACCATTGTTCTAGTTGAGGGACAGTTTCATTGGCCAAGTCTCAATAGAGATGTAGGCAAGATAGTGGGTCAATGCCGAACATGTGCTTCGGCCAAACAGTTGAAACAAAACACTGGCCTATATACCCCACTCCCCATCCCCGACCGTCCATGGCAAGACTTGAGTATGGACTTTGTGCTAGGATTACCCAAGACTCAAAAAAGGTATGACTCCATCTATGTGGTGGTTGATAGATTCTCCAAAATGGCCCATTTTATCCCATGCTCCAAAATCTCCGATGCCTCCCATGTTGCCCGACTGTTCTTTGATGAGGTTGTCCGTCTCCACGGGCTACCTAAGACCATAGTCTCCAATAGGGATGTCAAATTCACTAGCTACTTTTGGAAAACTCTTTGGCACATGATGGGTACCCTCCTCAAATTCTCCACTGCCTACCACCCCCAAACAGATGGCCAAACCGAAGTTGTCAATCGGAGTCTAGGGAACCTTCTTAGGTGTCTTCTTGAGGATCGCCCCGGAAATTGGGATCTCATCTTACCCCAAGCTGAATTTGTATATAACAACTCCATCAATAAGTCCATAGGGATGAGTCCATTTGAAGCCGTGCATGGATACAAGCCAAGAAAGCCTTCCGATCTCATTCCCCTTCCTCAGCATGCTAGAGTGTCCATTTCAGCCGAGTCTTTTGCACAACATATTAGAGAATTGCATGAAGAAATTCGCAAGCACATTAGCAAAAAGAATGAGGCTTATAAAAGGCTGGCCGACTCTCATCGGCGTCACCAAGAATTCCATGTGGGTGACTTTGTGATGGTAAGGACGGAGAGGCTCTCCCCGGGAGCCAATTCTAAACTGAGGCCACGTGGGGCTGGTCCCTTCCAGGTCCTGAGGCGCATTGGTACAAATGCCTACGAGTTAGATCTCCCTGAGGAGTATGGAATAAGCCTCACATTCAATGTCGCCGACCTAGTGCCATATAAGGGACTCACGGTGGTACCTAGTGAGGAGATTGAGCCTACTTCTTCCCTTGAGAGAGCACCCACCCGTGAGGAGAGACCACCAGCCAAGAGAGCCCAGCGTGAACAAATTGAACAAATATTGGATGAACAAGTCACTACCACTCGGAGCAAGGTATATGAGCGCTATCTCGTCAGGTGGAAGGATCGGCCTCCTTCGGAGGATTCTTGGGTGAGTCGGGAGGATCTCCAGCGGTTGGATCCGGACCTCCTCGAGCAGTACCACAGCCGGATGCACCCCTACTCGATGGAGTCGAGCTCTTCACAGCCCAGGGGATTTGATGGAGGCATCATCCACAAATCCCTTTGGCTAGGGTCTTCTTCACACTCCGGCATCGTCTGAGTTCGGGCCTCTCTCTATAAAGGCCCACTTATCCTTTTTATGCTATTTACTTGAGTCATTTGATGTAATTTTCAGTTTATTTGAGTCATGTCCCTAGGTCTTGCATTTATTTTCCTAAGTATTGAGTGTCATTAGATTGTGTAATGTGCTATTGGGCCCAATTCTTCGAGCTTGGCCCATGAGCCCCCCCTACCCCTTCGGTTATTTGTTATTGAGTCTTTTGTTAGGGACTTATTGTAAAATGTGGGTTTCCTATATATAGGGCCCCATTTCCTTCATTTGGAGGTAATGAATGATTCAATACAAAAGATTTCCATTTGAGTATTCAAATCTAGTTCTAGTGGAGTGAATCCTATAGTTGGGTGAGAAGCCCTAGGGGAGTGATTCCCCACCCCACCTCTCTCTCTATCCCTCTCTCTCTCTCCTCCACTATGGGGTTCGCCCCTTTCTCTCTCTCCTCCTCCTCCCCCTCAACTTCCAACCCCTACCTACCCCATTAAAGGCCCTCCACTTCCCATAGCTGCCATTACTCCACCCCCATAGTCCCAAGGTAGAATCTCTCCCATTCCAACATAATCTTCCCCATTCCAACACAATCACCCCCTTCCCCACACAATCCCTCAACTTCCAAGGCCATTTCAAATTTGAAATCCCCTTCCCTCCATGTCTTGGCCGCCCCTCTCTCCTCCCCCATAGGGCTAGTTCGCCCCTTGCCCTCCACTCCCCTTCACCCATTTGCATCCCCACCATCACTCATCCTTGCTGAAACCTGCACCCTAGCCTCCCTTCCACCATCTTCCTCATACCATTAGCACCCTTCCAACCCTCCCACATACTCCCTCCACCATCCCCTACCTCCCCTTCACCCTATAGTTCTTGCTTCCCCTTCTTCTTGGAGGTCTTTGGAAGCTCTATTCAAGTTGCAGTTCGCTGTCCAGAAGTTGCGGGTGAACCAGCAACTTGCAGCGGCCACCACGACTTCCTCCGGATGATTTTGAAGGCACAAGAGACATCCACAGAAGCGTCTCCCTGTCTTATTCACAACAGAAGTAGTTTCGTCTTCATCCGAGCTGTGTGCTGCCCAGGAGCTTCGTTCTTCCACAACGGCGCAGAGCTGTCCCTGCTGAGTACCAGAACCGGATTAGAAGCACTGCCACAACGAACCTCGGAGGAATCAGCCCACAAACTTTTCTACAAAGTTCTTCTTCTTCCTGTCTAAGTTCAGAATCAAGAAGCAGAATTCCGTTCGGTATCCTGTGGCAGGAGTTATCATTTTTCTCCCTCAGCTCCGGCATCCTGCTACCCACAGTCTGCATCGACCAGTCACCATTGTTCTGCATCCCTTAGTCTTCTCCGACATCAGTTGGCTTCCCCATTAGCTTTGCTACGAAGAAGACCCGTCCACGATTCCAACGACTCTGACGGCGCTTAATTCCGAGGTCGGGAGTTGCCGTGGCGTTCTCTGCAATCTACTGTTAGAAGTCTGCAACAGCAGGTCCGAGAATCTGAAGCTCTGTTCAAACCTCCATCCCGATCAGCAGCGGCCCCAGAAAAAATTAAAGAAATTCTGAAGCATTCCCTTCCCAGCTACGAAGATTTCCCCACCGGTCTCGCCATCAGCGAAATTCCTGATCGAGTTCTGCGGCTTCAACACCATCTGTTAGTCCCCTATTACAGAGGGCAGACAGATTTGGCATCACCACTTCTATATCATTTTAGCCCTAGTTTTCCCCACCCCGCTTGGCCGGCTGAAGGCCCCTCCCTGTGTAGAGGTAGTTTTGATTGTAATCCATTAACCCCCACCCCAAGGTCCCACTCCTGCGAGAGGTGTAGTATTGTACTCATTTGGGTAGGTCAAGCTACCCCGGCGCGGCGTGTGGGGACCCACCCGCCTCCCCGCTCGCCCTCGTCTCCGACCGGGACCGGTTTCTTCAAACCGGTCGAGTAAGTGCTCTAAACCCTTGCTCATTGTGCTTGTCTTTCAATATTAGTTCTTAATTCTACTGGTTATGCGAGTGAGAGCCCGATCCTCAAGCCCCGTTGTCTTGAGTGATCACCGTGGGAGAAGTGCAACCGGTGCCTTTGGCACTTTGTCGGCCCCCTTGAATTGGGCCTCCACACCCATTGGGAATCCCATCTTGGCCTTGCTGGCCCTCTACCAGCAAGGGCCCAACCCCTCAACCTCACCTTGGCATTGCCAAGTTACCCCGGGCTTGGGTGAGTGTCGATAGAGCGGTGGCCCAATTCGGCCCATTTGAATGCGATTGTGCTTGCTTGCATTAGGTCCGAGGTTGTGTCACATCAAGAGTACCATTCAAATGCGAGCCCTATCAGCGAGGACCCAAAGAACTTCAGTAAATATGACTCGTCGGTGGCCAGATCACCCATAACGGTCATGTAATATGCAATATGCTCTTTAGGGGACGTTTTCCCGTTGAATTTGTCAAACTTAGGTGGCTTGTTGACCCCCGGGGGAAGTCGTTTAGCCGCATGGTGTTGCGGGTAGGGTACCCGATAGGCATCAAATGCGACATAGTCACCTTCACTTTTCTCTGCGAGCTTCAGCTCGATCATCCTCTCCACCATCATCCGGTTCACGACTGTGGGGTCAACCGGTTCTGGATAGAAGTGCGCCGGCTGCAAGTATGGGGTGACCAGGGTGGTCGCCTGTGGAGGATGCAGCAGCGGGGGTGTCGGGTGCACCTGAGGGAGCACCGGAGGTAGCAGCGGCTGAGGCTGTGGTGGCCGCTGTTGTGCTATCGCCATGCTTGGCTCTGACGGCTGGGATAGTGTATAGAGTGGTGGAGGGTCGTCACGACGAGCTGCTCCCCGAGATGACTCACCCTGGACTTCGGGTGGTTTAGAAGCCGATGAATGTTTAGTTTTTTCCATCAGCTGCTTTTTCAGAGAGTCTATCTCTCGTTGATATTTTTGTAGTAGCATCATAACTGATGGGTCTATGGTGGTGGGGATACCCTCTGTTGTCTCCCCGGACGTACCCTCAGGCAGGATGTCGAGGAGGACGTCGTCTTCTTCTTCCGCCGTCACCACATTAGCGGTCAAGACAGGGGCCTTGTCATCCCAGTGGGGATAGACCTGGGCCTGTTTCCCTTTAACCATCATCAGAAGCTCTCTTGCTGCTTCTGTTCTGCGGGTAGTTGGCCCCGACCGTGCGGCCAATTGAGCTAATTCTTGGGGGTCTTCAGGAAGCTCCCCATATCGGTTAGATATACCAGCCATGTTGCAGGTGAAAACCTGCATCCTTCTCTTTTGTTGATAGACCCTCCTTCTTGCATGCTGCGGGAAGGTTAGCCTTTCGAACACAGAAACCCTTCTTCTTTCTTCCCGCTCGGGAAAAACTTCGTCGGCTTCGATCTCGAAGCCGTCATTATATCCGTTGTCGTCGACTGACGACACCCTCATTCTATCTCCCATATTTCCTTCATCTGCCATTGATGGGCAGTAGTCTTCCTCGGTGGCGACTGTCTGCATCAGTCGCCGCTGTCTGAGTGCGGGGTTGCCTAAGCCTCGGAAATAATTTCTGACCAAGCAGATCATCTCTTCTCGACCCCGTTCTTGATGTAGGACGCGGGGTGATTGTTGACCTCCAGCAGGAGGGATATAGGCCAGCCGAGCTCTGTCGGCCGGCTGTTGGAATCTTCGTCCCGTAGCAGGGACGTTGGCTTGACGGGCTGCGGCCCGGAAACTTCTGTGGCGCTGAGGATCCGCAACCACCTCTTCTTCCTTCTTCGAGGGCAAGCCCCTTTCTCTTCTCACTTCCGCCTCATTGTTCACAAGACGACGACAGATGGGTGTTAGCTGGTGGGCAGGTCGGGTCTGCTTGGGAACCCACACCTGTTTAAACTTCCTCGGCTTGGGTGCCGGGCTTCCTTGGCCATAGTGGCCGGCTTCTTCTATTTCTACCCTCCTTCCAGCGAGGGCCTGATAGGCATTGTGGATAGGAATGTTGGGGATGACTCGGTCCGGGGTCACCCATGCAGTGCGTCCGTCGAGGAAGACGCGCATACCCCCGACTAGCATAGATTTCCCGGATTGAGACAGAGTTCCGGTGATTACAGCAGCATTCTTGCGGGCCTGGTGACGCTAGCGTCCTCCAGGGTGTTTGTTGATGACATTGGGGTGGGTCCCACGTATGACGTGGTGCACCAGACAGTTAGCGGCCGGGGCCGGACTTTCGGACAAGTCTTTGCAGCAGGGAACCTCCAGAGGCTCCACTTTTTCCACAGCTTCCTTGATAGGTTCTGGGACTTCGACCTCCAGCATATCTACAAAGGCTAACCCCAAAAAGTTGGGGAAGCCCACAGCGGCAGGGAAGCTGCCGAATTCCATGGGTACCGCCAGGTACCCTTACGCGTGTTCAGCGACAATCGAAAGATCGAAGTCAACACCAGTTATCCCGTTGATCGTCATTGATTCGCCTGCACAGACAAACGAAGCAATAATCAGTAGCCTTTGAGAGGGCTTCGAAGCCCGAATATCCCGGCAAAGAGATGAAAGGTGACACTGGTTCCACCGGGCGTGCCAGACTTGTTCGCGACCTTTTCTTTCTTTCGCGGGGGTCGATCGACCAACTAACTGACTGGTAGTCAAATGATCAATTGACGACGCGGGCGTGCCAGTCACATGAGTGACGACTTTATGATGCGCTCATTCTGACCCGTGTCGGGTGAATGTGAGGTTCGGTTGGGACCAGCAGTCTGCCATACCATAAAGGCTATGGCGTTAATTACATCCCCCACGAGGAGGGAACACCTTTGATTAATTGCCGAGATAGCGGGCTGTCGAAGCCGGATTAAAAAAGAGCTACATGATGATCATGAGGAAGGCATGCAAGATGCATATATTTATCGTGTAGATGATGCATAGTTCATAGAATTATGGATCCTCGGTACGTGGCGGAGGACATAGGTCCGAAGACCACCGTCGCGCATAGCGAAGACCTCCGACCAGACGTAATCCGGCTTTTTGTCGACGCCGTTTGATATACCTGAGGATCTATGCATGCATGCGCACATGACGTTCATGACTATATTGAGCATGATAATAGAATCATGGAAGCAAATGATGATCAACCACGTTTATTACCCCCCCATCAAGGAACGGGAGACCAACACAAATATAATAGCGAAAGCAAAGCGCTAACGGCCATGGTAATGAAGATATGATAACAATATAGTTCGGGTCCGCTTGGCCCTTCCTTTATTCAATTTATTACCAATTGTGGTTTATTGACACCAACCCCGAGGGACGAGATCCGCTCAGGGGCAAATGAGCGATTAAAGCAACAAGAGGTTTCAAAACCGGGGCGCCCTTGTAAGGAAGGTTTATACGGCGTGATAAAGCGTAGGTGTAAGCTTTTAATCCGGCGCAGCCATCATGGATATTAACACGGCGCGAAGGCTTGAGGGCGCGTCTGTTTAGGGCACGCCGGAAAGGCGCAAAGGAAAAAAAATTGAATATGAGTCTAACGTTAATCCGGCACAGGGGGGGTACCGCGCCGGATTAGGGCGCGTCGGGTTAAGGCCGCGCCGTTTTAGCTTATTTTCGATGAATTTTGAATCATTTGAGTTTGTTAAATTTATGTTGAGGGTTTTGAAGCCATTTGAGGCCAATTGTTTGTTAAATTGAAGTCCAGAACCCTGAGGGATGGTATGACAAGTCAGTGCGAGGTTCGTACTCGAGCACCGAGATGATTGAGTCCAGAACGATCGTTTCATTAGGGCTTATTTAATCTTAATCTGTCCAAAATTGGACAGCATCTCCCCTGAACCTGAAGAGTTGCAGGGGTGAAGCGGGGTCATGCTCACCTATGGAACAAGCCCCTAAACCGCCGGTCTGCACAATGGCAGCCAGCAAAATCCCATTGGATAAGGTGCCCCGAGGACTGGCCTACAAGGGACACCAAAGCTCCGTGGGTGGAGGCAACGGATGAGGCGACTGATAATGGAAGCGACACCCCGAGGACAAGCCTACAAAGGGGTGGGTGACTTACAGCACGCACTGCATCTGCTGAGGAGACAGAGACCTTTAGGAGAAGAGGTTCCGAGGACTAGCCTGCTAGGAACGTTCGCCCTTTGGCCACCACAGAGCCCCGGGGGAAACTGTGGGTTTGAGATTGTTGGGTTGAACCCCTGTCAATATCTGCTGTAGCCCTGAGGGAGCGTCTACCATCAAGAGATAGGGCTCCCGACCATTCAGCACCTCCGTGAAATCATGAGGGAATGTCCCCCACCCCGGATGACCGAGATGAAATCAGCGAAACTCAAGCGGTGGGCAATCACAGATAAGAGAGGGGATATTCGTTACCAACGGACTACCAATCTTAGGACCGAGGTATTGACTGCCGTGAGATTGGGCAGTTGGCGATTGGCAATTGTATGGAGGGACAATGGGAGCATAGCCGAGATAATCTGACTACAAGGACATATATTCAAGCATCTGGACCGCGATAGTCACGAGACGAGCGGTCTCCAATTCTCATGCGAAACAGGGGAACGCAAAAGGGAGAAGGAGACCAGAACTCATATTGAAATGGGAAGAGACATGTGCACAAGCACAGCTCCACCCTCCCAGAAAATGCAACGACTGTCGACTGAGAAGCAAGTATAGACGGGAAAGCCCCGGGGAGGGGTTATCTCTGTAGCCCTTGATATTCCAGGGCACATGCGAAATCAGAGAAACTGGAATCATAGGACTACGCGCAGACGGACGACCACAAAGGACCTCTGAAGGAAATCGACATGGGAGAAGATAATAAGGCATGGAGCATTCAACTCACCAACATTCATATATGTAGATGTATCGCTGCCCGGCGAGGAAACTATATACATATATTACAATTCCGACGCCGGCACTATGGAACGGCCACCGGTTCACTTACAGGGAAAACCCACAAGAGAGCAGCAAGGAGGAGGGATGGCGAAGAAGGAGAGAGGAGCCGGGTCATATCATCGCCGCTCCTTTCCCCCCTTGCTTACATTCGATGGGTAGAAGTCTCAGAAGGAGGAATCCACGGAAAGCAGAAAAGAACTGGCACCGGCGCCCACATCTTCCGGGAATAGAGTATCGTAGAGGAAGAAGACGACCGGTGGAAGCTCCTCCGAAGGAACCCTACTCTCTCTCTGCTTCAGTAGAAAAAAACTTCTCCATAAGCCTTTCTCTCCCTCCGCTCTTCTCTTTCTCAGGTCTCGATCTCTTTCTTTTTCTTCTCCGTGTCCTCCTTCTTCTCCTTTTTTTTGTTCTGATCGAACTTCACCCATTTATATAGCAGGTTGGAGGCTCTTCATCCGGCGTGGGATTTTGCACGCCGGGAGGAATCTTCATCATTTCATCGCGCCGGTTTAAGACGCCATCCGATAGAGTGACTTGCGCGCCGGGATAAGAGCCGAAGATAAGGGGGCGCGCCGGCATAAGCGCTGAAGGTAGGGGATTTAGCGCGCCGAGATCAGGGGCATCGAATGAGGGGCGCGCCGGGCTAATGCTCCTCGTGCGCTTCAATCCAGTCGATGAGTCCGGGGATGATTCCGGGAGTCACCGTGAACATTATCTCGCCAATGCCCCTCGAAACCTTGGCGGGATGTCTTGTCGAAGCTCCCAGGTCGACGTACGACCGTTCCTGAGACTCCAGATAGCCTTGATTTGATCGTACGGGCTTTCCACCGACACGGCCTTTGGCTCTACGATCCATGCTGTTGGTCCGGCCTGGCTCGTACCCAAGCTCCTTAGGGGTTGGATGACACCAGGGATAATTCTGCCTGCGCTGGGTGATCATTCGGCCACTAACGGGCCCATCTTGTCGGGAAGCCGTACCCGTGCCGGGTGATCGGGATCTTCTGCCGTCAGAGCTTTCGGTCCTCCGTCTCGGAGAGCCAGGGGGGACTCCTTTATCTTCAGGAGAGCCTTTCATGAGGTGGGTAGCCACTGGGTAGACCGTCGACCTTGGTCGGACAACGGGTGTAGTGGATGCAGCACGACAAAGTCGATGCCGGTTCATTGGGCAGGCTTGGTCGCACTGTCGGTTGGTTGTGGATTCATCTCGGCTCTCCTGAGGTGAAGTCCCCGTGTCCATACGGAATGACTCGAGGCTCTGGCAGCTTGAGAAATCTTCGATGTATTGATCTTTATCAGCTCCCGCGCTTCGGTGGGCCGGGTCATTCGTCCTTATGGCTTGGTCGCCGACGATCATATTTTAGGTGCCAACAAATGAACAGGTGTGGGTTCCCAAGCGGACCCGACCTGCCCACCAGCTAACACCCATCCACCGTCGTCTTGTGAACGACGAGGCGGAAGTGAGAAGAGAAAGGGGCCTGCCCCCGAAGAAGGAAGAAGAGGTGGTTGCGGATCCTCCGCGCCACAGAAGTTTTCGGGCCGCGGCCCGTCAAGCCAACGTCCCTGTTGCGGGATGAAGATTCCAACAGTCGGCCGACAGAGCTCGGCTGGCCTATGTCCCTCCTGCTGGAGGTCGACAATCACCCCCCGTCCTACATCAAGAACGGGGTCGAGAAGAGATGACCTGCTTGGTCAGAAATTATTTCCGAGGCTTAGGCAACCCCTCACTCGGACAGCAGCGACTGATGCAGACAGTCGCCACTGAGGAAGACTACTGCCCATCAATGGCAGATGAAGGAAATATGGGAGATAAAATGATGGTGTCATCAGTGGACGACAACGGATATAATGACGGCTTCGAGATAGAAGCCGATGAAGCTTTCCCCGAGCGGGAAGAAAGGAGAAGGATCTCTGTGTTTGAAAGACTGACCTTCCCGCAGCATGCTAGAACGAGGGTCTATCAACAAAAGAGAAGGATGCAGGTTCTCACCTGCAACATGGCTGGTATATCTAACGAATATGGGGAGCTTCCTGAAGACCCCCAAGAATTGGCTCAATTGGCCGCACGGCCGGGGCCAACTACTCGCAGAACAGAAGCAGCAAGAGAGCTTCTGATGATGGTCAAAGAGAAACAGCCCCAGGTCTATCTGATGGAGGCATCATCCACAACTCCCTTTGGCTAGGGTCTTCTTCACACTCCGGCATCGTTTGAGTTCGGGCTTCTCTCTATAAAGGCCCAATTATCCCTTTTGTGCTATCTATTTGAGTCATTTTGATGTAATTTTTATTTTATTTGAGTCATGTCCCTAGGTCTTGCATTTATTTTCCTAAGTTTGAGTGTCATTAGATTGTGTAATGTGCTATTAGGCCCAATTCTTCGGGCTTAGCCCAAGACCACCCCCTACCCCTTCGGTTATTTGTCATTGAGTCTTTTGTAAGGGACTTATTGTAAAATGTGGGTTTCCTATATATAGGGCCCCATTTCCTTCATTTGAAGGTAATGAATCAATCAATGAAAATGCCATTTGAGATTTCAAACTTAGTTTAGTGGAGTGAATCCAATTGGGTGAGAAGCCCTAGGGTGAGAGATTCCCCACCCCCCCTCTTCTCTCTCTTTCTCTCTCCTCCACTAAGGGGTTCACCCCTTTCTCTCTCTCCTCCTCCTCCCAACCAACTCCAACCCCCACCTACCTCCATTAATGCCACTCCACTTCCCATAGCCACTATTACTCCCCCCCCAAGTTCCAAGGTAGAATCTTCCCCATTCCAACACTATCTCCCCTATTCCAATACAATCTTCCCCATTCCAACACAATCACCCCTCTTCCCCACACAATCTCCCAACTTCCTAGGCCTTTTGAATTTGAAATCCCCTTCCCTCCAAGTGCTTTGGCCGCCCTCTCCCTTCCCCATTAGGCTAGGTTCGCCCCTTTCTCCCTCC
The DNA here is from genome assembly GCA_022559845.1 of Amorphophallus konjac. Classification (NCBI taxonomy): domain Eukaryota; kingdom Viridiplantae; phylum Streptophyta; class Magnoliopsida; order Alismatales; family Araceae; genus Amorphophallus; species Amorphophallus konjac. The sequence goes on from CM040120.1 coordinate 342,475,772, forward strand.
ATTCCCACCATCCTTGCACACCCCTTCCCCCCCTCTCCTCCAGCTGCAACCTGTGCCCTCCCCTTCTTCCTCCACCTCCCTTCCACCATTAGATACCCTCCACATCTCCCACAATCCCCCCTTCCACCCTTCATCCACCTCCCCTTCACCATAGACCCCCTTCCCCTTCTTCTTTCTTGATCATTGGAAGCTACTCCGAAGTTGCAGCTTGCTGTCCAAAGAGTTGCAGTGAACCAGCAACTTGCAGCGGCCACCACGACTTCCTCCAGACGCGTTTGAAGACACAAGAGGCATCCACAGAAGCGTCTACCTATCTTCTCCGCAACAGAAGTGGTTTCGTCTTCATCTGAGCTGTGTACTGCCCGGGAGCTCCGTTCTTCCACAATGGCACAGAACTGCCCCTGCTGTGTCCTAGAACCGGAGTAAAAGCTTCACCATGAAAAACCTCGGAGGAATCCGTCCAAGAGATCTTCTTCAAAGTTCTTCATCGCCCAGTCTACTTCCAGAATCAAGAAACGGAACTTCAATCGGCGTTCATGAATCAGAGTTATCATTTTTCTCCCTCAGCTGCGCCGTTCTGCTACCCATAGTCTGCACCAACCAGTCATCCTTGTTCAGAGCCTCCAAGTCTTCTACGGAATCTTTTGGCTTCCCCGTCAGTTTTTCTGCGAATAGAACTCATCCACGGTTCCAACGACTCGGTGCTTGATTCCGAGTTCGGGAGCTGTCGGGGCGTCCTCTGCAACCTGCTGTTAGAAGTCTGAAGCTGCCAGTCCGAGGATCTGGTGCTCTGTTCGAACCTTCACCCAGGTCAGCAGCGGCTCCAGAAGAAATCAAAAAAATTCAGAGGTGTTCCAGTACCAGTCCCGAAAAGTTTCCCATAGGTCCCGCCTTCAGAAAAAATCTTGAGCAAGTTATGCAGCAGCAACATCGACTATCTATCCCTGTTCAGAGAGAGTAGGCAGAACCGGTGTCTTCACCTCTTCAATACTTTTAGCCCTCGTTTTCCCTCCCCGCTTGGCCGGCTGAAGGCCCCTCCCTGTGCGGAGGTAGTTTCGGTTGTAATCCATTAACCCCCACCCCAAGGTCCCCCTCCTGCGAGAGGTGTAGTGTTGTAACTTATTTGGGCAGGTCAAGCTACACCGCAATGGCGTGTGGGGATCCACTCGCCTCCCCGCTCGCCCTCGTCTCCGAGCGGGACCGGTTTCTTCAAACGGGTCGAGTAAGTGCTCACACCTCACTCCATTTAGTGCTTGTCTTTCAATATTAGTTCTAGTTCCACTGGTTATGCGAGTGAGAGCTCGATCCTCAAGCGCCGTTGCCTTGAGTGATCACCGTGGGAATAAGTGCAACCGGTGCCTTCGACACTTTGTCGGCCCCATTGAATTGGGCTTCCACATCCATCAGGAATCAAATCTTGGCCTTGCTGGCCCTCTACCAGCAAGGGCCCAACCCCACATCCTCCACTTGGCATCGCCAAGTCACCTCGGGCTCGGGTGTGCGACGGGAGAGCGGCGGCCCAAAATTGGCCCTTTTGATTGTGAATGTGCTTGCTTGCCTAAGTCTTAGGTTGTGTCACATCAATTGGTATCATAGTAAGTCTTTGACCTGTCTCTATCAAGTCTAAGTCCTAGGACCTTTGCATTGGGTGTCCAACATCATTTGCCCCTTGTCTTGCATGTCCACCCGTAGTGGTGCTAGTTACCGATCCGATCCATCATCTTCAAATCCACCCATGGATCCCAATCCTCAACTCAATCAAGATGCTCCTAGGGAGGAACCTCAAGGCCAAATGAATAGGGTAGATGCTGCCCTCACAAACATTCTTGCCCAACTTGAGTCCTTTACCACTCGAATTGCTCGGCTAGAAGAGCATGAGTTCCACCCAAGGAACAATGAGCCTAGAGTCCACCCTCCACATGTTGAGCCTCATAGGGAAGACCCTCTTCCAAGGAATAATGCACCAAGAGTTCATCCACCACATGGTGAGTTGCATAGGAATGAGTTCCACCCAAGGAACAATGACCCAAGAGTCCACCATCCACATGTTGAGCCTCATAGGGACGAGTTCCATCCAAGGAACCATGGACCAAGAGCCTATCATCCACATGCTGAAATCTATAGGGAGGACTTGGATCTTGACCCTTACCATGACCATGAGAGAGCCCGCCACCATCCTATTCATGAAAGGCGTCCACGGGACGACCCGGATGACCCTCTCTTAAGGGTGATTAAAGTAGAGGCCCCAAACTTTGATGGTTCCCATGAATCAAGTGTCTACTTAGAATGGGAGACCGCCATGGACCAATACTTTGAATGGTACCCTATGACCGACCAAAGGAGGGTAAGATTGGCCAAAATACATCTCACTAAATTAGTCAAAACTTATTGGCTAAACCAAGAGGGTTTAAGAAGGATTAGGTGGGAAGAGCCTATTGATACTTGGGAGGGTATGAAGAATCAACTTAGGAACAAATACCTTCCCCAGTCCTACCATCAAATGCTCTTAGATGAATGGCAAAGCCTCACCCAAGAAGGGAAGACCATGGTAGAATATATTGAGAAGTTTGACTCCTATCTTTTGAAGTGCGGAGTTCATGAGGACCCGGCCGTTACCTTGTCTCGCTTTAGGAATGGACTTCAAAGTCACATCAGGAGAGAGCTTTTTATGAGAGATGTTGATAACCTTGAGCTAGCCTATCAAATAGCAAGGGATGTAGAAAGATTCTCTAGGATCCCTCGATTTGCTACTCCCCGACCGGCCGATCCCAAAAACATGGGACCACGACCCATCCCGGCCACCCCCATGAAAGCCCCAAATCCAAGTGGGAGTACCCCATTAAGGCCTTACAACCCCCCTCCCACCATCACTCCAAACAAGCCCACCCCTAGTCACCCTCTCCCACGGAGGGAAGACAATCCCAAAGGCCCAAGTGTAGGAAACACTCCGGGTAGCGGGCGACAACAATGCTTTAGGTGTCAAGGGTTTGGCCACTTTGCGGGCCAATGTCCATCCAAGGGATTATCTAGCTTGCTTATTGAGGAAGAAGCTCCCCCACCCCAAAAGGAACTTGAGAGTATTGTTGAGGACCATGAAGCCTCACTAGATTGGGAGGAAGAGTATGAGACCTAATACCTTGAATCGAGTCTAGATCACACCAATCCATCTACCAACTCCCATCTAGGAGTGATTAGATGCACCCTCACCAAACCCCAAGAAGAGGATTGGCGTCGAACTTCAATCTTTCACCCTTTTGTCAAGATAGGGAGCCATGTAAGGAAGGTGATCTTGGATAGTGGGAGTTGTGTCAATGCCGTATCCCCCGATACCGTCAAGCTCCTTGGGCTTACTATCACTCCCCACCCAAATCCATATCGGGTCTCATGGATCAACAACAACTCCATCCCGGTCAACACCCAATGTCTTGTACCCCTCACCTTCTCTTCATACCTTGGTCAAATATGGTGTGATGTCATACCCATGGAAGTAGGTAGCATCCTTCTAGGAAGAGCTTGGCTTTATGATGTAGATGCCACCATCTTGGGTAGGAGCAACATATGCACCTTTGAACATGAGGGTAAGACCATCCGTCTTAACCCCTCCCCACCACGTCCCATGGCCAAGAGGGACACTCTCCCTCAAGGACAACATCCCACCACCACACAAGTCTCGGGGAACTCCACCCCTCCAACCCCATCCCTCACCCAAACTCCCAAACAAAGTGGGACCTCGGGGTTGACCAAGGGTCTTCATCTCATCACTAGGAAGGAACTTGAAAAGGAGATAGTTCAAGGAGTACCACTATGTGCAGTGATCATTTGTCTAGGAGAACCCACTTCCACCAATCCACATCCCATAGCAATCCAACAACTCCTAGAAGAATTCCATGATGTGTTCCCAACGGAGCTCCCGGACCAACTCCCTCCCATGCGGGATGTGCAACATGCAATTGATCTAGTCCCGGGAGCCACTCTCCCAAACCTTCCTCATTATCACCTCAATCCTACGGAACATGCCGAACTTAGGAGGCATATAGAGGAACTCATTAGGAAGGACTTCATTCGCATTAGCAAAAGCCCATGTGCCGTCCCGGCCCTCCTAACTCGCAAGAAGGATGGGTCATGGCGAATGTGTGTGGATAGTCGGGCCATTAACAAAATCACCGTCAAGTATAGGTTTCCCATCCCTAGGCTTGATGACATGCTTGATATGTTAGCCGGAGCCACCATTTTCTCCAAAATTGACCTTAAGAGTGGCTATCACCAAGTTAGGATAAGGCCCGGGGATGAGTGGAAAACGGCTTTCAAAACCAAAGATGGCCTCTTTGAATGGTTAGTCATGCCTTTTGGGCTTTCAAATGCCCCAAGTACTTTCATGCGTCTTATGACGGAGGTCCTTAGGCCTTTCATTGGGATCTTTATAGTGGTCTACTTTGATGATATACTCATCTACAGTCAATCCCAAGAGGCCCACCTTGACCACCTTAGGCAAGTTTGTACCGTGCTCCGACAAGAGAGCCTATTTGCCAACTTAGGAAAGTGCCACTTCATGACCACATCCATCACCTTCCTAGGATTTGTGGTGTCCACCAAGGGTGTCACCATGGACCCCGACAAGGTCCAAGCTATTCTTGATTGGCCGGAACCCCACACCCTTCATGAGGTCCGAAGTTTCCATGGATTGGCAACATTCTATAGGAGGTTCATTCGTGGATTTAGAACTATCACCGGCCCAATCACCGATTGTCTCAAGAAGGGAACTTTTGTGTGGACCAAATCAGCCTCCAAAGCCTTCCAAGAACTTAAGGAGAAGTTGACCCAAGCCCCGGTCCTATGCCTTCCCGATTTCTCTAAAGTCTTTAAAGTCACATGTGATGTATCCGGGATAGGGATATAAGGGATCCTTAGTCAAGAGGGACACCCGGTAGCCTTCTTTAGTGAGAAGCTATGTGATGCTAGGACAAGATACTCCACTTATGACAAGGAGTTCTATGCCGTGGTGCACTCCCTCCGACATTGGAGGCACTACTTGTTGCCCAAAGAATTTGTCATCTTTTCCGACCATGAGGCCCTCAAATACCTCAACTCCCAACAAAAGCTAAATGCCCGACATGCCCGATGGGTTGAGTTCATCCAATCCTACACTTTTGTCATCAAACACAAAGCCGTGAGTGAGAATCGAGCAGCGGATGCCCTTAGTAGGAAAGTTTCCTTGTTATCCACTATCCAAGTGGAAGTGAGCGGATTTGATAGGATCAAGGATGAGTACCCTAACTGCCCCGACTTTGGGCACATCTATACCACCTTGACCACCCATTCTAGCAAGGAACATGAGGGATTTGTCATAGAGGATGGGTTCCTCTTCAAGGGACCAAGGCTTTGCATCCCACGGACCTCACTCCGCGACTTCTTGATTTGAGAATTACATGCGGGAGGGCTAGCTGGTCCTTTTGGAGTCCACAAAACCATTGCTCTAGTTGAAGGACAATTTTATTGGCCAAGTCTCAAGAGAGATGTAGGCAAGATTGTGGGTCAATGCCGAACATGTGCTTCGGCCAAACAGGTGAAGCAAAACACTGGCCTATATACCCCACTCCCCATCCCCGACCGTCCATGGCAAGACTTAAGCATGGACTTTGTGCTAGGATTACCCAAGACTCAAAAAAGGCATGACTCCATCTATGTGGTGGTTGATAGATTTTCCAAAATGGCCCATTTCATCCCATGCTCCAAAACCTCCGATGCCTCCCATGTGGCCCGATTGTTCTTTGATGAGGTTGTCCGTCTCCATGGGCTACCTAAGACCATAGTCTCCGATAGGGATGTCAAATTCACTAGCTACTTTTGGAAAACTCTTTGGCACATGATGGGTACCCTCCTCAAATTCTCCACTGCCTACCACCCCCAAACGGATGGCCAAACAGAAGTTGTCAATCGGAGTCTAGGGAACCTCCTTAGGTGTCTTGTTAAGGATCGCCCCGGAAATTGGGATCTCATCTTACCCCATGCCGAATTTGCATATAACAACTCCATCAATAAGTCCATAGGGATGAGTCCATTTGAAGCCGTGCATGGATACAAACCAAGAAAGCCTTCCGATCTCATTCCCCTTCCCCAACATGCTAGAGTGTCCATTTCAGCCGAGTCTTTTGCACAACATATTAGAGAATTGCATGAAGAAATTCGCAAGTACATCAGCAAAAAGAATGAGGCTTATAAAAGGCTGGCCGACTCTCATCGGTGTCACCAAGAATTCCATGTGGGTGACTTTGTGATGGTAAGGACGGAGAGGCTCTCCCCGGGAGCCAACTCTAAACTGAGGCCACGTGCGGCTGGTCCCTTCCAGGTCTTGAGGCGCATTGGTGCAAATGCCTACGAGTTAGATCTCCCTGAGGAATATGGACTAAGTCCCACATTCAATGTCACCGACCTAGTGCCATATAAGGGACCCACGGTGGTACGTAGTGAGGAGATTGAGCCTACTTCTTCCATTGAGAGAGCACCCACCCGTGAGGAGAGACCACCAGCCAAGAGAGCCCAGCGTGAACAAATTGAACAAATATTGGATGAACAAGTCACTACCACTCGGACCAAGGCATATGAGCGCTATCTCGTCAGGTGGAAGGATCGGCCTCCTTCGGAGGATTCTTGGGTGAGTCAGGAGGATCTCCAGCGGTTGGATCCAGACCTCCTCGAGCAGTACCATAGTCGGATGGACCCCTACTCGACGAAGTCGAGCTCTTCACAGCCCAGGGGATTTGATGGAGGCATCATCCACAACTCCCTTTGGCTAGGGTCTTCTTCACACTCCGGCATTGTTTGAGTTCGGGCTTCTCTCTATAAAGGCCCAATTATCCCTTTTGTGCTATCTATTTGAGTCATTTTGATGTAATTTTTATTTTATTTGAGTCATGTCCCTAGGTCTTGCATGTATTTTCCTAAGTTTGAGTGTCATTAGATTGTGTAATGTGCTATTGGGCCCAATTCTTCAGGCTTGGCCCAAGACCACCCCCTACTCCTTCGGTTATTTGTCATTGAGTCTTTTGTAAGGGACTTATTGTAAAATGTGGGTTTCCTATATATAGGGCCCCATTTCCTTCATTTGAAGGTAATGAATCAATCAATGAAAATGCCATTTGAGATTTCAAACTTAGTTTAGTGGAGTGAATCCAATTGGGTGAGAAGCCCTAGGGTGAGAGATTCCTCACCCCCCTTTTCTCTCTCTTTCTCTCTCCTCCACTAAGGGGTTCGCCCCTTTCTCTCTCTCCACCTCCTCCCAACCAACTCCAACCCCCACCTACCTCCATTAATGCCACTCCACTTCCCATAACCACCATTACTCCCCCCCTAGTTCCAAGGTAGAATCTTCCCCATTCCAACACTATCTCCCCTATTCCAATATAATCTTCCCCATTCCAACACAATCACCCCTCTTCCCCACACAATCTCCCAACTTCCTAGGCCTTTTGAATTTGAAATCCCCTTCCCTCCAAGTGCTTTGGCCGCCTTCTCCCTTCCCCATTAGGCTAGGTTCGCCCCTTTCTCCCTCCATTCCCACCATCCTTGCACACCCCTTCCTCCCCTCTCCTCCAGCTGCAACCTGCGCCCTCCCCTTCTTCCTCCACCTCCCTTCCACCATTAGATACCCTCCACATCTCCCACAAGCCCCCCTTCCACCCTTCATCCACCTCCCCTTCACCATAGACCCCCTTCCCCTTCTTCTTTCTTGATCATTGGAAGCTACTCCGAAGTTGCAGCTTGCTGTCCAAAGGGTTGCAGTGAACCAGAAATTTGCAGCGGCCACCACGACTTCCTCCGGATGCGTTTGAAGACACAAGAGGCATCCACAGAAGCGTCTACCTATCTTCTCCGCAACAGAAGTGGTTTCGTCTTCATCTGAGCTGTGTGCTGCCCGGGAGCTCCGTTCTTCCACAATGGCACAGAACTGCCCCTGCTGTGTCCCAGAACCGGAGTAAAAGCTTCACCACGAAAAACCTCGAGGAATCAGTCCAAGAGATCTTCTTCAAAGTTCTTCATCGCCCAGTCTACTTCCAGAATCAAGAAACGGAACTTCAATCAGCATTCGTGAATCAGAGTTATCATTTTTCTCCCTCAGTTGCGCCATTCTGCTACCCACAGTCTGCACCAACAAGTCATCCTTGTTCAGAGCCTCGAAGTCTTCTCCAGCATCTTTTGGCTTCCTCGTTAGTTTTTCTGCGAAGAGGACTCATCCAAGGTTCCAACGACTCTAACGGTGCTTGATTCCGAGTTCGGGAGCAGTCGGGGCGTCCTCTGCAACCTGCTGTTAGAAGTCTGAAGCTGCCAGTCCGAGGATCTGGTGCTCTGTTCGAACCTCCACCCAGGTCAGCAGCGGCTCCAGAAGAAATCAAAAAAATTCAGAGGTGTTCCAGTACCAGTTCCGAAAAGTTTCCCATAGGTCCCGCCTTCAGTAAAATTCTTGAGCAAGTTCTGCAGCAGCAACATCGACTATCTATCCCTGTTCAGAGAGAGTAGGCAGAACCGGTGTCTTCACCTCTTCAATACTTTTAGCCCTAGTTTTCCGTCCCCGCTTGGCCGGCTGAAGGCCCCTCCCTGTGCGGAGGTAGTTTTGGTTGTAATCCATTAACCCCCACCCCAAGGTCCTCCTCCTGTGAGAGGTGTAGTATTGTAACTTATTTGGGCAGGTCAAGCTACACCGCCGCGGCGTGTGGGGATCCACTCGCCTCCCCGCTCGCCCTCGTCTCTGAGCGTGACCGGTTTCTTCAAACCGGTCGAGTAAGTGCTCACACCTCACTCCATTTAGTGCTTGTCTTTCAATATTAGTTCTAGTTCCGCTGGTTATGCGAGTGAGAGGTCGATCCTCAAGCCCCGTTGCCTTGAGTGATCACCGTGGGAATAAGTGCAACCGGTGCCTTCGGCACTTTGTCGGCCCCATTGAATTGGGCTTCCACATCCATCGGGAATCAAATCTTGGCCTTGCTGGCCCTCTACCAGCAAGGGCCCAACCCCACATCCTCCACTTGGCATCGCCAAGTCACCCCGGGCTCGGGTGTGCGACGGGAGAGCGGCGGCCCAAAATTGGCCCTTTTGATTGTGAATGTGCTTGCTTGCCTAAGTCTTAGGTTGTGTCACATCACTATCTCCACTAGGATGACAAGGCCCCCGTCTTGACCGCTAATGTGGTGACGGCGGAAGAAGAAGACGACGTCCTCCTCGACATCCTGCCTGAGGGTACGCCCGGGGAGACAACAGAGGGTATCCCCACCACCATAGACCCATCAGTTATGATGCTACTACAAAAATATCAACGAGAGATAGACTCTCTGAAAAAGCAGCTGATGGAAAAAACTGAACATTCATCGGCTTCTAAACCACCCGAAGTCCAGGGTGAGTCATCTCGGGGAGCGGCTCGTCGTGACGACCCTCCACCGCTCTATACACTGTCCCAGCCGTCAGAGCCAAGCATGGCGACAGCACAACAACGGCCGCCATAGCCTCAGCCGCTGCTACCTCTAGTGCTCCCTCAGGTGCACTGATGTGACACGACCTAAGGGTGTAATGGTATCAACCAAATGAACCTCGGACCTAGACTTGCAAGCCCACTTACAAATTAGCGGACTCGATGTTGGCGGACCAATATCGCAGCACAACCCTTTCCCAGTGGTGACTTAGTGATGGTAGGGTGGATTCGAGAGCCTAAACCACGCTGCTTAGGGTGATGACTTGGCCAATGAGTTCCCCTCCCTTGGATTGGAGCACCCACATCAGTGGGGCGGACGCCGTGCCTTGAGGGTACGGGGATCTCTCCTCACTCAAACCGCGGTGGCCACTCGTGATCGGGAATCACGGGACCGGGCACTCTCTTCCTCGCCGGCTGAACATAGAAATGATACTAAGAAAACACAAATATCTAGGGAGGGTTCAGCATATACCTGACCGGTGTGAGGACACCGGCCCCGAGTCGGAGACGTGGGCGAGCGGGGAAGCGTGTGTTCCCCACACGCCGCGCCGGGGAAGCTTTACCTGCCCAAGAGAAGTTACAACACTACACCTCTCGCAGGAGGGGGATCTTTGGGTGGGGGTTAATGGATATTACAACTAAAATTATCTCCACGCAGGGAGGGGCCTTCAGCCGGCCAAGCGGGGAGGGGAAAATGAGCAAGGAACACCGAAGATGGAGATTGCCGATTCTGCCCGCGTTCTGTGGGTGCTGACAGCCGAGTGGAGAACCGACTGCTGCGATTGCTACCGATTTTTTTTGGGGACGAAACCACCTGGAAAAGCTTCGTAGGAGGCCAGGGAAGTCGTCCAATGTTTGCTGAATTCTTCTGGTGTCGAGGCTGATCTGGATGGAGGCCCGAACAGGGAGGCAGACCCTCAGACTGGCAGCTTCTGATTTCTAGCAGTAGGTTGCAGAGGGTGCCCCGACAGCTCCCGGACTCGGAATCAAGCACCGTCGGAGTCGCTGGAACCGTGGATGAGTCTTCTGTGCAGCAAAATGGACAGGAAAGCCAACCGATGTCAGAGAAGATCAGGGGACGTAGAACAATGGCGACTGGTCGATGCAGACTGTGGGTAGCAGGACCGTGTAACTGAGGGAGAAAAAGGATAACTCCTTCCACGGGATGCCGGACGGAGTTCCGCTTCTTGATTCTGAAAGTAGACAGGAAGAGAAGAACTTTGTAGAAGAGCTCGTGGCCTGATTCCTCAGGGGTTTGCCGTGGTGAAGCTTTCTCTCCAGATCAGGATCTCTGCAGAGCTAGCTCCTGGTTTCCAACAGCTGGTTGCAGAGGATGCCCCGACAGCTCCCGAACTCGGAATCGAGCACCGTTGGAGTCGTTGGAATCGTGGACAAGTCCTCTTCACAGAAAAACTAACGGGGAGGCCAGCCAATGCTGGAGAGGACCAGGGATCTCTGAACACTGATGACTGGTCGATGCAGACTGTGGGTAGCAGGATGACGGAGCTGAGGGAGAAAAAGGATAACTCCTGCCAAAGGATGCCGAACGAAATTCCGCTTCTTGATTCTGAAAGTAGACAGGAAGAAGAAGAACTTTGTAGAAAAGCTTGTGGGCTGATTCCTCCAAGGTTCGTCGTGGCAGAGCTTCTAATCCGGTTCTGGTATTTAGCAGGGGCAGCTCTGCGCAGTTGTGGGAGAACGGATCTCCCAGTCAGCTCGGAGCTCGGAAGGGGACGAGACCACCGCTGTTGAGAAGAGGACAGGCAGCCACTTCTATGGACTACTCTTGGGCTTCTAGGAACGTCCGGAGGAGGTCGGGGTCGCTGCTGCAAGCTTCAGGTCTTCTGTAGGTCCTCTTACTCTAGATGGTAGAAGGTGGGGTGATGGAGGTGAACAAGGGAAGATGGAGAGGATGAGAGGGGGGCGACCCTAACCAAAGGGGAGGGGTCTTGGGCGCCCTAGGGCTATGGACGGAAGAGGATTTTTGAATTCAAATGGTCTAGGGAAGTGGAGGGTTGCATGGGGGAGAGGGAAGGGTGCTTGGGAAAGGGATGAGGTGGTTGGAGGGTGGCTTAGTGATTGGGGATGCTCCCTTGGGACTAGGGGGTGGAGTAATGGGATGTGTGGGGAAGGGGAGTGACCTTTAATGGGAGTAGGTGGGAGAGTGGTGGTTGGGAAGGGAGGAGAGAGAAAATTTTCAAAATTGGGTGTGGAGGAGAGAGAAAGTGGAGTGAAAGAGAGAGATTAAGATAGGGATGGGTGGGATTCTCTCCCTAAGATTTCTCACCTCACTAATGGATTCACTCCACCATAAAAATGAAGATAGAACTCACAAAATGGCACATTTTTCATTCATTGATTCATTCCCTTCAAATGAAGGAAATGGGGCCCTATATATAGGAAACCCACATTTTACAATAAGACCCTGACAAAAGACTTAATAACAAATAACCGAAGGGGTAGGGGGGCTCATGGGCCAAGCCCAATGAATTGGGCCTAATAGCACACTAAACAATCTAATGACACTCAAACTTAGGAAAATAAATGCAAGACCTAGGGATATGACTCAAATAAAATGAAAATTACATAATTATGACTCAAAGAAAATATGAAAATTACATGAACTGAATCAGAAAAATGTGACGGACATAATGGAACCATGCTGGTGAACAACCGGTAAATATGAAGGGTGAGAGATGCCCCCATCATACTCCCGGGGTGCGAAGAGCTCGACTCCGTCGAGTAAGAGTCTTTCCTAGCTCGCCCATGTGTCCACCATCGTGGCCGGCCCTTCCACCTCACAAGACACTACTAGATTGCCCTGCTCCTGATGGTGTCATTATGTTTAACTAGTATCAAATCTTTGTGCTCATGCCGGGCTCTCAAGGTTAGAAGGGGATTCTTATTGGTGGGGTCACTCTTAAAAGGGGGTATGGGCTCAATATCCTCGCTAGGTGCCACCGCGGGGCCCTTGCAGGGCACAAGGTCCGCCACACTACAATGAGGGTTGACCCCATATTCCTTCAGAAGGACCAACTCATTGGCATTTATGCTCAATCGCCCCAAGACCTTCAAGGGTCCAGTTTCTCGATCCCTGAGCGTAGAGGCGACTCTAGGGAAGAGCCTCTTCATCCTGACCATCAGATAGTCACCCTCTTGGAAGTCTTGGTTTCTTTTGCGGGTATCAATTTGCCTTTGACAAATCCTTTTGCTTTTGATGATGGGCCTGCAAGTATGCAATCCTGAGAGATAGTTGGTGAATGCTAGCACTCTATTGGATGTTGGGGGTCCCGGGCACCCAAATGTGGACCTAGCATGTCTAGACTCCCTATGAAGATTAGTGAAGATAGGAGGGCCTGGACCTCCAAATGTAGCTCTATCATGCAAAGGGGTGGCAAATGTCGGGGGACCCGGATATCCAAGAATGCACCTATCATGCTTAAGACTCATGATGAATGGAGGTGGACCATTACATCCAAAAATGGTCCATTCATGCTTCCTACTTGACATGCGGGTGATGTGAATGAATGGACCCGTCTTATGAATCATGCCAAGTGATGTGTTGTGCCAAGACTTATGCATTCCTATCCCAAAGATGACTTCCATGTGTATGGGTGTGGGATGGCCTTTGAACTTCCATGTGAAAGGGTCAAAAGGATCTAGGAAGGTGGGCATTATGGAGAGGGGCTCTTTCTTGCTTCCTAGGCATATGTTGTCTATGGCGATGGTTCCCTTTGTGTGGCCCAAGTCTTGGAAGAGGTGATCTTGGTCCAACATGGTTGGTTGGGGTAGGGAAAGGTGAGTTGTGGGTAAGGTGGGTGTATCACATGGGTAACTAGGCTCCCATTGAAAGGGATCAAAGGGGTAATGGACTGGGCTTCCTAGAGGAAGGAACTCTATGTCCACATGGTCTACGCATGGTGGGTCATCCTTCCCCAAGGTAACTGGACCAAGGTCTTTAGTGGGCCAGTCGATCAAGGTACTTGGGATCTTAATGGTAGTGGAGTGGACCATGATGGGTTCTTCATCCATGGGGAGAATGAGAAGGAGGTCACTAGTGTAGCAACCAATGGTGAAGACTGAGGTGATAGAACCATCACATGGGTGGATGAGACTAAGTCTTCTTGGGTGGGCCGCTCCTATGGTCAATAAGCAAGTCAACTTTAGTTGCCATTCTAAACCCTTGAGGAGATCATCCCAACCATTTACCTCATAGTAGGATTGGAATGTGGTGTGATAGGAGTTAATGGGTGCTAATTGGAAAGGGTGCTCCATGGTTGGGGTTTGAAAGTACAAGGCATGAGGGATGGGATTTTGCTTGAGCCATTTGATGATGAGTTCTCCTACGGTCACCACCTTTTGCTTGAGATTGAGTGGTTTGGGGAGGTATGTGTTTGTTTGGACGGGGATGAGTTGATGTCCTTCTTCCTTATTGATAGGAGTATGAATTTCCTTGAATGTGGGGAAGGGATTGGGGTTGGTGTCCAATCCCGGGGATTTGATCTTGTGGGCCGGGTTCTCCTCATGTTCACTCATGACCTCATTCATTCTTTGAAGTGGGTTGAGAGGGCATGGTGGCCGGGTATGGGGCTCCGATGGGTGAGGGAACAAAAGGTTGTTGAAACCATAGGCTCCCGGGAGATGTGGGGGATGAACTAGGCAAGACCAACGCAATGGGTGGAAGGTGGTATTCCGTTCATCAAGCCATTGTTTCCCTAGGATTATGCAAGGGCCTTCCAAAGTACCAATTTGACACCATGCTCCATCAAAGTATTTGATCTCTCCAAACCATTTATGGAATTCAACAAAGACTAGGTCTCCGTTGTGCACAATTTGTCCGGTCGTAGAGAGGGTGGCTACAATTTCGGGGGATACCCAATTATCTTCTACCATGTAGATGAAGTCAATTTCTGTGGGGCTCCCATTAGGTAGGTATGCTTGGGATATGATGGGAATTTAGGCCTTTTGGTCTGTAGACTCAATGACAATGGGAGGTGGATAATGCATGGAACGATCCGATGAGAACTCTAATGCAAGCGTGCCCATGGACTTGACTTGTGAGAACAAGTCAAAGACTTGCTCTGATACCACTTGATGTGACAAGACCTAAGGGTGCAATGGTATCAACCAAATGAACCTCGGACCTAGACTTGCAAGCCCACTTACAAATTAGCGGACTCGATGTTGGCGGACCGATATCGCAGCACAACCCTTTCCCCGTGGTGACTAAGTGATGGTAGGGTGGATTCGAGAGCCTAAACCACGCTGCTTAGGGTGATGACTTGACCAATGAGTTCCCCTCCCTTGGATTGGAGCACCCACATCAGTGGGGCGGACGCCGTGCCTTGAGGGTACGGGGATCTCTCCTCACTCAAACCGCGGTGGCCACTCGTGATCGGGAATCACGGGACCGGGCACTCTCTTCCTCGCCGGCTGAACTTAGAAATGATACTAAGAAAACACAAATATCCAGGGAGGGTTCAGCATATACCTGACCGGTGTGAGGACACCGGCCCCGAGTCGGAGACGTGGGCGAGCGGGGAAGCGTGTGTTCCCCACACGCCGCGCCGGGGAAGCTTGACCTGCCCAAGAGAAGTTACAACACTACACCTCTCGCAGGAGGGGGATCTTGGGGTGGGGGTTAATGGATATTACAACCAAAATTACCTCCACGCAGGGAGGGGCCTTCAGCCGGCCAAGCGGGGAGGGGAAAATGAGCAAGGAACACCGAAGATGGAGATTGCCGATTCTGCCCGCGTTCTGTGGGTGCTGACAGCCGAGTGGAGAACCGACTGCTGCGACTGCTACCGATTTTTGTTGGGGACGAAACCACCTGGAAAAGATTCGTAGGAGGCCAGGGAAGTCGTCCAATGTTTGCTGAATTCTTCTGGTGTCGAGGCTGATCTGGATGGAGGCCCGAACAGGGAGGTAGACCCTCAGACTGGCAGCTTCTGATTTCTAGCAGTAGGTTGCAGAGGGTGCTCCGACAGCTCCCGGACTCGGAATCAAGCACCGTCGGAGTCGCTGGAACCGTGGATGAGTCTTCTGTGAAGAAAAATAGACGGGGAAGCCAACCGATGTTGGAGAAGATCAGGGGACGCAGAACAATGGCGACTGGTCGATGCAGACTGTGGGTAGCAGGACCATGTAACTGAGGGAGAAAAAGGATAACTCCTTCCACGGGATGCCGAACGGAGTTCTGCTTCTTGATTCTTAAAGTAGACAGGAAGAAGAAGAACTTTGTAGAAGAGCTCGTGGCCTGATTCCTCAGGGGTTTGCCGTGGTGAAGCTTTCTCTCCGGATTAGGATCTCTGCAGAGCTAGCTCCTGGTTTCCAACAGCTGGTTGCAGAGGATGCCCCGACAGCTCCCGAACTCGGAATCGATCACCTTTGGAGTTGTTGGAATCGTGGACAAGTCCTCTTCACAGAAAAACTAACGGGGAGGCCAGCCAATGCTGGAGAAGACCAGGGATCTCTAAACACTGATGACTGGTCGATGCAGACTGTGGGTAGCAGGATGACGGAGCTGAGGGAGAAAAAGGATAACTCCTGCCACAGGATGCTGAACGGAATTCCGCTTCTTGATTCTGAAAGTAGATAGGAAGTAGAAGAACTTTGTAGAAGAGCTTGTGGGCTGATTCCTCCAAGGTTCGTCGTGGCAGAGCTTCTAATCTAGTTCTGGTACTCAGCAGGGGCAGCTCTACGCAGTTGTGGGAGAACGGATCTCCCAGTCAGCTCGGAGCTCGGAAGGGGACGAGACCACCGCCGTTGCGAAGAGGACAGGCAGCCGCTTCTATGGACTACTCTTGGGCTTCCAGGAACGTCCGGAGGATGTAGCAACCCTGATAAATGATTATTTGAAATGAAATAAAATATATATATTACAGAAGTAATACAGATAATAAGAATAGGGGTAATTAAATGAAATAAAACAAATTACAAATAACGCCTCATAGAAAGGCGTTAATTTAAAAAGAAACGCCTCTATGAACGGCGTGACTAAAGAAAGGATGCCCTCACATGACGGCGTCAAATTCCTACGTCAAAAAAAGGCAAGGCAACGAAACGCCCTTTACTTGGGCGCGTTTTAAAAATAAGGAACGCCCTTATACAAGACGTTTCTTAAGAAACGACCTGAACTAGGTCGTTAATTAAAGAATCGACGCCCTGACCTAAGGCGTTAATTCAGTTCGTGACCCGTTCGACCCAGATCTTATCCAGGGAAAGATTAACCTAATCTAGTAAGTGTCTGTTAGAGTAAGGACTCTATTAGGGATGTATTACCCTCAATCGAACACTACCTTTGTTAGGACTCCAAAATCCTATAAATATACCCGATCCATCCAACCCTAAACCATTTGATCGATCTACTGCTACACGGTAAGTGAAGAACATACGTTCTTCTTGTTTTCTTTTGCCCGTCTGTTTACAGTCGCATGAAGAATATTGATTATTCTTCCTCTCCTTTAATGCAGGTTAAGGATCAGGTGCTTGCGTAAAGAACGAGGTTATGATTCCTCGTTATTTGTCCTAGCTTCCGGTATGTCTGTGAAGATTATTAATCTTCCTTCGTTTCCTCTCCAGGTTGACGGAAGAACGATTGTTCTTCTTCTATTAAGTTGCAGTTGAAGCTACAAAGCCCTTTCATCTCCTTCATCCAGATCATAAGGTAGGATTTTCTCAAGTCTCGTAGCCCAAACTAAAAATAAATATAAGAAGCACCATGCATGATATATTTATACAGTTTGCATACGTTTTCTGTAAATTTGTCAAGAAACGCCCTTGAATAGGGCGCTACTTTAAAAGAAACGACCATCAAAGTGGTCGTTAATTAAAAGTATACGTCTTGTATACAGGCGTTAATTTCATGAACAATCGCATGTAATCAATAATTGATCCTGTTTAAAATTCAATAAATATGAAATATCGATTCTAATATCTTGCATGACTCTACCTGTAAATTCCTGCTAATTTTCTTGTCATGATCATGTCTCCTGTCTTGGAAATTTATTTGTTGAAATATTGTAAATTCCTTGAATTCATGACCTTGACAACGTCGTTTTACACCTGTTAACGCCCCATCACAGGGCGTAAATTGAAAAGAAACGCCCCTTTCTAGGGCGCGTTTTCTGTAAATTCCTGAACTATGTATATCCTGTAAAATAAAATTAAACAGTAACGCCCCTTTACAGGGCGTGTTTTAAATAAATCCTAAAATTATTTATATTCTGTCAAATATTTAAATAATGAGACGCCTGCTTATATAGTCGTCAACTCTGAAGAAACGCCCCTGTCCAGGGCGCGTTTTATATAAATTATTGAAATAATGAAATTCTGCAAAACGGAACATATGTAAACGCCCTTATGTTAGGCGTTACTTACCTGACTAACGCCCCTGACTAGGGCGTGTTTTTCATGAATTAATAAAATTATTGAAAATTCTGTAAAATAGAAATATGTAAACGCCCTTCTGTTAGGCGTTAATTACTTGAGAAACGACTTGACCTAAGTCGTTATTTTACTGTAAAACTGATTTTTCCTGTTTTTGTTAACCGATGATTTCATATGTTATATAATATATATATCGGCACTATTCTCCACTCCGTGAGTATAGTCCCACGTTTCACGTTGTTTCATCGATCACCCTCAACTCTCATTGACATACAAGCTCTCCATTGGACATTCCGTTCCTTTGGACTAGCGAGTTAGTCATAGAGACCTCCGTAAGACTCCTCGTAGCCTTGGATTCCCTCAAGGCCGACTGAGCTGGTTGTACCCTAAAAACCCATTACACGATCCTTGCCATGTCAATCTAAAGAAACATGGTATACCGGCCCTTATGATTATACAAAGAGTATATCATAAGAAATTCTTAATGGGATGATGATATCATGCCATATCATGTCGTTCTTGTAAACCTCAATTCTATGATAAGAATGAGGGTATCTTGCTTGATCTAATGTTTATGTGGACCTCAATTCTATATAAAGAATGTCCATATTGATTTGTCATGGGACCTAAGTTAAGGGAACCATATTCTACCTAGTTTTATTGATATCGTGATTTTACCGTTATTATCGCCAATCTATGTCCTTTGTCATATTTTTAGACTCTATTCTGTCAAAGTTGTCATACATGTCTACAAGCTTGAATATTGAAACTCTATATTGGCTATATAAACAAGAGTGGATGTCAAAAATACATGATAAATGCCTGTGCATATAGGGCCCGATCTGGTCCTGGGAGGAGCACCCGAAAGTACTTGTGCCCATGGGAGTTAAAATGATAAGGTATCTGGCATTATACCGAGTACTTGACTTGCTTGATTGGACATTCCACACACATCTTGTACTTGAATCGTACTTGACTTTACATGAAATGCGTGGCCCGAAAAAGGGTAATTTACTTGCTTGATACATGATAGCCAAAGTTCTTGACATGACTTGTTAAACGTGCTTGCTTGAATACCTTGAATACACTTGTCATCTTGTTGGAAGTTCATGATTAAGTTCATCTTATTTCTTGATATTACATTCTCTCTATCTGGTCGTTTTATGCGAGCATGCATAGCTTTATTGCATTCATGAAAGATGTAATTACTTAAACCCCTTGCTAGTACTTGAGATATAATTTCCTACTGAGCGTTCGCTCATTCCGTTTGTCCCTTTGTACTTTTCAGGTAAGTCCGACGACGATGGAAGTCAATCGGATGGGAATGTTCAAGAGTGAAAGTGATAGAGCTGCTCAAGTGTCGTCTAGTCTTTCCTATAGTTTCTTGAGTCAAATATGTATTCTTTTCCTTTTTATTAAACAGAGTATTGGATTTGTAATAGTCTATCCATTATGAAATAAAGGATTGGGTTATCTTACTATTTTGCGCATCTCTGTCTTTGCGTCGAATACACGACCACTCTGATTGATATGATTGATATAGACGCGTCGCGCATCTCCGGGTATCTTCCGCGCTCGGGGCGTGACAGTCTTTGTGGTATCAGAGCCTAAGGTATTCAATTCCTAGGAAAAACCCAAGTCCAAGGATAAGTTGAACCTTTAAACCAGTGAGATTGGGTAGAACCAAGGGTTAGATTTAACATAGTATACGAGTCTTTAAATACGATCATGTACTAATATAGTTATTGTAATTGTAGGATAATGGCTGCCGAACGTGCTCAATGGCGCAACATGCAGCGTACCCTTCAAGGGATGACCCTAGTGCTACAACAGGTAGCACAAGGTGGTGCTCCACGAGCTGGAAGCTTACACCAAGCCTTTAAGAATATGAATCCCCCGAAGTTTATGGGATCGACCGATCCGGACGATGCCGAGCATTGGGTTCGGGAAACCGAACGCATATTCCGTGTCATGCAATGCACGGACCAGGACAAAGTGCTATTATCTACATTCCAGTTAGAGAAAGATGCTAGATGCTGGTGGGAGTCTATTGAAGCAACCATCGATCCTACTCAAGTAACATGGGAAGAATTCGTGGAATACTTCAATGCTAAATATTTCTCGGACCGAGTCCAAGAAAAGAAGGCTGCCGAATTCGCTGCATTAAAGCAACGATCCTTATCATTAGCAGATTATGAAGCTCAGTTCTCCAGGTTATCTAGATATGCTAAGCATCTTATTAGCACGGAGAAGATGAAAGCCCGTAGATTTCTTAATGGGCTTAGGCCCCACTATATTACTCAATTGGCGCCTATGGACATCCAAATTTATTCTGAAATAGTGCGCCGAGCTCAATTACTTGAAGATGCCACGGAACTATCTGATAGGATCCGTGGAAAAGACAAGAAGGAACAAGTCACGGGTTCGGGTTCTTTCAAACCCAACTTTAAGAAGAGGCCCAATAATGGAGGTTCTTCCTCTCAAGATCAGAAATTCAAGAAGACCAAGCCTTTCTCTATCACCACTACCCCTTCGAATACAGTCTGCAAGCATTGTGACAAGGCTGGTCACAAGACGGAAGAATGCTGGAGGAAATTAGGAGCTTGTCTCCGTTGTGGAAGCTGTGAGCATCGGATTCCCGAGTGTCCATTAATGAACGACCAAGCCGGCGATGGTAAACGCCCGGTGACAAAGAATGCTCGTCTTCATGCAATACAGGAGACCGAACCTGAAGAAGAAGGCGGATTAGTGGAAGGTACATTGAAAATTTGTTCCAAATATGCACATGTCTTATTTGATACGGGTGCATCGCATTCTATTGTTTCTAAGAAGTTTGCTGACCCGTTACCTCTAGAACTGGAATGGATGAAAATAGTGTTGTCTACTCCTCTCGGAAACGAGACGGATATCACGCATCATTACCAAAACTGTGAGGTATTGGTTCGAGGAAAGAATTTTCCTATTGATCTTATCTGTTTAGATCTAAAAGAATATGATGTTATACTAGGAGCAGATTGGTTATCTAAGTACCAGGCAACGGTTGATTGCCGTAATAGCAAGATCGTTTTCAAAGAATTTCCAGAACTGACTTATACTAGTCCTAAGAGTCGAAGCAAATCCCCTCTTATTTCGGCTCTTCGAGCAAGCAAGCTCGTCAGGAAGGGATGTGTATCCTTCCTTGCTTTTGTCACTGTTAAAGAAGCTAAGAAAACCAAGATAGAAGACGTTCAGGTAGTGCGAGAATTCCCAGACGTATTTCCAGAAGATTTGCCGGGGTTACCCCCTCAAAGAGAAGTGGCCTTCACCATTGACTTAGTCCCTGGTGCTGGTCCTGTTTCAAAGGCACCATATAGAATGTCCCCTGCTGAACTCAAGGAGTTGAAGGAGCAGTTGATGGAACTAATCCAAAAAGGGTTTATTAGACCAAGTACTTCCCCGTGGGGAGCACCAGTCTTATTTGTAAAGAAGAAGGATGGATCCATGAGATTGTGTATCGACTATCGACAGTTGAATCATCTTACTATCAAGAACAAGTATCCACTGCCGAGAATCGATGAATTATTTGATCAGATTTCAGGATCCAAATATTTTTCCAAGATTGATCTCAGGTCGGGATATCATCAGTTAAGAATCAAGGATGATGACATTCACAAGACCGCATTCAGAAGCAGGTATGGCCATTACGAATTTGTTGTTATGCCTTTTGGACTAACAAATGCCCCTGCTGCCTTTATGCAGTTAATGAATAGCATATTCAGGCCTTACTTGGATCAATTCATAGTAGTCTTCATTGATGATATATTGATATATTCTAAGACTAAGGAAGAACATGAAGAGCATTTGAGGATTGCATTGCAAGTCTTGAGGACAAATCAATTATATGCTAAACTCAGCAAATGCGAGTTCTGGCTTGAAGAAGTGGCTTTTCTCGGACATGTCATATCCAAGGACGGTTTATCTGTAGATCCGTCAAAGGTTGAAGCTGTAAGAAACTGGGAAAGACCCACTAATGCAAGCGAGATCAGAAGTTTCTTAGGTCTTGCAGGCTATTATCGGCGATTCATCAAAGATTTCTCTAAGATCGCCGTGCCCCTTACAAGGTTAACTCGTAAGGAGATCCGATATGAATGCAGTGAGGAATGTGAAAGAAGTTTCCAAACTCTTAAGGATCATCTCACTACAGCTCCGGTGTTAGCTCTACCAATAGAAGGAGAGAAATTCGAGGTCTACACTGATGCTTCTGGCATTGGCCTCGGATGTGTCCTAATGCAACAAGGAAAGGTCATAGCATACTCTTCACGTCAACTGAAGAAGCATGAGGAGAATTACCCCGTCCATGACTTAGAACTGGCCGCGGTAGTATTTTCCCTAAAGATATGGAGACACTATCTCTATGGAGTACAGTTCACTGTCTACTTCGATCACAAGAGTCTCAAATATCTATTCTCACAAAAGGAGCTAAACATGAGACAAAGACGCTGGCTAGAATATCTCAAGGACTTCGACTTCAATATACAATACCATCCCGGAAAGGGTAATTATGTTGCTGATGCCCTTAGTCGAAAGCCGAGAGCAATGATAGCCAATTGTATGATACAAGAATGGAGGTTACTTGAACAATTCTCCGAGCTCAATATAAGCTTGGACACGGAATCCAAATTTGTTACATTATCTCATGTAAGCATACAGTCAGATTTATTATCTGAGATACAAGCACTTCAGGGTGATGATCCTATATTAGTGGAAATCAAGGGCAGATTAGAAGGACAATCTGATTTTCAACTAACTTCTGATGGAAGATTATTATTCAAAGGTAGAACTTGTATACCTGATTGTCCGAAATTAAAGAAGAAGATCTTAGATGAAGCTCACCGATCAAGGTACACTATTCATCCTGGATCAACTAAAATGTACCAAGATGTAAAGAGGAACTTTTGGTGGCCCAATATGAAAAGAGAAATAGCGGACTATGTATCACGCTGTCTTACATGCCAACAGGTCAAGGCGGAACACCAAAAGCCTGCTGGAAAACTACACCCTCTAGATATTCCTAAGTGGAAGTGGGAGGATATTGGTATGGACTTCATCATGGGTTTGTCTAAATCTAAAGGAGGACATGATGGAATCTGGGTTATCATTGACTGATTAACTAAATCGGCGCATTTCTTGCCAATAAAAAGCCGATGGTCAATTGATGTGCTAGCTGCACTGTACATCAAGGAAATAGTCAGGATACATGGAATTCCTGTCTCAATCGTGTCTGACAGAGATCCCCGTTTTACTTCTCATTTTTGGAAGGGATTACAACATTCGTTAGGAACAAGGCTCAACTTTAGTACTGCTTTCCACCCACAAACGGATGGTCAGACCGAGAGAACTAACCAAGTTGTTGAGGATATGCTTAGAGCATGCATCATTGACTTTGGAGGATGCTGGCACGATCATTTACCACTAGTGGAATTTGCATATAATAATAGCTACCAAGCTAGTATCCAAATGGCACCTTTCGAAGCCTTATACGGAAGGAGTTGCAGATCACCCATATGCTGGAATGAAGTTGGAGAAAAACAACTGCTAGGTCCAGACATGGTAAGGGATACAACTGAGAAGATACAAGTAATCAGAGAAAGATTGCAAGTTGCTCAGACGAGACAAAAAGCTTATGCTGATACAAGAAGGAGAGATCTTGAATTCCAAATCGGAGATCATGTATTTCTCAAGATATCGCCTGGACGTGGCATACGAAGATTTGGTGTTAAGGGCAAGCTTACGCCAAGATTCATCGGACCATTTGAGGTACTTGAAAGAGTTGGCGAGGTTGCTTATCGCATCACATTGCCTCCTCAATTATCCGAGGTACATAATGTATTTCACATATCCATGTTGAAGAAGTATGCGCACGATCCATCTCATATTATTGAACATAGAGATCTGGTGATCCAGAAAGATCTCACCTATGAACAGAAGCCTATGAAGATCTTAGATCGAGAAATACGAGCTCTAAGGAATAAGGTTATTCCCATGCTCAAGGTGCAATGGAATAAGAATCCCGAATGCGAAGCGACATGGGAGACCGAGGAATCTATGAAGAAACGATTTCCCGAGTTATTCTAAGAGGTATATACACTCTCCACGTGTATAATTATATATATTGAATTTGGGGACCAAATTCTTTTAAGTGGGGGAGGGTGTAGCAACCCTGATAAATGAATATTTGAAATGAAATAAAACATATATATTACAGAAGTAATACAGATAATAAGAATAGGGGTAATTAACCAAAATAAAATAAATTACAAATAACGCCTCATAGAAAGGCGTTAATTTAAAAAGAAACGCCTCTATGAACGGCGTGACTAAAGAAAGGACGCCCTCACATGACGGCGTCAAATTCCTACGTCAAAAAAAGGCAAGGCAACGAAACGCCCTTTACTTGGGCGCGTTTTAAAAATAAGGAACGCCCTTATACAAGACGTTTCTTAAGAAACGACCTGAACTAGGTCGTTAATTAAAGAATCGACGCCCTGACCTAAGGCGTTAATTCAGTTCGTGACCCGTTCGACCCAGATCTTATCCAGGGAAAGATTAACCTAATCTAGTAAGTGTCTGTTAGAGTAAGGACTCTATTAGGGATGTATTACCCTCAATCGAACACTACCTTTGTTAGGACTCCAAAATCCTATAAATATACCCGATCCATCCAACCCTAAACCATTTGATCGATCTACTGCTACACGGTAAGTGAAGAACATACGTTCTTCTTGTTTTCTTTTGCCCGTCTGTTTACAGTCGCATGAAGAATATTGATTATTCTTCCTCTCCTTTAATGCAGGTTAAGGATCAGGTGCTTGCGTAAAGAACGAGGTTATGATTCCTCGTTATTTGTCCTAGCTTCCGGTATGTCTGTGAAGATTATTAATCTTCCTTCGTTTCCTCTCCAGGTTGACGGAAGAACGATTGTTCTTCTTCTATTAAGTTGCAGTTGAAGCTACAAAGCCCTTTCATCTCCTTCATCCAGATCATAAGGTAGGATTTTCTCAAGTCTCGTAGCCCAAACTAAAAATAAATATAAGAAGCACCATGCATGATATATTTATACAGTTTGCATACGTTTTCTGTAAATTTTTCAAGAAACGCCCTTGAATAGGGCACTACTTTAAAAGAAACGACCATCAAAGTGGTCGATAATTAAAAGTATACGCCTTGTATACAGGCGTTAATTTCATGAACAATCGCATGTAATCAATAATTGATCCTGTTTAAAATTCAATAAATATGAAATATCGATTCTAATATCTTGCATGACTCTACCTGTAAATTCCTGCTAATTTTCTTGTCATGATCATGTCTCCTGTCTTGGAAATTTATTTGTTGAAATATTGTAAATTCCTTGAATTCACGACCTTGACAACGTCGTTTTACACCTGTTAACGCCCCATCACAGGGCGTAAATTGAAAAGAAACGCCCCTTTCTAGGGCGCGTTTTCTGTAAATTCCTGAACTATGTATATCCTGTAAAATAAAATTAAACAGTAACGCCCCTTTCCAGGGCGTGTTTTAAATAAATCCTGAAAATTATTTATATTCTGTCAAATATTTAAATAATGAGACGCCTGCTTATATAGTCGTCAACTCTGAAGAAACGCCCCTGTCCAGGGCGCGTTTTATATAAATTATTGAAATAATGAAATTCTGCAAAACGGAACATATGTAAACGCCCTTATGTTAGGCGTTACTTACCTGACTAACGCCCCTGACTAGGGCGTGTTTTTCATGAATTAATAAAATTATTGAAAATTCTGTAAAATAGAAATATGTAAACGCCCTTCTGTTAGGCGTTAATTACTTGAGAAACGACTTGACCTAAGTCGTTATTTTACTGTAAAACTGATTTTTCCCTGTTTTTTGTTAACCGATGATTTCATATGTTATATAATATATATATCGGCACTATTCTCCACTCCGTGAGTATAGTCCCACGTTTCACGTTGTTTCATCGATCACCCTCAACTCTCATTGACATACAAGCTCTCCATTGGACATTCCGTTCCTTTGGACTAGCGAGTTAGTCATAGAGACCTCCGTAAGACTCCTCGTAGCCTTGGATTCCCTCAAGGCCGACTGAGCTGGTTGTACCCTAAAAACCCATTACACGATCCTTGCCATGTCAATCTAAAGAAACATGGTATACCGGCCCTTATGATTATACAAAGAGTATATCATAAGAAATTCTTAATGGGATGATGATATCATGCCATATCATGTCGTTCTTGTAAACCTCAATTCTATGATAAGAATGAGGGTATCTTGCTTGATCTAATGTTTATGTGGACCTCAATTCTATATAAAGAATGTCCATATTGATTTGTCATGGGACCTAAGTTAAGTGAACCATATTCTACCTAGTTTTATTGATATCATGATTTTACCGTTATTATCGCCAATCTATGTCCTTTGTCATATTTTTGGACTCTATTCTGTCAAAGTTGTCATACATGTCTACAAGCTTGAATATTGAAACTCTATATTGGCTATATAAACAAGAGTGGATGTCAAAAATACATGATAAATGCCTGTGCATATAGGGCCCGATCTGGTCCTAGGAGGAGCACCCGAAAGTACTTGTGCCCATGGGAGTTAAAATGATAAGGTATCTGGCATTATACCGAGTACTTGACTTGCTTGATTGGACATTCCACACACATCTTGTACTTGAATCGTACTTGACTTTACATGAAATGCGTGGCCCGAAAAAGGGTAATTTACTTGCTTGATACATGATAGCCAAAGTTCTTGACATGACTTGTTAAACGTGCTTGCTTGAATACCTTGAATACACTTGTCATCTTGTTGGAAGTTCATGATTAAGTTCATCTTATTTCTTGATATTACATTCTCTCTATCTGGTCGTTTTATGCGAGCATGCATAGCTTTATTGCATTCATGAAAGATGTAATTACTTAAACCCTTTGCTAGTACTTGAGATATAATTTCCTACTGAGCGTTCGCTCATTCCGTTTGTCCCTTTGTACTTTTCAGGTAAGTCCGACGACGATGGAAGTCAATCGGATGGGAATGTTCAAGAGTGAAAGTGATAGAGCTGCTCAAGTGTCGTCTAGTCTTTCCTATAGTTTCTTGAGTCAAATATGTATTCTTTTCCTTTTTATTAAACAGAGTATTAGATTTGTAATAGTCTATCCATTATGAAATAAAGGATTGGGTTATCTTGCTATTTTGCGCATCTCTGTCTTTGCGTCGAATACACGACCACTCTGATTGATATGATTGATATAGACGCGTCGCGCATCTCCGGGTATCTTCCGCGCTCGGGGCGTGACAGAGGAGGTCGGGGTCGCTGCTGCAAGCTTCAGGTCTTCTGCAGGTCCTCTTACTCTAGATGGTAGAAGGTGGGGTGATGGAGGTGAACAAGGGAAGATGGAGAGGATGAGAGGGGGGCGACCCTAACCAAAGGGGAGGGGTCTTGGGCGCCCTAGGGCTATGGAGGGAAGGGGATTTTTGAATTCAAATGGTCTAGGAAAGTGGAGGGTTGCATGGGGGAGAGGGAAGGGTGCTTGGGAAAGGGATGAGGTGGTTGGAGGGTGGCTTAGTGATTGGGGATGCTCCCTTGGGACTAGGGGGTGGAGTAATGGGATGTGTGGGGAAGGGGAGTGGCCTTTAATGGGGGTAGGTGGGAGAGTGGTGGTTGGGAAGGGAGGAGAGAGAAAATTTTCGAAATTGGGTGTGGAGGAGAGAGAAAGTGGAGTGAAAGAGAGAGATTAAGAGAGGGATGGGTGGGATTCTCTCCCTAAGGTTTCTCACCTCACTAATGGATTCACTCCACCATAAAAATGAAGATAAAACTCACAAAATGGCACATTTTTCATTCATTGATTCATTCCCTTCAAATGAAGGAAATGGGGCCCTATATATAAGAAACCCACATTTTACAATAAGACCCTGACAAAAGACTTAATAACAAATAACCGAAGGGGTAGGGGGGCTCATGGGCCAAGCCCAATGAATTGGGCCCAATAGCACACTAAACAATCTAATGACACTCAAACTTAGGAAAATAAATGCAAGACCTAGGGACATGACTCAAATAAAATAAAAATTACATAATTATGACTCAAAGAAAATATGAAAATTACATGAACTGAATCAGAAAAATGTGACGGACATAATGGAACCATGCTGGTGAACAACCGGTAAATATGAAGGGTGAGAGATGCCCCCATCATGCACCCGACACCCTCGCTGCTACATCCTCCACAGGCGACCACCCTGGTCACCCCATACTTGCAGCCGGCGCACTTCTATCCAGAACCGGTTGACCCCACGGTCGTGAACCGGATGATGGTGGAGAGGATGATCGAGCTGAAGCTCGCAGAGAAAAGTGAAGGTGACTATGTCGCATTTGATGCCTATCGGGTACCCTACCCGCAACACCATGCGGCTAAACGATTTCCCCCGGGGGTCAACAAGCCGCCTAAGTTTGAGAAATTCAACGGGAAGGGATCCCCGAAAGAGCATACTGCATATTACATGACCGTTATGAGTGATCTGGCCACCGACGAGTCATATTTGCTGAAGTTCTTCGGGTCCTCGCTGACAGGGCTCGCATTTGAATGGTACTCTAGCCTCTCGGCCGGGTCAATCAGTGATTGGTCGGATATGCAGAGAAAGTTCAGAGAAAGACTCCATGTCACAGAGAGGGAGGTCACAGTCACCGAACTCTACTCAACAAAACAAAGGGCAGATGAGACAGCCCTTGATTACATCAAGAGGTGGAGGAACCTCGGAATGAGATGCAAGCGGCCCCCGCATCAGGAGGACGCGGTACAAATATGTAAACAAAATCTTAGGAGGGAGGTCCTGGAAAAGATGATTGGAATGGAAATACGGTCGTTCGACCGGCTGAATAATGTGGTGGCCGAAGTGGAGGCTTTCTTAGACAAGCCTGTCCCGGTGTCAGCTGCCAGCACAGCCCAGAAAGGCAAGGCTGCGGAACGGCGCCCCACACCTAAAGAAGCGAATGCGCTTGATAGCAAGGCGTTCGAACAATAGAAGGAGAAAGGCAAGAAGGCGGCTCCCCCACAACCTGCGAAAGCTCTGGATGATAAAGAAGGTCCTTCGTTGAGGGACAAAATGAAGAAAGCCTATTCCTTTCCAAAAGACAAGACCCGAGTCCTGTTCGACTGGGTAACAGAATACAGCATGGTCACTTTGCCTGAGCCAAGGAGACCGGAGGACCTGAAAAGAAAACACAGTCCAAGATTCTGCCCCTACCACCAGATGTTGGGACATCCAATCGAAGACTATTATGTTTTCAAAGACATCATCGAAGGAATGGTAAAGAAGAATGAAATAGAGCTGGGAGAGTACAAAGTAGACCCTCCTCAGCCACATGAAGCCCCTCTCAGGGGAGCAGCAGTCAACATGATCTCCCTCTACCAGGCATTACCTGAGGAGATCTCTGAAGCAAGCACACGGAGCACCTACGAAATCCATTTCCTGGAGCCCGTGAAAGAACAGCAGGGGTGGCAGCAGATCCCTGTAAAGCACAAGAAGAAGAGGGCACCCCGCCCGAAAGAGGGGGCACATACCCGTGGTGTTACACCCCGGCCTGCTCCGCCAGTGGTAGCACCCGTATGGGTCACCCCACCTACAGCCATCAGAATACATACACCGAACAGGAGGAGGCAGACTCCACTGTCAGTAATCAAGGAAACCAATCCTGGGGTCCTTCGACTACAGCACCTGATTGAAGGGCTAGATGAATATGTGCAGCCCGAATTGAAACCTCTGCTAGTACGGGACCACGTCCCATGGCAAGAGCTAGGACACCTCTCACTCAAACAGGTGGAGGAAACTGAAGCAACACCCCCTGAAGAGGGCAGCCTATTCTGGGGGCAGGCACCCGCAAAAACCAAAAAGAAGAGAAAGCAAAAGAAGAAGAAAAGAAAGGCCGCTGGGGCCAATAAAGCACATGTTGTTTCCTGCAATACCCTATCAGCACTCTTCAACCTACCCGGAGAAGAGGAGGAAGAAGAAATTTGCTTCACACCCCATGCTGGGGGAGGCAAGGCCGAGGCCGCAACTGCTGCACATGCCACTCGGTCAGGCCCAAAATGGGGGCGCCAGCCACCACCCAACCATAACATCATGTTCAGAGGGGAGCAACCCTACAAGACACCTCCGCCGGAAGTTAAGGGAGTCCAAATCCCTCTTCCGTCAGGCCTATACAACAAGAGTGGGGGCAAGGCAGTCCCTTCATTCCTTGAATTTATGAAGATGTCAAAGGGGAAGCAGCCCTGTCAAGAGGCTAACCCTACACCCGGGGCCATTCACCCGCAGCCAGCGTAATCTACTGAGGATGCAAATGCAGATGGAGCTTGCCCTACAGCAGCTAATAAAGAAGACCCGACAGCCGGTGCCAGCCAAGAGGGTGCCGAGTCCGAGGAAGATGAAGCAGGTCCGTCTGGACCCACAAATCAAAACCTCCCCAAGCCCAGATGGGCCGAAGAGATGAAGCTCTCCAATGTCCGGGCCGGGAGCCGAATAATGAAGTTGCTCAAGAAGCTCCCAGCTCGATTTACGATCTGGGAAATTCTCTCTTTGAGTGAAGAAACTCGACAGGCGATCATCACTGCTCTGCAGACGCCTGCTCATTTTGAAGCCTGCATAGCCGAGGCTATACCAGAAGCCAGTATGACCTTCTCTCCGGAAGACATGCTACTACCTACTGCCAGCCACAACAGGCCGTTGTATATGAAAGGGCACCTGAATGGAAGGGAGCTGAATAGAATACTGGTTGATCCCGGTGCAGCAGTCAACATTCTGCCTTACAGAATATACGAGAGGCACCATTTTAATGTGCATCTCGAGAAAGTCGGGGATATGCGTATCGCTGGCTTCAACCAAAAATGTGAGGTTTCAATGGGAGTGGCAGAGTTCACACTGACCCTGGCAGATTTCACTACAACGGTGCAGTTTCATATCATTGACTCTCGCACCTCCTATAAGGCGCTGCTCGGTCGCCCTTGGCTGCATGAAAATATGGTGGTACCCTCCACGCTCCACCAATGCATCAAATACAGCCTCCAGGGGAAGGAGGAGAGGATATTTGCTGATATCCACCCATTCGAGGTGTTTGAATGTCACTTGGCGGATGCCAACCTATATACGGGGCCTCCCCGGAAGGTTTCTGAAGCTGAGGCCCCTGTAGGGGCATCGAAGAATAGATCGGGTGACGGTTGGTATCCACCACCGTCGCGCGGATATGTCAAGCCGAAGGTAGTCTCCCACATCACAGCTTCTGGAGATGTCGGCAGGCTGAAACCCCCAGCGTTGTACCCCAAGGCTAAGGAAGTGCAGATCGATCGACAGCATGACCGCATCGAGTCCCAGCTGGCCTCACCAAGCCAGTCCTCGGCCTCAACGACCCCACTGTCGAACCTTTCAAGGCTTGGGAGGTAACACAAGAAGATGGGCCCAGCAGCCTGTTCTATATGGCTGAAGAACATCCCACTCGGGAAGACACAGACTGCAGCCTCCCTGAAGATCTAGCCAACCCGCGGGTTCCTGTCCAAGGTCTGGCGTTCACGACCGATCGGATGGCCAGGATGTTTCAGAAGCAACACCTTCCTCCCGATCAGTCTCAAAAGCGCAAAGAAGCTTTCTAGAAGATGTGGTATCCTGCAAATCTGGATAAGGAAATGAGGCGTGTCTCTTAACATCCAGGGTTGGGCTTCACCCTGGGGGAATATTATTACAGTGGGCGGTACGAGGTGGATACTATCTCCGCCTTCTATCCTACTGAAGATAGCCCTCTGGGGGCAACCTTTGATGAGTATCCGGTGGAAGCTGAATATCTTGAACTGGCTCGGTCCGGGAATCAAGAAGTAGAAACCTCGGCCCCTTGCCGATGCTGGGAGCAAGTTCATCCTGAAGAAGCGACCTTTCAAGCCGAATTTGATACGGCTAGCAGTAGCGAAGCCGAAGACATTCAAGAAGTAGGAGTCTCTCCATCCACAGGGGTCCTACTAATGACAACTTCAACACCCTTTCTGCCAATCAGGGAAGCCTTGGTCAACTCCAATCAAGGGGAGCCAGCTACCAAGAAAGAAAAAGCCACTTCTGCGGAAGATACAACTGTCCCAGAAGGTGAGACTTCCTCTGCTTCTATCATAAAACCAGTTTGCTGTCCGAGTCCGGCAATAAACAGCCACCAGTCCGTTATGGCTGCAACCTCATCTACAAACACCAAGGCTGCTCTCTCATCTTGGAAGCTGGGATGGCGATGGATTTGCTAATAGAACAATCCACCCAGCCGCTAGCACAAGAAATCAAGAAACCTCAAGAAGCTCTAGTGGTGTCTGACGAGGAAGTCGAAGTACTTGACCCTCAAGATGGTATTCCAGACTTCGTTGACCTCCAACCAGCACCTCCGGAGATAGAAGATGGAGGCCAGGCCACAGTCGATGAACTAATAGAAGTCAACTTGGGAAATGAGGAGGACCCTAGGCCCACCTTCCTCAGTGCCCAACTGTCCCCAGAAGAATGGGAGCTGTACATCCAGCTGCTGCTAGAATACCGGGATTGCTTCGCTTGGACTTACAAAGAGATGCTAGGTCTAAGGCCCGCTATCTCACAACATGAGCTAACAATCAGCCCTGAGGCCGAGCCAGTGAAGCAACCACCGCGGCGCATGAGGCCAGAGCTCATCACCCAAATTTGTGCTGAAGTCAACAAGCTCATTGACGTGGGATTTGTTGAAGAAAACCAGTACACTACATGGCTGGTGAATATCATCCCCGTGAAGAAGAAGAATGGACTAATCCAGATATGTGTCGACTTTCGAGATCTAAATAAAGCCTGCCCCAAAGATGACTTCCCGGTGCCAATAACCGAGGTCATGATTGATGCTACAACCGGACATGAGGCCCTATCATTCATGGATGGATCATCCGGCTACAATAAGATTTGGATTGCGGAGCATGACCGAGTCCATACTGCTTTCCGAACCCCTAAAGGCATTTATCATTACAAGAGAATGCCGTTCGGACTGAAGAATGCTGGCGCAACTTATCAGCGCGCAATGACCAAAATCTTTGATGAGTTGCTCTACCACAAGGTCGAATGCTACATAGACGACCTGGTGGTCAAAACCAGAAGAAAGGAAGATCATCTTCAAGACCTCCGGATTGTTTTTTAGAGGCTGAGGCAGCATGAGCTGAAGATGAACCCCATGAAATGTGCGTTCGGAGTGTCGAGCGGAAAATTCTTGGGTTTCATCGTCCGATATCGGGGAATCGAGATAGACCCCGCAAAGATCAAAGCAATTCAGGAGTTACCTCCGCCAAGGAACATCTCCGAGCTGAGATCACTATAGGGCCGTTTAGCTTATATCCGACGGTTCATTTCTAATTTGTCAGGGCGATGTCAGCCTTTTCACAAGTTGATGATGAAAGAGGTTCCCTTTTATTGGGATGAAGATTGCCAGGCAGCCTTTGACAAGCTAAAAGACTACCTGAAAACTCCTCCAGTGCTGGGCACACCGGTGAAAGGACGACCATTGATACTGTATATAGCGGCTACACATAATTCTCTGGGGGCAATGCTGGCCCAGAATAATGAAGAAGGGAAAGAGCAAGCCCTCTATTACCTCAGTCGGAGACTGGTCAGAACTGAAGAGAAATATACTTATATTGAGAAGATCTGTCTGGCGCTGGTCTTCGCAGTTAAGAAGCTCTGACACTATATGTTGTCGCATGAAATCAGCTTGGTGTCCAAAGAGGATCCCCTGAAGTACATCATGTCTCAACCGGCACTCAAAGGCCGACTGGGCAAATGGGTGGTAATCCTTATGGAGTTTGATATCTCCTACGTGCCGCGCAAGGCCGTCAAGGGCCAAGCTATTGCAGACTTCTTCTCTGAGCACCCAGTGCCCGGGGATTGCCCGTTGGAGCCGGAGCTTCCTGAAGATGAAACCCTAGAAGCCGTGCAAGTACAGCCCTCTCTATGGCAGCTATACTTTGATGGCGCTTCCAGAATTGACACCTCTGCCACCGGATCATCCAGGGTCAGAGCAGGAGCAGGCATAGTCCTGAAATCCCCAGAAGGAGAAGTGGTGCATACATCCTGTTCCATAAACAAGCAATGCACAAACAATGAAGCGGAATATGAAGCCCTGATAATCGGGTTGCAAATTGCTCTGTCCATGGGAATTCAGATGCTGGAAGCAGTCGGAGACTCCATGCTAGTTATAAAACAGCTGGAAGGAGAGTTTGATGTGCGAAAGCAAGAGCTCCTCCCCTATCACCAGTTGGCAACTCGCCTGATGTCAAGATTTTACTTCATCAGCATCAAGCACATCAATCGAGGCCGGAATGCTCAGGCAGACGCCCTCGCTAAGCTGGCCAGTTCATTGGCGGTCCCGCCAGACACAAGCCTAAATATAACAGTGATCAACCGCCGACAGGTCCCCAGCGTAACAGAGGTCCTGGCCGACGAACAAGAGATGGAAGTAGCAGTCATCGAAGGGGTTCAGCAGCCCGATTGGCGAGAGCATCTCCTATGCCGGTTTCAACACCAGCAACTTCCAAAGAAAAGGAACAGAGAATGAAGCTCTTGAGGATCAAGGATTCTTACGAGATGAGAAGCGGGACCTTGTTCCGAATTACGGCAGATGCCCGAAGGAAAGTCCTACTCCGTTGCTTGTCTTTAGCAGAAGCGGGACAGGTGATGCAGGAGGTCCATGCAGGATCAGCTGGAGCACACCAGGCTGGCCCGAAGATGACAATTGAGATAAAGAAACTGGGTTACTATTGGCCCACTATATTTGATGATTGCTGCAGGTTTGCCAAAGCTTGTCAGAAGTGTCAAGAACACGCTAATGTGGAAAGGAGACCTCCAGTGCCATTGCATCCCACCCTACCAAGCTGGCCGTTTGCTCAGTGGGGCACGGACGTAGTAGGGCCGCTACCAGCATCTTCATCAGGGTGCAGATACATCTTAGCAGCTACAGACTACTTCTCCAGATGGGCAGAGGCAGTAGC
Source organism: Amorphophallus konjac (assembly GCA_022559845.1). Classification (NCBI taxonomy): domain Eukaryota; kingdom Viridiplantae; phylum Streptophyta; class Magnoliopsida; order Alismatales; family Araceae; genus Amorphophallus; species Amorphophallus konjac. The sequence continues at coordinate 342,510,683 of CM040120.1, forward strand.
ACTAAGAGATGTGACGGGAGAACTAGTTGCCAGATTCTTCCGGTAGAATGTAATATTTCGGTTCGGGATCCCCAGCCGAATCATCTCTGATAATGGCAGTCATTTTAGGAACCAGAAGGTTGGCCGACAAATATAAAATCAATTGGAGGACATCGTCCCCCTACAACCCTCAGGCCAATGGACTCGCAGAAGCCTTTAATAAGACATTATGTACATTGTTGGCAAAGACTGTCAAGTCTAATAAAAAGATTGGGAAGAAAGGATATACGAAGCACTTTGGGCCTATCGTACTGTCTACAAGACCCCAACCGGCTGTTCACCTTCCTCCCTCGTTTATGGGTCGGAAGCTGTAGTGCCCATTGAACTTGAAGTTCCTTCATTGCGAGTTGCCATCCAACACGGACTAGTCAGTGGTGAGCAGACCAATGCAGAAAGAAGATTGGAGGAGCTCGCTGAGCTCGAAGGAAAATGCCTCCGGGCATAGCAAAATATCCAACTCTACCAAGCTCGCATGTCCCGTGCTTTTGACAAGCTAGTCAAGGGTCGAGAATTCAAGAAAGGAGACCTGGTAATGGTCAAAAGAAAAGATGTGATGGCCTCTAACCCCAAAGGGAAGCTGGTCGAAAACTGGGTCGGGCCGTATATCATCCGCCGAGTATATGAAGGGGGTGCCTACGTCCTTGTAGACCACAAAGGAGTCATTCAGTTCTCTCCCCTCAACAGAAAATACAGTAAGCTGTATCATGCAGCGCAGCCGACATGTCCCAAGTGATCGGTCGGAGCTAACTTTCCCTTGGTCTAGTGGCACTCCGCCATAACCGAGCTACCTTCCCTTGGTCTAGTGGCACTCCGCCCTAACTGAGCTACCTCTCCTTGGTTTAGTGGCACTCCGCCCTAACCGAGCTACCTTTTCCTTGGTTCAATGGCACTTCGCCCTAACCAAGCTACCCTTTCCTGGGTTTAGTGGCACTCCACCCTAACCGAGCTACTCTTCCCCTTGGTTTAGTGGCATCTCGCCCTGATCAAGCTTCCCTTTTCTTGGTTTAGTGGCATCTCGCCCTGATCAAGCTACCTTCCCTTGGTCTAGTGGCATTCTGCCCTGATCGAGCTACCTTCCCTTGGTCTAGTGGCATTCTACCCTGATCGAGCTACTCTTCTCCTTGGTTTAGTGGCACTCCGCCCTAACCGAGCTACCCTTACCTCGGTTTAGTGGCACTCCGCCCTAACCGAGCTACCCTCCTCCTTAGTTTAGTGGCACTCCGCCCTAACCGAGCTACTCTTCTCCTTGGTTTAGTGGCACTCCGCCCTAACCGAGCTACCTTTTCCTTGGTTTAATGGTACTTCACCCTAACCAAGCTACCCTTTCCTTGGTTTAGTAGCACTCCGCCCTAACCGAGCTACCCTCTCCTTGGTTTAGTGGCACTTCGCCCTAACCGAGCTACTCTTCTCCTTGGTTTAGTGGCATCTCGCCCTGATCAAGCTACCCTTTTCTAGGTTTAGTGGCATCTCGCCCTGATCAAGCTACCTTCCCTTGGTCTAGTGGCATTCTGCCCTGATCGAGCTACTCTTCTCCTTAGTTTAGTGGCACTCCGTCCTAACCGAGCTACCTTTTCCTTGGTTTAATGGCACTTCGCCCTAACCGAGCTACCCTTTCCTTGGTTTAGTGGCACTCCGCCCTAACCGAGCTACCCTCTCCTTGGTTTAGTGGCACTTCGCCCTAACCAAGCTACCTTCCATGGTTTAGTGGCACTCCGCCCTAAATAAGCTACCTTTTTCTTGGTTTAGTGGCACTCCGCTCTAACCGAGCTACCCTCTCCTTGGTCCAGTGACATTCCGCCCTGATCGAGCTACCTTTTCCTTGGTTTAGTGGCATTCCGCCCTAACCGAGCTACCTTCCTTTGGTCCAGTGGCATTCCACCCTGATCGAGCTGCCCTTTCCTTGGTCCAGTGGCATTTTGCCCTGATCAAGCTTCCAAAAGGATATGCCGCACCGCCAATACAAGCCTTAAGCTCGGACTGGCACGAAAGCCCTTCCTTGCGTTAGCATTATCTCCGCGCTAACAAATAAACCCGTGTCGGCTGAAGATTTTATGTTCTAGATGGCATTCTCACATTGTTGCCACTACGGGCCATCTACTGTCGACCAGGAGTCGAACATCACACTTCGACCTGTCACCCTATACATATCAAAAAAAAGAAGAAGAAAGAAAAGAAAATGGGGTTAAAAATAAAGATACCCCGCCAGACTTGCTCCTATATTAGGACAAGTGCAAAAATGGCTATAACCCAGCTGTGGCGAAAACCCGAAGGGGCGCTACAGGTAAAATCGGGTACCCCGCCGCGTGAAAACCCGAAAGGGCACGCGGGCAAAAGCAAGAGGGGGCTGGCTCCGGCGAAAACCCGAAAGGGCGCTTGAGTCAGTAAAGTGGTAATTTCCAAATTCCTCTCCTATTCTCCACCCAATGAAACTCCGAAAGGGACAACCATCAAAGTCCCACCGGAAATCCTTTAACAAACCCACATTCGACCTTCGTCATCATCGGCGAGGTCGGGTGATCTCTACCCTCAACTTGGACCTTACGTCCCTGTTGATAATCCCATCTTCACTTCGGCATGTGACCCGTGCTAATGAATAAACCCACATTCGACCCTCGTCATCATCGGCGAGATCGGTCGATCTCTACCCTTAACTTGGACCTTACGTCCCTGTTGATAATCTCATCTTTGCTTCGGCATGTGACCCATGTTGATGAATAAACCCATGGTTGACCCTCGTCATCATCGGCGAGACCGGTCTATCTCTACCCTTAACGTGGACTTTCCGTCCCCGTTAATAACCCTACCTTTGCCTCGGCATGTGGCCCATGCCGATGAATAAACCCACGTTCGACCCTCGTCACCATCGGCGAGACCGGTCGATCTTTACCCTTAGCTCGGATCTTACATCCTTGTTAATAGACCATGTCCTTTGCTTCAACATCTAACCAGTGTCGACAGACCGAAGCAGGGTCCAATCCTTGTCATCATCGACAAGGCCAGTCAATATTTTCGCGGTCCAGTTCTTTTGCATCCCGAATTAAAGAAAAAAGAAAGAAAGAAAAGAAAATGGGGTTAAAAATAGAGATACCCCGCCAGACTTGTTCCTATATCAGGACAAGTGTAAAAATGGCTATAACCCAGCTGTGACGAAAACCTGAAAGGGCGTCGCAGGCAAAATCGGGTACTCCGCCGCGTGAAAACCCGAAAGGACGCGCGGGCAAAAGCAAGAGGGGGCTGGCTTCGACGAAAACCCGAAAGGGCGCTTAGGTCAGTAACGTGAATAAAAAATTGAATGATGAATAGTGATGATTCATTCTCTGTCCGGAAGACCCCTTATGAGGTCGACGGGGAATTTTCATCAGATATCCCGCCTATATACATCTATTGTCTACCCTTTTCGACCCTTGTCACCATCGGCAAGATCGGTCGTGACCCTATCCAGTTTCTGTCCCCATCGGCAAGACCGTCTACCCTTTTCGACCCTTGTCACCATCGGCAAGATCGGTCGCTACCCTATCTGATTTTTGTCACCATCGGCAAGACCGTCTACCCTTTTCGACCCTTGTCACCATCGGCAAGACCGTCTACCCTTTTCGACTCTTGTCACCATCGGCAAGATCGGTCGCTACCCTATCCGGTTTTTGTCACCATCGGCAAGATCGTCTACCCTTTTCGACCCTTGTCACCATCGGCAAGATCGGTCGCTACCCTATCCGGTTTTTGTCACCATCGGTAAGACCGTCTACCCTTTTCGACCCTTGTCACCATCGGCAAGATTGGTCGCTACCCTATCCGGTTTTTTATCACCATCGGCAAGACCGTCTACCCTTTTCGACCGTTGTCACCATCGGCAAGATCGGTCGCTACCCTATCCGGTTTTTGTCACCATCGGCAAGACCATCTACCCTTTTCGACCCTTGTCACCATCGGCAAGATCGGTCGCTACCCTATCCAGTTTTTGTCACCATCGGCAAGACCGTCTACCCTTTTCGACCCTTGTCACCATCGGCAAGATCGGTCGCTACCCTATCCGATTTTTGTCACCATCGGCAAGACCGTCTACCCTTTTCGACCCTTGTCACCATCGGCAAGATCGGTCGCTACCCTACCGGTTTTTGTCACCATCGGCAAGACCGTCTACCCTTTTCGACCCTTGTCACCATCGGCAAGATCGGTCGCTACCCTACCCGGTTTTTGTCACCATCGGCAAGACCGTCTACCCTCTTCGACCCTTGTCACCATCGGCAAGATCGGTCGCTACCCTACCCGGTTTTTGTCACCATCGGCAAGACCGTCTACCCTCTTCGACCCTTGTCACCATCGGCAAGATCGGTCGCTACTCTACCTGGTTTTTTTGTCACCATCGGCAAGACCGTCTACCCTTTTCGACCCTTGTCACTATCGGCAAGATCGGTCGCTACCCTAGTCCGGTTCCTGTCATCATCGTCAAGACCGTCTACCCTTTTTCGACCTTCGTCATCATCGACAGGACCGGTCGCTACCCATTCTCGGGTCTTGCCATCCTCGGCAGGACCGCTTACCCGCCAGTTTTGATATACCCTCTTGAGTCCCCCGGACTCTCGGCTGGCATAGGCCGTTGTTAGTCTCGAGAAAAGTCACAGCGCGGTGGAGCGAACACCTCACCCCTTTGCTGAAGGCGTGAGCGCTCTCCTGCCCTAGTGACTCATACACTCGGATTAGAAACAACGGGCGAATGGAAGAGAAAAGAATAATGACAAGATGGAGCCTTCATTCAAAAAGCACGATGGAGATTGTCCATTACTATGAAGAAAAAGGTACATGTTACACGGGCCATCCCCCGGAGTACATGAAGTGCGTCAAAAAGGGAGCAAATAAAGAAAAAAAGACTACGGCAGAGGGCGTCGGAAGATGTTGTAATACCCTGATTATTTATTAAGTTTTATTGAGCTTTTATTAATTGAAAATTGAATTAAAATGAATTAATGTTTGAATTTTGAAATATTAATATTTAATTCATTAGAAAATAGAACCTATAAAATTCGAATACCTTAGAAAAATCTGTAAAAATAGTAATTGGGTAAAAGATCATTTTTATAGCAATTTTGTCTTCTGGACTTGACCCAAATTAATTACGTAACCTTGTCTAATTAGAGGATTAATCCTGAATTTGACTTTCACCTACCCTTTACCTAATCGTAACTTAAAACGTGAAATTCGACCTTATTACTCAACCAAATGATCTGAAATCAAGGGAAAATGGAAGGCCACGAGGTAAGGAACATTTACCCTCAATCAATTTGAGGTAAACCTAGCCCTAAAACGTGCTGCCGACATAGATTTGGTCGAGTCAAGGATTCCGGCGCCGTTTCTAACACGAAACTTGCAGCGCCAAATACTCCCAACTCCGAAGGCTCTAGAAGCCCCATGACCTATAGAAATGTAGCTCTTCGACTCTAGTTTTATTTGGTAGCTGGGTCAGCCGACGAGGAGTCCAGATCTGGGAGCATTCGTCGTTTTGGTGGAGGGTGTTTGTAGTTCGTCGTTCTTCATCTCCAGCCCTTTAATCCGTCAATTAAGGTAGGTACCCTTAACCAATTGAGACTTGTAAATATAGTATCTTGATCAGCTCGACGAGAGCTATCCAATGGGACTGAAAGCCCCAAATTGTATTAGGTATCCGTGGAGATATCAAGCTTTTTGTGAGCTGCTGTCAAGCTTGTTCTTCATTCTAAGGTTTCGAAGTCTTTCTCCGATTTGAGGTAGGTTATAACAGCCCAGCTTCTAATTAGTATACATGAATGTAATCAGTAGCTTGTTAGCTTTCTTTTGACACTAAAATCCCCAAATTCCGTTGTGTATGTTGGGAGAATTTTTAGATTTAGTGGAAGTATGTCAAGAATTAGGTCTTCTTGTGTTCTTCATAGAATCGGTTGTGATTAAGTGGGTTTCTGATGAAATTCGTGCTTTAAAACTCATGTATTATGACCCTCATATGTCTAGTAAGATTCCTATAGCATGTGGTTATGTTTCCAACTCAATTGGACCACAATTGGGTGAGTTTTTGTGCTTTCCGAAAGTTCTGCCGTTGCTGTTCTTGCAGGGGTCGACCCCTGGGGTCGACCCATTTTCTGGGCAGCCCTGCAGGCCCGAGGGTCGACCCCAGGGGTCGACCCATCCTGTCCCTGCAAGGGGTCGACCCATCTACAGAAAGTGTGGGGGTCGACCTCTGGGGTCGACCCATCTTCAGAAATTGTGGGGGGTCGACCCCAAGGGTCGACCCATCCAGCAGGTAGACCCCATTTTTACAGGGGTCGACCCCAGGGGTCGACCCATGTACCAGAAACCCGATTTTCATCGTTTTGCGACCTGTGGATCGATCCGGATCATTAGGGGATCGACCCATTGAACTTAGACCAATTGAAAACTATACTTTTGAAGAACCAGTGACCTGTTCTGGAAACCTTATGATTTCAATTTACATTGGTTCCTACTTGCAAATATAGTGTAAAAACATGCCGTTTACCATCTTCATTTCGACTCATACATTGGTTAAATAGAAACCCACATAACTAGTGGTTAATGGTGTAATTAAATCTCTGTTAATGCATTCTTTTTCCTTCCTGTACAAGCTTGTTCCTTTACCTTATCATCTTGAATCAACTTTTGGCAATTGTCTTAATGCAAATGATAATGGATAATCTTTGACATATTAACTTGATAATTAGGATTAATATGTTGATTAGCTTGTTGGATAGCTGCTGTACTACAGTAGCGCAGCATGATTAACTCTTATTGTGACTTGGTTTTCAATCTTCTTGATGATTGTGCTTACCTTGAAATTCTGAAATGAATCTCCTTCCTACTTGAAATTGTTATTGCTACATGGTTCAAACCTTGGAATTCTGGCCATAAATTATGGAAGTCTAGATTCGTGGGATCTTTGATCCAAAGAAATCAATGCCTGGCAAATAATTAAGGGCTCGGTCTAGTCCTGGGAAGAGCGCCCGAACACTACGTGTACCCCCGGGGAGGTGATTGACTAGGTGTGGCATTTGGCACCAGTACTATTTATGGGTTAAATCTAGGACTGGCCATTACTCTCTACTACTCTCTACTACTTTTCACTTTCCACTCTTCACTGTTCTATACTCTACTTGTTGTTACTTACTTGCTGTTACTTGGACGTGGAAATGAAACTACACACGTGCTTGACATGACTTGAATTATCTTGATATGGCCAACTCTTCATCGTTATCTCCTGTAGTAAATTCTTGTCTTTGTTATTCCTCTTAAGTATTACCATTCTGTTCCTTTATATTTCTTAACCTTGCAAGATCTTTAAATTTTGTTTCATTATATCATCATTATTCTTTTATTGCATTATCCTTTGTAGCATGATATTTTGAAAATGTAATTAAACTGCTAATCACTTATACCTATCTGTTATTTCCTACTGAGCGTTAGCTCATAGTTGTTGTTTCCCCCTTTTCCAGGCTTTTCAGGTGACGCGCTTACCGATGGGGAAGGGCAGGAGTGATGTTTTGAGTGTATCAGTTAGTTGTGTTTAGAGTGTGTTGTGCTTCAGTTATGTTATTGTGGTTTAGAGTTGTTATCCCAGTTGTATTGAGTTGATTTGAGGATTATGTACCAGTTATGTTTTGTTTAATGGTCAATAAGTTATTACCATTTCTTAGCCTTTGTATATATTTAGATTAGTTCTCTCTCTTTCCAGCTCGTTTCTAACTGTACGTCCCGATATTCCGCGTCGGGGCGTGACAGATGTCCTCCAGCGCAGGAATACCCAGGGAAGGATGGCGGGTCAGTTCTTTCAATCAGAACTCGGTGGCCTCCAGCTCGGATAGCTTCTCCCCGAGGGAAGCAGCTTGTCCCTCGGCCATCTCTGCTACCTCCGCCTTCTGGACTTCCAGGCGATCTACCTCTTCAAGTTCGGCCTCTACCCTTGAAAGTTCGGCTTGTAATGCCGCCACCCGGGCCGTCAAGAAGCTTCGGCGCTGTAAAGAGGCATCGGCTTCATCCCTCATCCTCGCCGCAGTCTCTTGCAGAGAAATAATAGCTGCTCGGCTTTCAGCCCACTCCAATGATATGGCCGCCAGCTGGTCAGCTGCTTCCCGGCCTAGAAATTCCCTCCTATTTACATACTTCAGGAGCAGGATCACCCGTGGAGTCTAGTCGTCCATGGGACAACCAAAGGCCAATAGCGAGCGGGATAGATGCTCTATCAAGCCCCTCAGCTGAACATAAGTTAAATCCCTGCTGGCCGTTACGGTCTGCTGGAGGGTCCCCAGAAACTGCCACACAAAGTCACTTGAAGATTGAAGACCAAGTGGCGACGTCTCGGGCAGTTCAAATTCCACTCTGCTATCCATGGCAGCCCAGATATCATCGGCCGTCCCGGAAGATGACGATGGCATGAGCTGCAGTCCACTGCTGTGAGGAACAAGCGCGCTAGCAGATACGATGGCCGGAGCCTCAATAACACCAATCTCTTTTCCTGCCCCCTGGGATGGAGGTGCAACAGAAACATCGAGAGCCGAAGACGTCTGCTCTTCAATGATCTCTCCGACTTCTATTCTAGGAAGACCATCCTTTTCCAGAGTTGATTGTTGTGCCGCCTCCATTGGCTGAGAATCCCCAGCTACTGCCGAACTACCAACTTCAACAAGTGCTCCGGGTCCGACTAGAACCATTGCCGCTGCATAGTCCTTTGGGTATCGCAATGCGATAGGCCGCAGGACGGACGGGAGAGTTGCATGGCCCATTCCCAGAGCCGGGAGTGGTATCTGCACCGTCATAGTTGGCAGCGCCACCTCAGCCTGCATCAGAAATATATATACATTAAAAAAAACGAGGCTGGAGGGAAGATAAAGAAGAACAGCAAACACCGACCCGGGGCAGGTCCTTACCTCAGCGGGTACTAAGCTCAAATCTTTAAGAGCAGATCCCCCGGCACCGGCCTTTTCACTCTCAAGCGATAATGACGGCTCGGGACCGCCCCACGACAACCGGGCCGGGCTGAAAGTCAGATAATCACTTTCATAGGCCGAGGACGCCCCGACGTCATCGGTCTCGAGATCAATCAGTGAGAGCTCCTCGTCACTAGATCCGCCACCATAATCTACCTGCTCAGAGGAAGAGGACCCCTCTGCTCTCTCAGGACGCTCCGCCGTCGGAGCAGGAGCCTCGCCAGCAGGAGCATCACCCTCGGCAGGAACTTCCCCGGTGCTCTCCGCACCAGGGGCAACGATAGATGATACCTCAAGAGCAGGTCCGCCCTGCCCCGAGGGGATCGCCTCCTGTACACCCTCCGAGCCCGGAAGCAATGACGGTTGTATATCAACTGCAATTTACGGCAAGAAGGGGTCAAGCTAGCTAAAGACATGAAGATTTGCGGTGCTATTGCAACTAAACTATAGATTACCTTCCATCTCCTGCCTGGGTGTTGGAGAGGGCAGATCCCTTTCTACGGGAGCAGTAGGGACTTCCTCTGCCCCGTCCCTAGCCGCTACATCTACCGTCGCCTCCAGCCCGATGACCGCGGCAACTGTGTCAGCAACCGTCAGCATGGGCTAGCCAAGGCAGTCGAAACAAGCTAATGCACTTTGAAGAGAAAAAGAGCCTACCTTCAGCCTCTAGCCCTTGTGTGCGGGAAGCTTCAAACTCTTCAAAAGATACAACTGAAGGAATGACGGTTGCCGATTCCTTCTCTGCAGCCTTCTTTCGGCGCGCCCGTGTCACCCGGGTCACCGCCGCTTTCACCTTTCCAACGGCCTCTCTCAGTTGGGACCGAGTCCTCTTCCTCGAATCCCCAGGAGGCAGTGGCGTCGTGGTCGGGGTAGGCTCAGGAACTTCAAAATATGTTGGCTTTTGGGCCTTTATGATCAGTTCCCTAAAGTGCCGGGTCTCCTCTGAAGTCGGTCGGACTGCACATGCACAAAGGTGAGAATGACACACCACAATGAAAAGAAGAAGCTGGCCAAAAGGCCTGAATGAAGAAATGGAACATACTTGCCGGTCCCGTATAAAAGGGGGAGAGAGGCCAATAAAATAGCAATGGCGTTTTGTCCCTCGAAGCTGCCTCGCGAATAAGCCAGCATAGATCTCCAATCTTTTCGCTCGGTTCGGCCAGCAGTGCCAGATCCTCATGACCACGAGAGGATAGGAGATAATACTAGCTCAGATGGTCCAGCCCCCACCTGTCTGCATATTTGAATGAAATCTGAAGAGGATGGTCCAGGATGGCTTCACTCGGACCGCCCACCGACAGGCCATGCGACCGAAGGAGTGCAAATAGCCAGAGAGTGTTGTCGTACAAGGCATCCCGCCTGTCTTCCTTGCGAATGAAAGTCTGATAGGGATACAACCTATCCACCTCGGGACGCCAGTCGGCCACATCCGCGATGGGCTCCTCTACCGGTAAAGGGAGTTGTTGGAGAATCACCCTCTCACTGCTTACCCGGCATAAACCCCGAAGGGTCTTCACATAATCATCCTTGATGACCGGGGGCAGCTTCGGTTCAACTTTCGTCTTGCGGCCTTTCACAATCTTGCGGGCCTCCATATAGGCCTTCACTTCTGTATTGGTCCAAGACTTCAACTTCTTCAAATAACAGGCTTCAATGTCAAGAACTGGCTCCGGCTGGGAAGCTAAAAACCTGTGCTCCGCCACGGCCCAGCACTCTCTCTGGGAGTGATGCTAGGGAAGCGCGCAGGGGTGGGCACCCGAAAAGAAATATCTTCACGACGATGGAAAAAGTCCCACCATATTCGGGCATCGTCGTTTGAAACCTGCCCGGTCCTATGCCTGTTGGGCAATGCAAATTATGAAGAAGAATGTGGAATCTGCTGGTCGTAGCCAAAGTTCCGACTGAAGCGGAACGGGTAGTACGGCTCCAACCACAGAATGCCGCACTTGCGAAATACAAGGACACTAGGCCTGATGGCTAGTGCCCAATCAATCAACTCCGGCTCCAGAATAGGCTTGGTATATTTGGCCTTGGAAATCGGATGGATGTACTCCTCGGTCTCAAAGAGCTTGCACTGCCTCGTCCTGTTCGTCAGCGGGCTCGAATGGGCAGCTAAGCTCCAGAAATGAAGAGCCCCAGGCGAATCCATGGGAATGCGGGCCAATTTACCCCGAATGGCGTAGAGTTGCTCCGCTAGTAAAGATGGCTCAGCACTCGCAAACTCTATCATACGCGGGACCAGAGGAACCGCTTGTAATGCCCGAGGAGCTGCCTCCGAAAATAGGGTGCAGACCCAAGCATTAAAGAAATGTAACGGACCAACCGTCCGAAGGCTTCTGGGGAGACGCGTCTTGTGCAAGTCTCCCAACATCTTGTAAATGAGGCACAAAGCCACTGGGCAAAGGGACAACTTGATGCCCCAAGCCATAAGACAGGCCGGGTAAATGGCCTCCGCCCTAATCACGCTCTCGTCACCTTGAGGAAGAGTGAAAGAACAAAGCCAATAAACCAGATATGCAGCACAGTGAGTGACTGCATCAACACCAGCAGGGTTTGGGTTTTCCCCCTGCCCTCCTTTCGAAGAAGATGATGAGGCGGCCTGGCGTCGCACCCTCTTCTTCCGCTTCTGGGCCACGGGTGCTATTGGAGGAAAATCTTCATACTTATTCTTCCCCTGGAAGAAATATTGAAGCCAGGCACCCATCCGCACTCTTCGCTTCTCGCCTGACTTTCGAGCTTCCCTCGTATCGTGCGACGAATGAAAAAGAGTGCGATATGCCTTCATCAGATACTGATAGGCATAGCCCGCCATATACCGACCGTCACCATCGGTCTGGTCTTTCAACCAGTCAGGCCAGCAAACTTCTTCATACGGTTCCCCGTCAATGGGTAGGCTGCTGTGTTGCGATAGACTCCACAAGTCTAAAGAGGTCTCCCCCTCTGAAGTGTAGAAAGTGTTATATTCGGGGCAAAATACCTCGATCATTCCACAACACAAGCCCCGTGAGATTGGGTACCGGTACCTTGAAGCGTACACGCTGTGATATATGCCGGCCCTGGTCAGAAGAGGAGCGTAATGATGCAGCACGTAGTCTGTGAACTCCAGTGCTCCAGGCCTGAATGCATGAGCGTCTATAGCTTTCAGCTCAGCGAACCACCCCACTGATATCTGGTGCTTGAAGCGAACCGCCAAGCATTCCAGCAAGAATGATTCATCTCTATATCCCCATCTCAACGGGGCAAGGAATAAACCAAAGATCGGCTTCTCACAATCCACTCTGCCCGCGGAGTCATTCCACCGAGCGGGTACGAACTCGGGAGCTCTAGTCAGCAATCCGTCTGCCGGAGCCAGATCTTGCAGCCCCAGCACAGCGCTCCATTTCCTGACCTCCCCGGGGAGATAGATGGGTCTTCCCCGCATCACACATTCGGCCAGGCTGTCTCTCTCCACCAGCAAGGCCTGCTCGACCTTCCGAACGGCGAACACATCCCTCTTCCCCTGAAGGTTGAAGCGTTGAAGAAGGGACATCAGGTGCTTGTCCTTGGGATAATCCCTCCTGGTCACGCCCTCTCTATTATAGTGAAAGGAGTCACCCCCGAGGATAAGGAGACGGCTGGTGTCCACAGTGTCTGTCTCAGAATCCGAAGACTCCGTAACTATGGCCACCTGGCCGTGCCCCCAGTAGAGGGAATTGACGTTCTCCCATGTCACTACGGCACGAGAAGAAGAGCTGGATGCCATGATAGCTGCAAAAAAGGCATATCAAACAAAAGTAAAGTCAGAAAATAGCTAATCAAAGGTGAACTTCTGAAAAAATTTTGGCAGAGTCTCCCCAGCACAGGGGATTGCCAAAGAAAAACGGGAACGCGTCCACTGAGGAACGGTCCCTAAAAGGCAGCCATCGGCATTGCACCGAGGCCAAGAGGAACACCTGGGGAATAGCTCCAAGGGCAAGCCCTGCTAGAAGCCTCCCGGGGCCCAAAGAAAGGGTTTTGAAACCCAAATGGATAGCATCTCCACTCACCCGAAGGAAAATCGCCGCTCTCGGCGCCGGAAAAAGGGAAGAGAGAGAAAAAGTTTGTGCGAATGAGGGATGAAGAAGAAAAAAACAAAGGCGAAAGCCTTATATAGAGGAGGCGCCCCTCCGTTAAACCGGCGCGCTATTTAGCGCACCGGATTAATTTTATTTTTAAGCAAAGGCGCGCCGGGAATCGCCGCGCCGGATTAACCGATCCGATGAAAAGGCCGCGCCGGATTAAAACCACAAAGGGTAAGGGCGCGCCGTATTAATCCCATGCTGTATTAAGATGGGAATGGTGCCGGATTAGCATCCGTGCCGAACTAAGGGCCATCCAGAGCTCCTGTCAACCGAAGAAGAGATCCGTCCAAATGAAGTTCATCCATGGGTCTTGCTGCACTCGTGCCTTGCTCACAACACCCACGTCTGGGGGGCATTTGTTGGCACCTAAAATATGATCGTCGGTGACCAAGCCATAAGGACGAATGACCCGGCCCACCGAAGCGCGGGAGCCGATAAAGATCAATACATCGAAGATTTCTCAAGCTGCCAGAGCCTCGACTCATTCCGTATGGACACGGGGACTTCACCTCAGGAGAGCCGAGATGAATCCACAACCAACCGGCAGTGCGACCATGCCTGCGCAATGAACCGGCATCGACTTTGTCGTGCTGCATCCACTACACCCGTTCTCCAACCAAGGTCGACGGTCTACCCGGTGGCTACCCACCTCATGAAAGGCTCTCCTGAAGATAAAGGAGTCCCCCCTGGCTCTCCGAGACGGAGGACCGAAAGCTCTGACGGCAGAAGATCTCGATCACCCGGCACGGGTACGGCTTCCCGACAAGATGGGCCCGTTAGTGGCCAAATGATCACCCAGCGCAGGCGGAATTATCCCTGGTGTCATCCAACCCCCTAAGGAGCTTGGGTACGAGCCAGGCCGGACCAACAGCATGGATTGTAGAGCCGAAGGCCGTGTCGGCGGAAAGCCCGTACGATCAAATCAAGGCTATCTGGAGTCTCAGGAACTGCCGTACATCGACCTGGGAGCTTCGACAAGACATCCTGCCAAGGTTTCGAGGGGCATTGGCGAGATAATGTTCACGGTGACTCCCGGAATCATCCCCGGACTCATCGACTGGCTTGAAGCGCACGAGGAGCATTAGCCCGGCGCGCCCCTCATTCGATGCCCTTGATCCCGGCGCGCTAAATCCCCTACCTTCAGCGCTTATGCCGGCGCGCCCCCTTATCTTTGGCTCTTATCCCGGCGCGCAAGTCACTCTATCAGATGGCGTCTTAAACCGGCGCGATGAAATGATGAAGATTCCTCCCGGCGCGCAAAAGCCCACGCCGGATGAGGAGCCTCCAACCTGCTATATAAATGGGTGAAGTTCGATCAGAACAAAAAAAGGAGAAGAAGGAAGACACAGAGAAGAAAAAGAAAGAGATCGAGACCTGAGAAAGAGAAGAGCGGAGGGAGAGAAAGGCTTCTGGAGAAGTTTTTTTCTACTGAAGCAGAGATAGAGTAGGGTTCCTTCGGAGAAGCTTCCGCCGGTCGTCTTCTTCCTCTACGATACTCTGTTCCCGGAAGAGGTGGGCGCCGGTGCCAGTTCTTTTCTGCTTTCCGTGGATTCCTCCTTCTGAGACTTCTGCCCATCGAATGTAAGTGAGGGGGGAAAGGAGCGGCGATGATATGAGCCGGCTCCTCTCTCCTTCTTCGCCATCCCTCCTCCTTTCTGCTCTCTTGTGGGTTTTCCCTGTAAGCGAACCGGTGGCCGTTCCATAGTGCCGGCATCGGAATTGTAATATATGTATATAGTTTCCTCGCCGGGCAGCGATACATCTGCATATATGAATGTTGGTGAGTTGAATGCTCCATGCCTTATTATCTTCTCCCATGTCGATTTCCTTCAGAGGTCCTCTGTGGTCGTCCGTCTGCGCGCAGTCCTATGATTCCGGTTTCTCCGATTTCGCATGTGCCCTGGAATATCAAGGGCTACAGAGATAACCCCTCCCCGGGGCTTTCCCGTCTATACTTGCTTCTCAGTCGATAGCTGTTGCATTTTCTGGGAGGGTGGAGCTGTGCTTGTGCACATGTCTCTTCCCATTTCAATACGAGTTCTGGTCTCCTTCTCCCTTTTGCATTCCCCTGATTCGCATGAGAATTGGAGACCGCTCGTCTCGTGACTATCGCGGTCCAGCTGCTTGAATATATGTCCGTGTAGTCAGATTATCTCGGCAATGCTCCCATTGTCCCTTCATACGATTGCCAATCGCCAACTGCCCAATCTCACGGTAGTCAATAGCTCGGTCCTAAGATTGGTAGTCCGTTGGTAACGAATATCCCCTCTCTCATCTGTGATTGCCCACCGCATGAGTTCCGCTGATTTCATCTCGGTCATCTGGGGAGGGGGATATTCCCTCATGATTTCACGGAGGTGCTGAATGGTCGGGAGCCCTATCTCTTGATGGTAGACGCTCCCTCAGGGCTGCAGCAGATATTGACAGGGGTTCAACCCAACAATCTCAAACCCACAGTTTCCCCCGGCGCTCTATGGTGGCCAAAGGGTGAACGTTCCTAGCAGGCTAGTCCTCGGAACCTCTTCTCCTGAAGGTCTCTGTCTCCTCAGCAGATGCAATGCGTGCTGTAAGTCGCCCACCCCTTTGTAGGCTTGTCCTCGGGGTGTCGCTTCCGTTATCAGTCGCCTCATCCGTTGCCTCCACCCACGGAGCTTTGGTGTCCCTTGTAGGCCAGTCCTCGGGGCACCTTATCCGATGGGATTTTGCTGGCTGCCATTGTGCAGACCGGCGGTTTAGGGGCTTGTTCCATAGGTGAGCATTACCCCGCTTCTCCCCTACAACTCTTCAGGTTCAGGGGAGATGCTGTCCAATTTTGGACAGATTAAGATTAAATAAGCCCTAATGAAATGATCGTTCTGGACTCAATCATCTCGGTGCTCGAGTACGAACCTCGCACTGACTTGTCATACCATCCCTCAGAGTTTTAGACTTCAATTTAACAAACAATTGGTCTCAAATAACTTCAAAACCCTCAACATAAACTTAACAAACTCAAATGATTCGAAATTCATCGAAAATAAGCTAAAACGGCGCGGCCTTAACCCGGCGCGCCCTAATCCGGCGCGGTACCCCCCCCCCCCCCCCCGCGCCGGATTAACGTTAGACTCATATTCAATTTTTTTTCCTTTGAGCCTTTCCGGCGCCCCCTCAAGCCTTCGCGCCGTGTTAATATCCATGATGGCCGCGCCGGATTAAAAGCTTACACCTACGCTTTATCGCGCCGTATAAACCTTCCTTACATGGTCACACCGATTTTGAAACCTCTTGTTGCTTTAATCGCTCATTTGCCCCCGAGCGGATCTCGTCCCTCGGGGTTGGTGTCAATAAACCACAATTGGTAATAAATTGAATAAAGGAAGGGCCAAGCGGGCCTGAACTATATTGTTATCATATCTTCATTACCATGTCCGTTAGCGCTTTGCTTTCGCTATTATATTTGTGTTGGTCTCCCGTTCCTTGATGGGGGGGTAATAAACGTGGTTGATCATCATTTGCTTCCATGATTCTATTATCATGCTCAATATAGTCATGAACGTCATGTGCACATGCATGCATAGATCCTCGGGTATATCAAACGGCGTCGACAGAAAGTCGGATTACGTCTGGTCGGAGGTCTTCGCTATGTGCGACGGTGGTCTTCGGACCTATGTCCTCCGCCACGTACTGAGGATCCATAATTCTATGAACTATGCATCTTCTGCATGATAAATATATGCATCCTGCATGCCTTCGTCATGATCATCATGTAGCTCTTTTTTAATTCGGCTTCGACAGCCCGCTATCTCGGCAATTAATCAAAGGTGTTCCCTCCTCGTGGGGGATGTAATTAACGCCATAGCCTTTATGGTATGGCGGACTGCTGGTCCCGATCGAACCTCACATTCGCCCGACACAGGTCAGAATGAGCACATCATAAAGTCGTCACTCATGTGACTGGCACACCCACGTCGTCAATTGATCATTTGACTACCAGTCAGTCAGTTGGTCGATCGACCCCCGCGAAAGAAAGAAAAGGTCGCGAACAGATAGCCCCTTCATTTCTTGAATTTATGAAGATGTCTAAGGGAAAACAGCCCTTTCAGGAGGCTGACCCTGCATCCGGGGATGTTCACCCGCGGCCAGCACAGTCTACCGAAGATCCAAATACAGATGGAGCCTGCCCTATAGCAGCTAATGAAGAACGCCGAGGATCCGGTACCAGCCAGAAGGGCACCGAATTTGAGGCAGATGAAGCAGGTCCGTCAGGGCCCGCAACCCAAGACTATCCCAAGCCCAGGTGGGCTGAAGAGATGAAGCTCTCCAATGTCCGAGCTGGGAGCCGAATAATGAAGCTACTCAAGAAGCTCCCTGCTCGATTTACAATCTGGGAGATCCTTTCTTTGAGTGAAGAGACTCGTCAGGCGATCATTACTGCTCTCTAGACGCCTGCCCATTTTGAGACATGTTTGGCTGAAGCAATGCCGGAGGCTAGCATGACCTTTACTCCAGAAGATATGCTGCTCCCTACCATCAGCCACAACAGGCCGATGTATATGAAGGGGCTCCTGAATGGAAGGGAGCTAACATGATTCTAGTTGATCCCGGTGCAGCGGTCAACATCCTGCCTTATAGAATCTACGAGAGGCACCACTTCAACGTGCATCTTGAGAAAGTCGGGGATATGCGTATCGTCGGCTTCAATCAAAAATGTGAAGTGTCAATGGGGGTGGCAGAGTTCACCCTCACCTTAGCAGATTTCACTACGACGGTGCAGTTCCATGTCATTGACTCCCGCACCTCGTACAAAGCACTGCTCAGCCACCCATGGCTGCATGAAAATATGGTGGTCCCATCTACACTCCACCAATGTATCAAATAAAGTCTTCAAGGGAAGGAGGAGAGGATCTTCGCAGATCTCCACCCGTTCGAGGTATTTGAATGTCATTTGGCGGACACCAACCTATATATAGGGCCTTCCCGGAGGACCTCTGAAGCTAAGCCCCCTGCGGGGGCATCGAGAAGCGCATCCAGCGGCAATTGGTGTCCAACACCGCCGCGCGGATATGTCAAGCCCAAGGTGGTCTCCCATATCACAACATCCGGGGACGTGGGCAGAATAACACCCCCAACATTATACCCTGAAGCTAATAAAGTGCGGGTAGCTCGGCGGCACAATCATATTGAAATCCCGGACGGCCTCACCAAGCCAACTCCTGGCCTTGATAACCCTACTGTCGAGCCTTTCAAAACTTGGGAGGTGACATAGGAAGATGGACCTAACAGCTTGTTCTATACGGCTGAAGAGCACCCTACTCGGGAAGACATAGACTGCAGCCTCCCCGAAGACATAAGCAACCCGTCAGTTCCCGTCAAGGGTCTGGCATTCACAACTAATTGGATGGCCAGGATGTTTCAGAGGCAACACATCCCCTCCGATCAGTCTCCAAAGCGCAAGGAAGCTTTCCAGAAAATGTGGTATCCCACAAATCTGGATAAGGAAATGAGACGTGTCTCTCAGCACCCGGGGTTGGGTTTCACCCTGGAAGAATATTATCACAGTGGCCGATATGAGGTGGATACCCTCTCCACCTTCTACCCTGCTGAAGATAGCTCGCTGGGAGCAACATTTGATGAATACCCAGTGGAAGCTGAACATACTGACCCGGGGCAACCCGGAAATCAAGAAGCGGAGACCGTGATTCCTTGTCGATGTTGGGAGCAGGTCTATCCCGAAGAGGCGGCCGTGCATGCCGAATTTGATACGGCTAGTAGTAGCGAAGCCGAAAGTGTTGAAGAAGCAGGGACCTCTCCCTCCTGTGGAGTCCTTCCAACAATGACCTCTGCACCCCTTGTGCCAATCGGGGAAGCCTTGGCCAGCTCCGAGCAGGAGGTGTGTGCTGCCGACAATGGGACTGCCACTCCTATTGAAGATGCAACGGCCCCAGAAGGTGAGATCTCCTCACCTTTTGCTACAAGACTGGGTTGTTGTTCCAACCCAACAACAAGCAGTCACTAGTATGGCATGACTGTGACCCCATCTGCAAGAACTGAAGTTGCTCTCTTGCCCTGGGAGACTAAAATGGCAGTGGATTTGCTGAAAGAGCGATACGCGCGGCCACTATCAAATGAAATAGAGGACTTCCTAGAGGCTCTGATGGTGTCATATGAGGAAGTCGAAGTACTCGATCCTCAAGATGGTATTCCAGACTTCGTTGACCTCCAACCGGCACCTCCGGAGATAGAAGACGGAGGCCAAGCCATAGTCGATGAACTGATAGAAGTCAACTTGGGAAGTGAGGAGGACTCTAGGCCTACCTTCCTCAGCACCCAACTGTCCCCAGAAGAACAGGAGCTGTACACCCATGTCACGTCCCGAGCGCGGAAGCTTACCTGTGGCTCGACAGTTTTTTATAGAACCAAAGCGAGCTAGCTATTCGATGGAATTCTTCATTTTGATAGTTAATAGGGTGCGCAAATAACTAAGATTTAACTTGAAATTAATACAAATAATCCGAGATGACAATTGTTACCACTAACCAAATGATAATTACACACATTTCTCGAGTCCGACTACTAGGCTTCAAGCCCTTATTACAGTTCTAATAAATTAGACTAATACAACTGACATCTGACATAACTGGATACAAATGACATAATTACTACACCACAATTAACAAGACAACATGATAACTCCATTTCTACACTCATCACTCAGACTCATTCTCTTCCGAGTTCTGGCTGATATCCGAACTACCTGAAAAGGTTAGAAAACAACTAGATGAGCGAATCGCTCAGTAGGATTTACATCTTAAGTTCTAACATGCTTTAAGTGAATTACCCATTTATTTAATGTAGGTAAACTATGCATGTAGACATATAGATATCAAAGAATCGTAAAATCAATAGGAGTAGAAAGTGAGAGTATATAGATTTCACAATTTCAAGCAGCAGTAGCAAGTGATAGCAAATGATATCAGGCCAGTGATAACTGAGAAGTAATAACTGGAATAGCAACATGTTAATCAAGCTAGCAATAGTAAGCAAAGTAGTTTCAAGCATGTATAACTGGAATTGGCTATTTATAATGCATTCAAGTAAACACTTTTACCCTTCTGCGGGTCTCAAGTCAATCAATCAAATAATATCACGAGAATGAGTGGAATGCCTAAAGTCTAGCAAGCAAGTACTCCGGTGCAATGCCAAACACCGTGGTCAATAAACTCCCATGGGCACAAGTACCTTCGGGTGCTCCTCCCAGGACCAGACCGGGTCCTATATGCACAGCATTGGTCGTGTTTGTCGACATCCACTCTCATTTATAGCCAATATGGAATTTCAAGGATTGACCCGGTAGGATGTATATAAGGTGGATTATAGAATAGAATCCAAGGCGTATCGTTATGTAGGGACGAACTAGGGGTAAAACCCGTAACGTTCGATACATGCTAATGACAATAGGAGTTTGAGACTAATTTGCTGGTGTTGACACAAATGTCGATATTAGTTATATATATATTATTTTTATCCAATATGTATATGTATATATATATCTGATTATAGAATTCTGTCCAATATAATGGAGGTTATAGGTATGTATATCTTCTATCCGATATACATATATGAGTTAGCCAAAATGGTGATTTATTATAATAATCAGAAATTAATTATGAAAATAAGTTTTTATGTTGAATATAGTTCTAACTTACTAAAAATGATATTAACATGTTGAGAATGAGTTTCATATATTACTTTACTAGTAAGGTGATAAAAATACATTTTTCATGCTGGATTTAATTTTTACATGTTGAAAATTAATTATTAACATGCTAAAATTAATTAACTTACTGATAGGATGATAATATAAGGTTGCCATGCTGATTACAGAAATTTTCTGATAACAACATACTTTTATCATGCAAAAAATTATTTTTCTACATTTATTTACTAATTATTTGATAGGAAAATAGAATTATCATGCTAAAAAATAGTTTTAATACATTGAAAATAACTATAACATGCCAAAAATAATTATAACATGCTGGAATAATTTTACCATACTGGAAGAAATGTTATCATGCTGGAAGTAATTTTCATGCATCAATTTACTACTTTATTTAATAGGAAAGTAAGTTTTATATGCACAAAAATAGCTTTAAATAGATTTTAACATGCTGAAAATAATTTTTATATCTCAGTGTGTATAAAATAATTCTATCATATTGGAAGTCACTTTTAAAATGTTGGAAATAGTTTTAACATGTTGGAGATAATTTTTAGTATGTATAAACTAATGTGGTGAAAATTAGATTTTTACAAAAAAAATAATTTCATTCTACAAAAATATATATATATATATATATATATATATATATATATATATATATATATTTAAGGTGTCGGGTGTATATATGCACACTTGCATATGCAGGTGTTATATATATACTGTTAATAGAGGTAAAATAGAGGTTCATAAATTGTTCATACTTTATTTCACTTGTAAAGAGGCTTTACGGTGTTTTTCATTAAGTTCACTGCATGTGTCGACACTAGTGTCGACACTTCCTGTTCATTTTTCGTCTCTGTTGTACAGTTAATATTACAATGTTTTGTGTGTCGACACCTGTGTCAACACTGGTGTCGACACCTGTGTCGACACATGAGGTTCTTCTGCGGGTAATATGTTCACGTACGTATTGTGTGTCGACACCTGTGTCAACACCGGTGTCGACACATGAGTTGCTTATATGTTCACATATGTACTGTGTGTCGACACCTGTGTCAACACCGGTATCAACACCGGTGTCGACACCTGTGTCGACACATGAGTTGCTTATATGATCACGTATGTACTATGTGTCGACACATGAGTTGCTTAACACTTAACGTGTCAACACCGACATCTGAGGTGTTGATGAAGTGTCGACATTTAACATGCTATTACATAAATATGGAAATGTCGACACATGATGTGTCATGAAGTGTAACACTTGCTGTCATATATATATATATGTAAGTGTGTGTCATGGAAGTGTCGACATTTAACATGCCATATGCTGTTAATATATTAGTTAATAAAGCTAATACATATTATTTATCTAGGTCATGAGACTAATACTTGCTAATTGTTCCAGATTGAAGCTATTGCATGCTAACTACGAGGCTAACACATGTTGTATAAACACAAAATATCGCATGGAGATGAGCCTAAGACTAACTGCCTAGACTAATCATCCTAGATTAGCTACTAGTTTAGTTAAAAATTGAGAACACCTACCTCTTTGAGACGACAGCGTATAGATGAAAGAAAAAGGGCAGCTTTATTCTGCAACGTCAGAGGAGGCTCCCCCTTCTCTGCAGCAAGTCTTCGGAAGAATGAAGGGAGTCTCAGTATAGGGAGTATTATAGCGTTGGAGGGGGACAAGATCCTACATAATTCGCATCTCAGTGCGATGCCAGCTCAAACGTCCAGCTCAAACCTACTATTCATGTATGAGAAGGACAAATGCCAACGAAGGTTTGTATGTAAGCTAAATTATAGGGGCCCTGTGGCCCCATGTCGGTGCAAGTTTTGCTAGCCTATAGCATATAATTATCTGGCATAAAAAGTAATGGTGGATGCTAAGATTTGAACTCTGGTCATTGGGTTGAAAGGCATATCACTTAACCAACTACACTAGGAAGTCACTTGTTAAGTGAATAATCTTTACATATGATAACTCCGTGTTCCCACTTCTTACAAAAGCTTCCTATAGAGTTTATCTAATATTTTTTTTCTTATTTAGAAAATATTATTAATAATATATATATTTTTTATACGGGGTGCTACACCCTCCCCTACTTAAAAGAATTTGGTCCCCAAATTCAATTGTACAAGGGTAAATTCAACTACATAAGGATACTGTAGAAAGTATAAGATACTTGCCAACTAAAAAATCTTCTCTTCATAGATTCCTCGGTCTCCCAAGTTGCTTCTTGCTCTGAGCATCGATTCCATTAGATTTTTACCATAGGGATCGTCTTGCTCCTTAGAACTCGGATTTCTTGGTCGAGAATCTTTACTGGCCTTTGCTCATAGGTGAGGTCCTTCTGTATCACCAAGTCAGTGTGATCGATGACGTGGAGAGGATCGTGCACATACTTCTTCAGCATAGAAATATGGAATACATTATGCACTTCCGAGAGTTGAGGAGGTAAGGCAATGCGGTAAGCCACCTCGCCCACTCTTTCTAATACTTCAAATGGACCGATAAACCTTGGTGTAAGCTTGCCCTTAACACCGAATCTTCTAATACCTCGGCCGGGTGATACCTTGAGAAATACATGGTCACCCACTTGAAATTCTAAATCTCTCCTTCTGTTATCAGCATAAGATTTTTGCCTGCACTGAGCTACCTTAAGTCTCTCTCTAATAAGGTGTATTTTTTCAGTTGAATCTCTAACCATATCTGGGCCTAGAAGTTGTCTTTCACCGACTTCATCTCAGCATATTGGAGATCGACAACTCTTGCCATAAAGTGCCTCGAAAGGTGCCATCTGGATACTGGCTTGGTAGCTGTTATTGTAGGCAAATTCGGCTAGGGGTAAGTGGTCATGCCAGCTTCCGCCGAAATCTATAATACATGCCCTTAACACATCTTTAACAACTTGATTTGTTCTTTCAGTCTGACCATCTGTCTGGGGATGAAAAGCAGTGCTAAAGTTGAGTTTCGTTCCCAGAGAATGTTGTAGACCCTTCCAAAAATGAGAAGTAAAGCGTGGGTCTCGATCAGATACTATAGACATAGGAATTCCATGTAATCTAGTAACCTCTTTGATATATAGGGCAGCAAGAACATCAATCGACCACCGACTCTTGATAGGCAAGAAATGAGCCGATTTAGTAAGGCGATCGATGATTACCCAAATTCCATCATGTCCGCCCCTAGACCTGGGCAAACCCATGATGAAGTCCATGCCGATGTCTTCCCATTTCCACTTGGGGATATCTAGTGGATGCAATCTTCCAGCGGGCTTCTGATGTTCCGCCTTCACCTGTTGGCATGTCAAGCATCTAGACACGAAGTCTGCTCTCTCCCTTTTCATATTGGGCCACCAAAAGGTTCTTTTTATGTCTTGGTACATCTTAGTGGCTCCAGGGTGGATCGTATACCTCGATCGGTGAGCTTCTTCAAGAATCCTCTTCTTCAGCTCAAGATTGTCTGGTACACATGTCCGTTCATGGTATAATAATCTGCCATCGAGTGCCGACTTGAAATCAGATTTCTCGTCCAGCTTTTCTTTTATTTCCACTAGGGTAGGATCTTCTTCTTGCAACCTCTTGATTTCAGCTAGCAAATCCGGATGTACACTTATGAGAGATAGAGTAATACACCTGTCATTCTCATCCATGCTTATATTGAGTTCAGAGAATTTTTCCAGCAGCTTCCATTCTTGAACCATACAGTTGCTTATTAGGGCTCTCGGCTTCCGACTAAGGGCATCTGCTACGGAATTACCCTTACTAGGATGATATTGTATAGTGAAGTCGAAATCCTTGAGATACTCGAGCAAACGCCTTTGTCGCATGTTCAGCTCTCTCTGAGAGAATAGATATTTAAGGCTTTTATGATCGGAGTATACGGTGAATTGCTCCTCGTAGAGATAGTGCCTCCAGACCTTTAAAGCCAATACCACTGTGGCTAGTTCCAAATCATGCATAGGGTAGTTTTCTTCATGCTTCTTTAATTACCGGGAAGAGTATGCAATGACTCTTCCATTCTGCATCAATACACATCCGAGGTCGATACCAGATGCATCGGTATATACCTCGTACTTCTCTCCTTCAATTGGTAGAGATAAGACTGGAGCAGTAGTCAAGAGATCCTTCAAAGTTAGGAAACTCTTCTCACAGTCTTCACTCCATTCATAAGGCACTTCCTTGCGAGTTAATCTGGTAAGAGGGACAGCAATCTTGGAGAAGTCCTTAATAAAACGCCGGTAGTAACCAGCTAGACCCAAGAAGCTTCGAATCTCCGTTGCATTCGTTGGTCATCCCCAATTTTGTACAGCTTTGACCTTCGCAGGGTCAACAGAAATTCCATTCTTTGATATGACATGGCCTAAGAAGGACTCTTCTTCAAGCCAGAACTGGCATTTGCTGAATTTGGCATATAGCTTGTTGTCTCGCAATATCTGTAATGCCTTCTTGAGATGGACTTCATGATCTTCTTCAGTTTTTGAATAGATCAATATATCATCGATAAAGACCATAATAAATTGGTCTAAATAAGGCCTATAGATGTTGTTCATTAACTGCATAAAAGCTGCGGGGGCATTTGTTAGTCCAAAAGGCATAACAGTAAATTCGTAATGCCCATACTTGCTTCGAAATGCAGTTTTATATATGTCTACTTCTTTGATCCTCAATTGGTGGTAACCAGACCGAAGATCAATCTTGGAGAAATAGTTAGCTCCAGACAATTGGTCGAACAGCTCGTCAATTCTCGGCAGCGGGTACTTGTTCTTGATTGTAAGATGGTTCAACTGCCGATAATCGATGCATAGTCTCAATGTTCCATCCTTCTTTTTAACAAAGAGCACGGGTGCTCCCCAGGGGGAAGTACTCGGCCTAATGAATCCCTTTTTCAGTAAATCCATTAGCTGCTCTTTTAGCTCCTTCAACTCGGCGGGAGACATTCTATAAGGTGCCTTAGACACAGGACCAGCACCAGGAATACTGTCGATAGTGAACGACACTTCCCTCTCTGGGGGTAAACCTGGTAATTCTTCAGGAAAAACATCTGAAAAGTCCCGGATTACTCGAATGTCTTCCACTCTTGTCTTCTCGACTTCCGTGGAAGTCACAAAAGCTAAGAAAGCCACACATCCTTTATTCACAAGTTTGCTAGCTCGAAGAGCTGAGATGAGAGGGGATTTATTCCGAGGGCTAACATAAACTAACTCGGAATAATCCGCAAAAGTTATCTTGCCATGCCGGCAGTCTACCGTTGCTTGGTAGGTGGATAACCAGTCAGCTCCTAATATGACGTCATAATGCTCCATATCAAGGCATATCAGGTCGACTGGCAGATTGTTACCTTGGACCATAACCTCACAACTTGGGTAGTGATGTACGATATCAGACTTGTTTCCAAGAGGTGTAGATATTACTAAATCTAACCATTCAGGTTCTTTGGAAAATGAGGCAGTAAATCTCTTGGAAACAAATGAATGAGTTGCTCCAGTATCAAATAGAACTTTTGCAGGTTTAGAGCAAACAGTTAGTGTACCTTCCACGATTCCTCCTTCCATGGGTTTCGTCCCTTGAAGAGCTTGGAGACGGCCTTATTTCTTTACCAGACGCTTCTCGTCTTTGTTGGCTTGTTCCTTCATCAAGGGGCAGTCGGGGATTCGATGCTCTCAACTCCCACATCGGAGACATGCTCCCAGTTTCCTCCAGCATTCCTCAGTCTTATGACCAGCCTTGTCACAATACTTGCAGATTTCCTTGGAAGGTGTGATGGCGGAGGAAGGCTTATTGTTGATTGTAGAGAAGGGCTTGTTGCTTTTCTGGAACCTCTTCTCTTTGGAAAATTCTCCTCCATTGAAGAATCGCTTCTTACCGAATGGTGGTTTGAAGTTTCCCGGACTAGGGACATGTTTCTTCTTGTCTTTGCCTCGAATCCTTTCGGAGAATTCGGTGGCGTCTTCTAGTAGTTGAGCACGTCGAACCATTTCCGAATAGACTTGGATGTCCGTCGGTGCAAGCTGGGTAATATACTGGGGCCGTAGCCCATTGAGAAATCTCCTCGCCTTCATCTTTTCCGTACACACCAAGTGGGGTGCATAACGGGAAAGTCTTGAAAATTGGGCCTCATATTCGGCCACCTTTAGGACCCGTTGCTTTAATGAGGCAAATTCTGCAGCCTTCTTCTCTTGAACACGGTCAGAAAAATACTTATTGTTGTAGTGTTCAACAAACTCCACCCAGGTGACATGGTTGTCGGGCAGTGTTGCTTCTATGGATTCCCACCAGCATCGAGCATCCCGTTCTAGTTGGAACGTAGCCAATAGAACCTTCTCTGTATCCGTGCATTGCATTACACGGAAGATCCTCTCAATTTCCTTCAGCCAATTCTCGACATCATCGGGGTCCACCGAACCCGTGAATCTTGGTGGGTTCATGTTACGAAAATCCCGGTGAAGGTCACCAGCTCCACGGTGAGCACCGCCAACACTGCCTTGCGCCACTTGCTGTAGCACCTGCGTAAGTCCCTGCACAGTGCGCTGCATCTCGCGCCATTGTGCTCTTTCAGCGGCCATAATCCTACAAAAGAATTAAGGTGTAATAAATATTGCGTTTCGTTATTATGGAGTCAATTGTCATTGTTAAACTTAACCCTTGACTTTACCCATCTCACCAGGTAAGATCTAAACCTATCCATAGATAATTCTATTAGACATTTATATCTTTGGACTCAGGTTTTTACCTAGGAAATTAAAATCCTAGGCTCTGATACCAAGAAAGCTGTCACGTCCCGAGCGCGGAAGCTTACCCGTGGCGCGACAGTTTTATATAGAACCAAAGCGAGCTAGCTATTCGATGGAATTCTTCATTTTGATAGTTAATAGGGTGCGCAAATAACTAAGATTTAACTTGAAATTAATACAAATAATCCGAGATGACAATTGTTACCACTAACCAAATGATAATTACACACATTTCTCGAGTCCGACTACTAGGCTTCAAGCCCTTATTACAGTTCTAATAAATTAGACTAATACAACTGACATCTGACATAACTGGATACAAATGACATAATTACTACACCATAATTAACAAGACAACATGATAACTCCATTTCTACACTCATCACTCAGACTCATTCCCTTCCGAGTTCTGGCTGATATCCGAACTACCTGAAAAGGTTAGAAAACAACTAGATGAGCGAATCGCTTAGTAGGATTTACATCTCAAGTTCTAACATGCTTTAAGTGAATTACCCATTTATTTAATGTAGGTAAACTATGCATGCAGACATATAGATATCAAAGAATCGTAAAATCGATAGGAGTAGAAAGTGAGAGTATATAGATTTCACAATTTCAAGCAGCAGTAGCAAGTGATAGCAAATGATATCAGGCCAGTGATAACTGAGAAGTAATAACTGGAATAGCAACATGTTAATCAAGCTAGCAATAGTAAGCAAAGTAGTTTCAAGCATGTATAACTGGAATTGGCTATTTATAATGCATTCAAGTAAACACTTTTACCCTTCTGCGGGTCTCAAGTCAATCAATCAAGTAATATCACGAGAATGAGTGGAATACCTAAAGTCTAGCAAGCAAGTACTCCGGTGCAATGCCAAACACCGTGGTCAATAAACTCCCATGGGCACAAGTACCTTCGGGTGCTCCTCCCAGGACCAGACCGGGCCCTATATGCACAGCATTGGTCGTGTTTGTCGACATCCACTCTCATTTATAGCCAATATGGAATTTCAAGGATTGACCCGGTAGGATGTATATAAGGTGGATTATAGAATAGAATCCAAGGCGTATCGTTATGTAGGGACGAACTAGGAGTAAAACCCATAACGTTCGATACATGCTAATGACAATAGGAGTTTGAGACTAACTTGCTGGTGTTGACACAAATGTCGATATTAGTTATATATATATTATTTTTATCCAATATGTATATGTATACATATATCCGATTATAGAATTCTGTCCAATATAATGGAGGTTATAGGTATGTATATCTTCTGTTCGATATACATATATGAGTTAGCCAAAATGGTGATTTATTATAATAATCAGAAATTAATTATGAAAATAAGTTTTTATGTTGAATATAGTTCTAACTTGCTAAAAATGATATTAACATGTTGAGAATGAGTTTCATATGTTACTTTACTGGTAAGGTGATAAAAATAAAATTTTCAAGCTGGATTTAATTTTTACATGCTGAAAATTAATTATTAACATGCTAAAATTAATTATTAACATGCTAAAATTAATTAACTTACTGATAGGATGATAATATAAGGTTTCCATGCTGATTACAAAAATTTTCTGATAACAACATAATTTTATCATGTAAAAATTTATTTTTCTACATTTATTTGCTACTAATTTGATAGGAAAATAGAAATATCATGCTGAAAAATAGTTTTAATACATTGAAAATAACTATAACATGCCAAAAATAATTATAACATGCTGGAATAATTTTACCATACTGGAAGAAATGTTATCATGCTGGAAGTAATTTTCATGCATCAATTTACTACTTTATTTAATAGGAAAGTAAGTTTTATATGCACAAAAATAGCTTTAAATAGATTTTAACATGCTGAAAATAATTTTTATATCTCAGTATGTATAAAATAATTCTATCATATTGGAAGTCACTTTTAAAATGCTGGAAATAGTTTTAACATGTTGGAGATAAGTTTTAGTATGTATAAACTAATGTGGTGAAAATTAGATTTTTACAAAAAAAATAATTTCATCCTACAAATATATATATATATTTATTTAAGGTGTCGGGTGTATATATGCACACTTGCATATGCAGGTGTTATATATATACTGTTAATAGAGGTAAAATGGAGGTTCATAAATTGTTCATACTTTATTTCACTTGTAAAGAGGCTTTACGGTGTTTTTCATTAAGTTCACTGCATGTGTCGACACTAGTGTCGACACTTCCTGTTCATTTTTCGTCTCTGTTGTACAGTTAATATTACAATGTTTTGTGTGTCGACACCTGTGTCAACACTGGTGTCGACACCTGTGTCGACACATGAGGTTCTTCTGCGGGTAATATGTTCATGTACGTATTGTGTGTCGACACCTGTGTCAACACCGGTGTCAACACCGGTGTCGACACATGAGTTGCTTATATGTTCACATATGTACTGTGTGTCGACACCTGTGTCAACACCGGTGTCAACACCGATGTCGACACCTGTGTCGACACATGAGTTGCTTATATGATCACGTATGTACTATGTGTCGACACATGTGTCAACACCGGTGTCAACACCGGTGTCGACACCTGTGTCGACACATGAGTTGCTTAACACTTAACGTGTCAACACCGACATCTGAGGTGTTGATGAAGTGTCGACATTTAACATGCTATTACATAAATATGGAAATGTCGACACATGATGTGTCATGGAAGTGTAACACTTGCTGTCATATATATATATGTAAGTGTGTGTCATGGAAGTGTCGACATTTAACATGCCATATGCTGTTAATATATTAGTTAATAAAGCTAATACATATTATTTATCTAGGTCATGAGACTAATACTTGCTAATTGTTCCAGATTGAAGCTATTGCATGCTAACTACGAGGCTAACACATGTTGTATAAACATAAAATATCGCATGGAGATGGGCCTAAGACTAACTGCCTAGACTAATCATCCTAGATTAGCTACTAGTTTAGTTAAAAATTGAGAACACCTACCTCTTTGAGACGACAGCGTATAGATGGAAGAAAAAGGGCAGCTTTCTTCTGCAACGTCAAAGGAGGCTCCCCCTTCTCTGCAGCAAGTCTTCGGAAGAATGAAGGGAGTCTCAGTATAGGGAGTATTATAGCGTTAGAGGGGGACAAGATCCTACATAATTCGCATCTCAGTGCGATGCCAGCTCAAACGTCCAGCTCAAACCTACTATTCATGTATGAGAAGGACAAATGCCAACGAAGGTTTGTATGTAAGCTAAATTATAGGGCCAAATTATAGGGGCCCTGTGGCCCCGTGTCGGTGCAAGTTTTGCTAGCCTATAGCATATAATTATCTGGCATAAAAAGTAATGGTGGATGCTAGGATTTAAACTCTGGTCATTGGGTTGAAAGGCATATCACTTAACCAACTACACTAGGAAGTCACTTGTTATGTGAATAATCTTTACATATGATAACTCCGTGTTCCCACTTCTTACAAAAGCTTCCTATAGAGTTTATCTAATATTTTTTTCTTATTTATAAAATATTATTAATAATATTTTTTTTATACGGGGTGCTACAACCCAGCTGCTGCAAGAGTACCGGGATTGCTTTGCCTGGACTTACAAAGAAATGTCAGGTATGAGCTCTGCAGTTTCGCAACATGAGCTGGCGATCAGCCCTGAAGCCGAGCCGGTGAAGCAACCGCCGCGGCGCATGAGGCCAGAACTCATTACTCAAATTTGTGCTGAAGTCGAGAAGCTTATTGATGTGGGATTTGTTGAAGAAAACCAGTACACCACGTGGCTGGCGAATATCGTGCCCGTGAAAAAGAAGAATGGACAGATCCGGATATGTGTTGACTTCTGAGATCTAAATAAAGCCTGCCCCAAGGATGACTTTCCGGTGTCAATAACGGAAGTCATGATTGATGCTACAACCGGTCATGAGGCCCTGTCATTCATGGACGGGTCATCCGGTTACAACCAGATTTGGATCGCGGAACATGACCGCATTCACACTACCTTCCGAACCCCAAAAGGCATCTATCACTATAAGAGCATGCCGTTCGGACTAAAGAATGCTGGCGTAACGTATCAGCGCACGATGACCAGAATCTTTGATGAGTTTCTCTACCACAAGGTCGAGTGCTACATAGATGATCTGGTAGTTAAGACCAGAAGAAAACAAGATCATCTGCAAGACCTCCGGATTATCTTTCAGAGGCTGAGGCAGCATGATCTAAAGATGAACCCTATGAAATGCGCGTTCGGAGTGTCGAGCGGAAAGTTCTTGGGCTTCATCGTCCGATATCGGGTAATCGAGATAGACCCCGCAAAGATCAAAGCAATTCAGAAGTTACCTGCACCAAGAAATCTCTCCGAGCTAAGACCACTACAGGGCCGCTTGGCTTATATCTGGCGGTTCATTTCAAATTTGTCAGGGCGATGTCAGCCTTTCCACAAACTGATGATGAAGGATGTTCCCTTTTATTGGGATAAAGATTGCCAGATAGCCTTTGACAAGTTGAAGGACTATCCGAAGACTCCTCTAGTGCTGGGCGCACCGGTGAAAGGACGGCCGTTGATACTATATATAGCAGCCACACATAATTCCCTAGGGGCAATGCTGACCCAGAATAATGAAGAAGGGAAAGAGCAAGCCCTCTATTACCTCAGTCGGAGACTGGTCAGAACCGAGGAGAAGTATACCTATACTGAGAAAATCTGTCTGGCGCTGGTCTTCGTAATTAAGAAGCTTCGACACTACATGTTGTTGCATGAAATCAGCTTGGTATCCAAAGAGGACCCGCTAAAATATATTATGTCCCATCCGGCACTCAAAGGTCGCCTGGGCAAATGGGCAGTAATCCTTATGGAGTTCGACATCTCCTATGTGCCGCGCAAAGCCGTCAAGGGCCAAGCTATCGCAGACTTCTTCGCTGAGCATCCAGTACCCGGGGACTGCCCGCTGGAACCAGAGCTTCCTTAAGATGAAACCCTGGAAGCCGCTCAGGTGCGGCCCTCCTTATGGCAGCTATATTTCGATGGCGCTTCTAGAATTGACGCCTCTGCCACAGGATCAGCCAGGGTCAAAGCAGGAGCAGGCATATGTTGGGACGCTAAAGGTGATCTAGAGGGGGGTGAATAGATCAGTCACCCGTTAAAAACTACTGCAACAGAATCAAATGCGAAATGAAAGAACTTCTACTAAACAGATAGAGTGCACAAGGCAAAGACCAATCAGAGCAGCTGAAGAACCGTCTTAAGCAAACATCTATTGTGCAAAGAACAGAAATAAAGGAGCGATGCAAACCACAAAGCAATCACACAGTAGATAGAGGTTTTTAGGTGGTTTGGTCCTCCAGACCTACATCCACCCTACACTCAACGCGAGTGTGGATTACTGCTGACTCACAGCTTGAACCGTTGGGCCTCACAGCTTGCCTACAACCCGCTGAGCCCCACAGCTTGCTGTCAGAGGTATCCACCTCGCCCGCTGAGCAACACAGCTTGCTGTCCAGAGGAATCCTCCTCTGCTAAACCGCTGGGCAATACAGCTTAGCCGTCCAGTGGAATCCTCCACTGCAAGTGCTGGCACACAGCTTGAACACAAGAGTTTCGAAAACAAAATAGAAACAAAACGAAAGATAAAATGTATCCCTGTAGGGAATGAAGCTCAAACAAGTGAGCAAAACTCAGATCTGGTTTTGAACCAAAGATCTGAGGAACATCTCTCTTAACTCTTCTCTCTCTCAACTCTCTCTCTCAACTCTCTCCTTCTTTTTTCTCTTCTGCTGGATCGAACGGGCTCTCTGCTCTTCTGCTTTTCTTTCAAGGCTTCTGTCTATTCAATCAGTCTTCTTCTGTGGAAGAAGGCTTCATTTTATAAGCAGTTCCAGCAGGAGCAGCACTGGGCGCGTGTCTTCCACATTTCCCGCCTAGATGTTTTGGCCACGTGTCATCTTCCTGTCAGCCCTTCCAATCTCGGATCACGTGCCCTTCATTAAGCTCTACAAAGAGTCCCTATCAGTCAGTCGAAGAAACTTATCAGTTTAATGTCGACACCTTGTACAGACTTTATAGTATGTAATGTGCAGACATTGTATAGACTTGCTGAAGTGTAATGCATTGTGCACAAGGTGAAGTATGCACAATGGCTGTATGGACTTTGCGTTCTGAACAATGTACATACTTGCTACCTGAAGTATGTAATGCAGTGTGTAGACTTTGCAATGTATAGACTTTGCAATGTGTTATGCAGAATGCATCAAGCAAAGTATGAACATCACAAATGGATGCATGGACTTGCCGTCAACAGATGTGTGGTGAAGAGGCGTGATCTCGCGCTTGTCCTGAGCGGGCTGAAGATCACCAGATCGTGAACTGTAAGACAGGGAAACGGATCAGAGGGCCCAGGGGGAATCCCTGGGGCAAACCCTCCGATGCTTAAGTAAGTGGAGCTATGGTGGGAGAAATAGTAGGGAGGAAAGAGCTTGTGCACGGGATCCCTCTCCACCAGAAGGGTGAAGCGGTTATTGCTCAGGAGTTTTGGGCGTATGATTGCCTTTTTTGGCCTTACCTTTAGCCGGAGGGTATCCCTGGTTTAAATAGTACGCCGTCTCTTGGAGTCCTGCAAGCCGAGGGGTTTCTGGTGGGGGTTACGTCCTCATCGTGGGCTTTTATGACCTTATCGTGGGAGCGTTATCATCGTGGGGAAGAAGAAGTCCCTTGCCTTCCTGAATTCCATCCTGCTGCAGACTCTTAACGGCTGCAAAGATAAGCATTGGTCAGTCATTCCGAGCTCAGAGGGGCCGGCCCTATCCGGGCGGTAGGCTTAGCTCGGTAAAAGATGGGTCGGATAGGCTTAGCCTTCACCTCCTTCTCCCGGGCGGAGAGATGGCTCGGGCGCGGGCCTTTCTCGCTACCTGACCGATGCTCGGGCCCTCCGAGCCTTGAGGCCGCCTAGGAGGGTTGTTTCCTCGAGCACTGTTTATTGGGCTTTCTTCCCTAAGTGGGCCTTGTGGGCTGTCACTTGGGTGAGCTTGGCCTCGTTGGGCCCTGCCGGGCCTAGTTGGGCTGCTCTTTGAATGGGCTGCAGAAATCCCACTCTCCACTTGTCCCCCTCCTACTCCCGAGCCAAAGGAGGCTCGGTTGAGTAGTTTATGAGGGCGTCGGACCAGCGTGGCTCAGGTGGGTGGAGATCTGACGGTGTTAAGTAGCCACATGCCGTGGTCACCTGAGCCCGTAATTATAGTGATCCTGATGGATTTCAAATGAAGGGGCCCCCTTTTTCTCGGAGGTCGGAACGACGCGTCGCCTCCCGTGAGGGTTTATAGGCGTTGGGCGCTGTTTGTCATCCCAGACTCTCTAGGGTTTTTGGCTTTTCTTCATTCCTTTGCTTTTGGGGCCCCTTGATGCGCCGTGAAGCCACAACGGAGGAGCATAACCTTGCGGCGGCGTTCGAGGAGTTGGAGCGCATAATCGCAGAGGCGGTCCGGCAGCTTCCTTCTCCCTCGGAGTCTTCGGGTTCTCTCGAGAGCTCTACTTTCAGTTCCTCCTTGAGTTCCATGGCGGGCCAGCGTTCGGGCGAGGAGTTGGAGGTAAGGGCGCCGGTCCCGAATCATAGCGAGCTGGGGGAAGCCGAGGTGAAGAAGCTGGAGCACCGATTTCGCTTGCCTCTCAGATACAGCTTTGCCGCCGCAGCCCCGTATGAGACGAGCCTGGACGATCGCACGGGTCATATCTGCACTTTTATTTTGTCTTGGAAGAGCGAATTTTGCCTCCCCTTCGAGCCTTTCATCCTTCAGATCCTTAATTTTTTCCAATTGACGCCTATTCAGTTGGTCGCCAACTCATACCTTCTTCTTTCCGCCTTTCAAATCCTCTGCCGCCAGCATGGGATTTTCCTTCCTTGGACCTCTTTCATTATTTCTTTGAGTTGAAAGCGCATCCATTGGCGGGGAAGGGCTTTTACTTTATTCAGGCACGGAGGAACAGGAGTTCTATTCCACTGGCGGCGAAGGATTTCTCGCACAAAG
This sequence comes from Amorphophallus konjac, assembly GCA_022559845.1. NCBI lineage: Eukaryota > Viridiplantae > Streptophyta > Magnoliopsida > Alismatales > Araceae > Amorphophallus > Amorphophallus konjac. The sequence continues at coordinate 342,546,253 of CM040120.1, forward strand.
GGTGGAAGACCCTATTTTTCTGGGTGAAGGTGGAGGCGGTGGACGAAACCTAGAGGTGCCAGGTGATGCCCAACCTTCATCCGAACATTCCTCCCCGGCAGGAGTAGTTCCCCCCTCACGTGGAGAAAAATGCCACTCGTCTACTGAAGAATCGCCAGTCGACCGAGGAATTGGTGATGCCGGAGAATATCGAACGGTGCCTCCTTACGCGGCTGAAACCGTTAGGTACCACTACTTGGATTTTTTTTTTCAGGGGTCGGAATCATCTCTCTTCTCCTGACCATGCCTTCTTCTCTGTTGTAGACATCAGGAGGGAGCCTCTGGAGGAGGCTGCTGAGGTCGTCGATCTTGGAGATGACTCGGCGGCCGATGAGCCTGACGCTCTTATGGGTGGCTCCCAAGCCCGGGATAAGGGCAAGGGGGCGGCATCTGAGGGAACTTCACGACCGAGCGGTGCAAAGCACAAGGATCCCGTGGAGGGAAAGTTGCGGGAAGCCGCGAAGGCCAGGAAGCGGGCCAAGAAGGCTGGCCTTCTCGCCACTGCCGGGGGCGACTCTAGCTTGGCGGTGCTCCCCTCTCAGGGGCAAGATGGGGCCGACCCTACCGGGCCGGCTCCCCCATCCACCGGGCGAGAGGGGGCCGAGGAGACCAGGGCCCCTCAGAGGGCGGTGACGGTGGGTCGGCTCTCCCCTCGGTGGGAACGGAGGGGGCCGGAGCTGATGTAGACGAGGCCGAGACTGGGGGGCCGGTCGAGGTTGGCGATGTCTCGGGCAGTGAAACGCGGGCCGAGACAGTTGAGGTTGGGGGTTCGCCTGTGAGGGCATCGCAACCCCAAACATTAGTGGCGCCCGGGGTGACCAGGCTTGCTGCGTCGGTCGAGGTTGGGGGTTCGCCTACGAGGGCGTCGCAACCCCAAACATCGGTGGCACCCGGAACGACCGGGCTTACCGCGTCGGTCGAGGTTGGGGGTTCGCCTACGGAGGCATCGCAACCCCAACCGACCGTAGTGTGTGGGGAGGCCGTTTTAGCAGCTCGGTCCGGGCCTTCCGGCGCGGGGCCAGGGGCGGATCGGGTGTCCATGTCGGAGGCCTTGGAGAGGCTCGGCATCTCGAGCAATCTGTACAAGCTCTGCCGTGAGGTGTCCGCGAGGATGAGAGGAGGAGATAGGCACCATTCTCCTTCTGGGGTCCTCGACATCATCATGGAGGGCGGCTTGATCATGGCCCAGATGGGGGCCACCATGGCGGAGACCTACGCTCGGACGGAGTCAGAGCGGTCGAATCTCGCCTGGACTCTCGGAGGGTGCGAGAGGAAGCTAGCCCGACTCAATGAGGCGCACGAGGGGCTTCAACGGGAGTTCTCCGTGATCAGGGACTTGGCGCGGTCGAGCCGGCTGGAAGCCGGAGCGCTGACCGAGCAGCTGGCCTAGGCTCGGGAGTCGCTCGAGAGGAAAAACAAACTCCTTGAGGAGGAGCGCCTTCACCATCTCGAGCTGGACGGCCATTGGGAGGCTGAGCGCGCTGACTTGCTGGACCGGGCGGAGGCAGCGGAGCGCCGTCGTTCAGAGGCCAAGGCGGACCGAGCTGAGGCGGAGAAGCGATCGGTCGAGGCCGAACAGAAGTCGATCGAGCTCGAGGAGCGGGCGGCCAAGGCTGAGCGGAAGTCGATCGAGGCAGAGAGACGGATGGCGGAGGCAGAGGAGCGAGCGTCCGAGGCGGAGCGGAAGTTGGCCGAACTTGATGAAAGGATGGGGCAGGTCGGGGCGGAGGCGATCGAGCAGTACAGGGGCTCAGAGGCCTACCGAGCCGACCTTCAGGAAGCTGCCCTTCCATACTACGAGATAGCGCTTCGCCGAGGCGCCCGCAAGGGGTTCAAGCAGGGTTATCGCCGGGCAGTGGATTACGCCGACGAGCGAGACTCTGGGATCGATTTCCCCTCTGGCCAGTGCTATGACTCGGAGGAGTCGGCTTCTAGCTCTTCTGCGTCGGGCGGGGAAGATCTAGAGGGCTCTTCTCCGGCGGGATCACCAACTCCGGCAGCCTCGGGAGGGCTCGCGACCGAGACAGTTCTCGCATAGGCAAGGTCAGTGCCTGGGTCGGCCGTCACCGAGGGTGACGGGGGCAAAATACCCACACCTGCCGTTCCCGAGCTTCAAAGTGGGCCCGAGGCCTGATGTATTTTCCCTTGTTTTGCCTCTTTCTCTGTTTGTCTCTTTTCCTTTTCTGAAAAAAAAGAAAGATTTTCTTTTTGTGAGGCAATAAATGACTTACTTGCTTCTTGCGTTCCTTGCCGTAATTCGGTTAGCGTATCGGTAGTAGTTGGAAAGTGCCGATACGTCCTGCGGGGTTTTCGCACGCTGGTTGGATGGATTCCTGACAGGGTGTCCTTCCGTTTTCTCACGCTTTGAATGCCAGGCCGCTTCGTGTATCCCGCAGAGGCGGAAAATGAGGGTTTTGAGGTGACCGTTCAGAGGGGAAAAAATCCTTTGGCGTGTTTTTGAGGGGGGAGTCATTTAAGGCAAGTAGCCTCCCTTAGCCTTATAAAAAGACTGAAGGGCGTCCCTTCCTCTCCACCGCTTAGGATTTTCACTAACAGTCTTTCCTCGCCCCTTCTCCACGTTGTGCTGTGCCGTTGCATTCGGAGCATGGAGGATCCTTCGGAAGACGACGATGCCAGTGATGGAGGAGCAGAGAGTTCTTGCTGCCTTGGGCTGTTGAGCAGGTCCGATGGTCGTCGCGTGGATCTGGAGAGGGTTCGACGTGCAGAGGCGCGCCGTTTACCCTTTATCTGTTCCCGCGAGTCTTCCCGGGGGGCGCCGAGATGGAGGACGGATGGGGGCATCTGTGATGCCCATCCCCTCCGGGCCTTCCCCTGCCTCCTCATCCAGCTCTGCTGGTTTCTTTTTCTTTCTAGCAGTGTCTTTTTCCCTCTTTTGCTCTTCCTTTCTTTCACTCTTCGGAGGGTGCCTGCACTCTGTACGTTCCAAAGAATTGGCAGGTTGGAAAGGAGGATGGTCTTCATAGGCGTTCCTTCCCTCTTCCTCTTCCAAGTTCAACTTGGAAGGTAGACTTCCTTCTTTTTAATCCCTCTGTCACCTTTGTCACGGGCCACCCGAGCCAACTGGGTCGACCGCCCTTTGACCGAGCCAGTTTCTGCGTGAGGCAGAGTCAGTGGCTCGACGCAAGGAGATCAAGACCGAGTCGGCCGAGCAATGGCCTCTTGCAGTGGTGCTAGATGGATTTTTTGCTTTTTGCTATGCAATGTACTGGCTTTTGCCTTTCTGATGTACCAACAATTGAATGAAAAGAAGAGAGTTTTATTTTCCTCAAATTGTCTGCACAACTTTAAAAGTAGAATTTGCGTAGTGCGGCTGCGTTCCACGTCCGAGGGATGGGTTCCCCTTCCACTGTAGCTAGCCTGTACGCACCTTTCCTGAGCATCTCGACCACTCGGTAGGGGCCTTCCCAGTTAGGGGATAGCTTGCCCGCCGCCTCTAGTGGTCGAGAGGCTTCGGCTTTCCTGAGGACGAAGTCTCCCAGTTGAAAGTGTATGTTTCGGACTTTGGCGTTGTAGTATCGCGTGAGGTGGCATTGGTACTCCGTAGCTCGGATATTGGCGATCACTCGGAGTTCATCAGCCAGGTCGAGGTTCTCGAGTAATTTTTGCTCGTTTGCCTCGAGCGAGTAGCGGATGACTCGGAGAGACAGGTTGGCAACCTCTAACGGAATGACGGCCTCAGTGCCATACACCATCTGGAAAGGACTTTCACCGGTTACCGTTCTGGGAGTCGTTCGGTGTGACCAAAGTACGCTAGGCAGTTCCTCGAGCCAGCTACCCTTGGCCTTGTCGAGTCTGGTCTTTATGCCTTTTAAGATAGTCTTATTGGCATTTTCGACCAGCCCGTTGGCCTGAGGGTGGGCGACCGAAGTGAAGTAGTTGCGAATGTTTAGGTCGGCACATCTGTCTTGAAAATAACGAGAATCGAATTACCGACCGTTGTCGCTCACTATCACCCGGGGGATGCCGAAGCGACAAATGATCGACTTCCATACGAAACTCCAGACGATTGTCTCGGTGATCCTCACCGTGGCTTCGGCCTCGATCCATTTGGTGAAGTAGTCGATGGCGACGATGATGAACTTCTTCTGGGACTGAGCCGTAGGGAACGACCTGAGAATGTCGATCCCCCACCGAGCGAAGGGATAGGGCTCGGTAAGGGTGATGAGCTCCGTAGCTGGCTCAACCAAGTGGTCGAATCGCTGGCATCGATCGCACTACTGTATGTGGGCCGTGCAGTCGCGCTGCAAGGTTGGCCACCAGTACCCCTGCCGTAGCAGGATCTTGGCTAGAGACCTTCCTCCTGAATGCGCTCCGCATAGGCCTTCATGAGTCTCTCGGATGGCTCGGTTGGCCTCGTCGGGGCCAAGACACTTCAGGAGGGGACCAGAGAAGGACCTCCGGTAAAGAGTGTCATTGAGGATGACGAAGCGTTAGGCTTGATACTTCATTCGGCGTGCCTCTCGAGGGTCGGAGGGCTCTTGGGAGTCCTGGAGTCAAGATAGGTAGGGGGAGCGCCAGTCGCTTGGAAGGGCCGAGTGAACGGCCAGGAGCTCCGAGTCAATGCTCGGGCGCTCTAGCTCTTCAAGGAGGACTGATTGGGTACCTTCAGGGTCAAGAGAGGAGGCTAATCGAGAGAGGGCATCTGCTCGGGAGTATTCCTCTCGAGCTATTCGGACTACCTCGAATCCCTCGAACTGTTGGGCCAGGTCTCTGACCAGCTAGAGGTATTTGATCATTGGGGCCTCTCGAGCTTCGTATTCGCCGTTGACTTGACTAGTGACCAGCTGGGAGTCGGTGTGGATTTTGACTCGTTCAGCCCCCAACCGTCGAGCCATGCGAGCTCCCGAGATAAGGGCCTCGTACTCGGAAGCGTTGTTGGACGCCTGAAAGCTGAATTTCAAGGCGTACTGTAGTTCTACTCCTTTGGGGGACCTCAGGAGGATCCCTGCACCACTACCGACCGAGTTGGAAGATCCATCGACGAACAGCTCCCAGGTCGGCCCGGGCACGGATGGAGATCTCTCTTCAGTCGGGATGGTGCTCTCGGCGATGAAGTCGGCGAGCGCTTGGCCTTTCATAGCCGAGCACGGGCGGTACGAGATATCGTAGGCCCCAAGCATGATTGCCCATTTGACGAGTCGCCCTGAAGCTTCGGGGTGGGCTAGAATCTTCTTCGATGGTGTGCCGGTTAGCACGGTGATGGGGTGCCCTTGGAAATAGGGTCGGAGGCGCTTGGCGGAGGTAACCAATGCTAGCACGAGTTTCTCAGTTGCGGGGTACCTCCTTTCAGCCTCGTTGAGCACCTTGCTGGTGTAGTAGACCGGCCTCTCGATTCCCGAGTCATTTCTGACCAGGACCGAGCTGACTGTGGATGGTGTTGCAGAGAGATAGAGCAGCAAGACTTCACCCGGAACGGGCTTGGAGAGCACCAGGGGCGAGGCCAGGAACTCCTTGAGCTCGGCGAACGCTTTCTGGCATTCCTCATCCCATGCGAACGTAGCAGATGCCAATTTGGGCCCCCTCAAAAGTTTGAAGAAGGGTAAGCATCGTTTGGCCGCACGGGACAGGAAGTAGCTGAGAGCGGCGACACGCCCGGTTAGGCGCTGGACGTCCTTGACGCAAGTGGGCAAGCGCATGTCCAGGATGGCCTGGACCTTGTCGGGGTTGACTTCGATCCCGTGTTGAGCGACCAGGAAACCCAAGAACTTCCCAGATCTTACTCCGAAGGTGCACTTGGAAGGATTGAGCTTCAAGTTGTACTTCAGGAGGGTGCCGAAGGTTTCGGCGAGGTCGGTGAAGTGATCTCGGGCCGTGGCGGTCTTGATGAGCATGTCGTCAATGTAAGCCTCGACGTTCCGACCTAACTGCTCCTCGAACATGTGATTGACCAGCCTTTGATACGTAGCTCCAGCATTCTTCAACGCGAAAGGCATCTGGGTGTAGCAGTATAGGCCGTAGTCGGTGATGAAGGCGGTCTTCTCGATATCTTCTGGATCCATTCTGATCTGATGAGAACGTGAATAGGCATCTAGGAAGCTGAGTATCTTGTTGCCCGAGGTTGAGTCAACCAATTGGTCGATGCTCGGTAATAGATAGCAATCCTTCGGAGTGGCCTTATTCAGATCGGTGAAGTCCACGCACATCCGCCATTTGCCCGAAGCTTTAGGTACCAGGACGACGTTGGCTAGCCACGTCGGGTACAGAACCGGTCTAAAAAGACCAGTCTCTTGTCCCTTGGTGACCTGCGTCTTGATGATCATCTGTTTCTCCGGTGCATGCTTCCTTCTGCGCTGCTGTACGGGCTTCACGGCTGGGTCGAGGTTGAGCTTGTGCATCACTGTCTCCTCTGGTATTCCAGGCAGTTGATCATCGGACCAAGCGAAGACTCGGATGTACTCAGAAAGGAATTCTTTATATTGATGCTGATCCTTGGGCGGTAGGTCGGCTCCGATCCTTACTCCTAGGGTCGGGTCATCGTTTAGGAAAATCGTCAGTAGTTCGCCACCAGGCTCGGTGGTTACGGTTTTATCCTCGACTCCCCGGGGACCCTTATCTTTCCCGTCCGACCTTGTGGCTTCCACCGAGATATTGTAGCACCTTCTGGCCGTGGCCTGGTTACCTCGGACTTCCCCCAACCCGCTTTTGGTGGGGAACTTCATTTTTTGGTGATAGGTAGATGGTACGGCCTTTATTCGGCTGAAGATTCCCCGGCCGAAAATGGCATTGTACGCTATCATACCTTTAATCACTATGAAGTCTACCATGACCGTAATGGTTCTGGGTGGGGTGCCGAGGGTAACCGGCAGGCTTAGGGCTCCCTCGGGGTAAGTGGCCAGGCCATTAAACCCGCAGAGGGGGGTTCGGATCGGTCGGAGCTTGGATGGATCTTCCCCCATTTTAAGGAAACAGTCATAAGACAACACATCAGGGGAACTCCCATTGTCAACTAGAATCCTATATATGTTACAATGGTTTATTGTAGCTGAGATTACGAGGGCGTCGTCATGCGGGGTGCTCAGCCCTTCCAGATCTCGGTAGGAGAAGACTATGACCTGGGGCTCACTTGGCGGGGCCTTGGGGGGCTCTATGGCTCGGCTCGCCCGCTCGGCATGACGCTTCCTTCCTCGACTGCAGTCGCCTCCTGATGCTGTCCCTCCGGAGATGACGTTGATGTGGACCCCTCGGGGGGCGTTGTCGATCTCCTCTGCGGCGCCTCGCTCTTCTTTTCGCTCGGCTGTGAACCGAGCCAGGTGCCCCTGACGGATGAGGAGCTCGATCTCGTCCTGGAGCTGGTGGCAGTCACCGGTACGGTGCCCGTGATCGCTGTGGAACAAGCAATGCCTGTCGCGATTGCGGTTCTTCGACCTCATCGGCTCGAGCTGGCGGAGGAGTCCCGAGTCTTTGATGTCTTCATAAATCTCATAGACCGGGGTAGCTAGTGTGGTGTAATGCTCGTACTTCTGCTTGCGCTCCCCATCACGATCTCGCTTCTTTCCCGAGCTTGAATTTGGCTCGGAAGCCCACTTCTTGTCCCCCTCCCGACCCGAGCCGGTTGCGTCTCGGCAAGCGCTGAGCACTTCTTCACACTCGGCGTGGCGCAGACTTCTTCGCACTAGGCAAGCGCTGAGCACTTCTTGTCCCCCTCCCGACCTCTTCGCACTTGCTGATGCACGATGTATAGACTTAATTGCATGAAGCACATGATGCAATGTACAGACATGGGCTGTACAGACTTCAAGTCAGATATGCATGGACCAAGTCTGTATAGACTTTGCTAGACTTGATGTTCGTGCAGCAGTGTATAGACTTGCTCAGCTTGAAGCAGGGCAATGTGCAGACTTCTTAACAGACGCATGCAGTAACTATTAATGCACTGATGCAAACACTGTATATGCATGAGCAACGTATGGACTTGCTAGCTAAACACTACAAAGACTCTGTACAGACTTAAGCAATGTACAAACTCTGAATTCATGCAATGCAGTAGGGCAATGTATATTAAACACAATGACTGGCTCACTGTGATACTCTCACTGTGTTGCTATCATCAAAACAAAATAGCATATGCTTGTGCCTAAGGGGCACAACATTTCCCCCCTTTTTGATGATGACAACAAAGTAACAGTGAGTCACAAAATAAATTTTCTCCCCCTTTGACATGATCAAAAAGAAAGAAAAGCATGAGTGCAAAGTGCAGAATACATGCAGATTTCCCTTAATGAATGAAGAACTCAAACTGATGGGGGCAGCTCTCGCCCTTCACATTTTTCCACAACTTTGATTGCTCATCGGCATAGCTCCATTGTGTCCGTCATATTTTTCTGAATCGAGTCATATAATTTTCATATTTTATTTGAGTCATGTCATTGTAATTTTCCTTTTATTTGAGTCAAGTACCTAGGTCATTGAGTCATCTACCTAAGTTTGAGTGTCATTAGGATTGATTAGGTTGTTATTGGGCCCAATTCATTGGGCTGGCCCATGGGCACCCCCCACCTTCCTCGGTTATTCGTCATTGAGTCAAATGTCAGGGACTTTTTTGTAAAATGTGGGTTGCCAATATATAGGACCCCATTCCCCTCATTTTGAACTAATGAATCAATCAATGAAAAATTGCCATTTGAGAGTTCAAAGACTTAGTTTAATGGAGTGAATCCACCCTATCCCCCCTCTCTCTACCTCTCTCTCTCTAATAAGTCATTTTCTCTCTCCTCCACTTTCTCTCTATAAAACTTGCGCCCCTTTCTCTCTCCTCCCCTCCCAACCACCTTTCTCTCTCTTCCCCCCCTCCAATAACTCATCCCCAACTCCCCACCAACCCTCCTTAACTCCACCCTAGCCCCAAGGGAGATTCCACCACTCCCCACTCCACCCTCCAACCACCAACCACCCACTCTCCTTCCCCAAGCACCCTCTCATCTCCCAAGGGAGAATTCCCACTCCCCAAGCCCCTTTTTACCTTCCCCACACACCTCTTCCCATCCCCAAAGACCAAAATTTAATCCCACCCTTAAACCCATTTTCAAATACCCATTCCCTCTCACCCACCTTCCCAAATTCATAGCTCCTCCTCCCACCACCTATTAGACCCCCTTCCAGACCCCATTCTTCCCTTCCCCCACCTTGGAACACCCCCTCCTAGACCCGCTCACAGCCCGGGCTTTCCCCACACTCATCCACCCCCATTTCCCCTCCCATATACCCCATTCCCCCGTCATCTTCAACCTACAGCTCTCAACTGAAGATCTGTAGAAGAGTAGCAGTTTGCAGAGGCGACCACGTCTTCCTCCGGACGTTTCTGAAGAATCAAGAGCCATCGTTAGAAGCGTCTCCCAGTCCTCTTCGCAACGGCGGTGGTCCCATCCCGTTCTGAGTTTGTGATCGCCCAGGGGAGCCATTCTTCCCTGACTGCACAAAGCCTCCTTGGCAGGAGACCAGAGCCGGAGTGGACGCCCGACTGCGACTGGACGCCCGACTGCGACTATCCTGCTTGGAATCTGATTGAGAGTTCTTATTCAAAAAGCTTCTACTATGAGTCTTCTTTCTTCTCCAAAAATCAGAGCTCCATTTGGCGTTCGGAACCAGGAGTTATCAATTTTCTCCCCGAGTGCGCGGTTCTGCTTCCCCACAGTCTGCACCGACCTCTCATCAGTGATCAGAGCCCACCGGTCTTCTCTGACATCTTTTGGCTTCCCCTTTAGTTTTGTTTCGAAGAGGACTCGTCAACGGTTCCAACGGCTCCAGCGGTACCTGATTCGGAGTTCGGGAGAGGTCATGGCATCTTCTGCTTTTTGCTGCTGAGATCCTGAGACAGTCAGAACTGTTAATCTGCTCCCCTGTTCAAGCTCCTACTCCGACTAGCACCGGTGCCCGAAGAAATTATCAAAATTCAGACATCATCCCGGCCCAGCTACGAGCAATCTCCAAGTGGTTTCGTCATCGTCAAAGGTCTGGAGTGTCCACAGAGTCTGGAGAACCAACTGTCTATCCTAAAGCGAAGAGAGCGGACAACATCGGCATCGGCTACCGTTCTTTACTTCTAGCTTGGGTTCTCCCCTCCCCGCTTGGCCGACTGAAGGCCCCTCCCTATGTGGAGGTAGTGTTTGAGTGTAGTCACTGGCTTCCCTTCCCCAAGGTCCCCCCCTTGCATGGGGTGTAGTGCATGTAATCTGAAATTTTAGGTTGAACCTTCTCCGGCGCGGCGTGCGGGTAAGCCCACGCTTCCTCGCTCGCCCTCGTCTCTAGCCAGGATCGGTGTCTTCACACCGATCAGGTGAGCCACTAAACACTCCTCTTTGCTGGATTCCTTTGCTTAATTAGTATTGCATCTTAGTGCCGTCGGCGTTAAGAGAGTGCCCGAACCTGAATTAGCGTTTAATTGTGTGGCTACCGCTGGTGAGTTGTAAGAGTGATCATTCAACCCAAGCCTTCGACATGCTGACCACCCGTGAATTTGGGCAACCCCTGACCCATAGGGGTCCTCCCCAAGCCAGCCGTACCCTTGGAAACCTACGGTCCAACCTCGGACCATCACCCCATCGCCAGTCCACCTGCGGACCCGAGTGTGCCAATGCGAGTGAGTCCGCTTATGTGACATGACCAAATCGTTGGGATGCTTGCAATTTAGGTCCTAGGTTGTGTCACATCAAATTGGTATCAGAGCAAGTTCATAACTTGTCTCTATCAAGTTGGTCCTAGGGCGTGTTTATGCATTTAGAGTCCTCGGTTGCATCTCTTTGTCCACTAGTATGGCCACCTCATACCGACCTTACCAATCGGCCCTCTCCATAAGTCCAAACCACCAAGGGATGCCTACCACTAACACACATAACCTCCCTGGCCATGTCAACTACCTCATGAAGGCCTTGACCCATGCCAATGAGCGGCTTGATAACATATCGGGTCGACTCAACCAACTTGGAGAAAATGGGCCCGCCACAAGGACGGACGATAGAAGGACATGTTCCCCACCTCCCATATTTGATGGAACTCAACCTAGTGACTATTTAGAGTGGAAAGTCTCGATGGACCATTACTTCACTTGGTATCCCATGTCCAAGGATGAGAAAGTCCGATTTGCCAAATTGCAACTTACCAAACGGGCCCACACTCATTGGTTGAAAATTGAAGGCTTAAGGATAATTAGAAGGGAAGCTCCCCTCATAACATGGGGGGACATGAAGGAACAACTTAGGGCTAGATATATTTTCCCCTCCCATTCTGAACACCAAAGCCCAAAGAGCATTTCAACTCCTTCATTTCCCCTTGGCCAACCAAAGACCCTAATCATGCATTCCCCACCATTTCTCACATCTCCTACTCCAACCACAACATCTACATCCTACATCCAAGTCCTCACCACAACCATATGTCCACATACCCAAGTAGACCCCATGTCCACCCCTCCACCTAGGCCCATAATGGCCACCACCCCCAAACCCAAATCCCCCCACCAAACCCATACCACACAAAACCCCTTAGCCCCCACCACTACCCCTCCATCGCCCCCTAAAAGGGACCCACCTCCCAAAACAAATCAAACCAAGCCTCCGCACCCACCCCACCTTCCTCTTCCAACCCCAATCCTACCCCAACTTAGGCCTCCACTACTTCCACTTCCAACCTCAATCCAAGTCCGACCTCGTTCACCACCCCGAATGCACCATGTGCCGATCATCATCACCCCACCCACAAAGTACCTACCCACCTCCTTGGTAGAAGAACCCATAATCCTGACACCCGACCCCATAGTGGTGAACACCCCGAATCCAACCTCCACTTTGAAAGAAACACATGCCCAAGATGGGGACAAAGCCTTGCATTATAATCATCACTCTATGCCCTCTCCTCTAGTAGGGAGTGAACTCATCATAATTGCGTCCTTGGCTAGATGGTTAAAAGAGAGCCTAGCTCACCCGATCATGGCCTACCCTCCCTTGGAGCGACACCTCCCCATAGTGCCCTTCAACTCCTATCGCACCACCATCCAATCATCTTATCAAGTGGAGACACTAGGGGACCTTCTCAAAGGCTTAGCTTGGCAATTTGAGTTGACCGGCTTGTTGACCCCCATGGCCCACCAATCTAGGAGCCTTGACCTCCTACACATTTATGTCGGGTCTATCACCTCGGTTTGCACCATTGGTTGCTACACTAGCGACCTCCTCCTATTCCTCCCTACACCCGATGAGCCCGACCTTCTCCTTGATTTGGAGTTTATTATATTAGGTAGAAAGCCAAAACCTCCCTTCATAGTCGATCCACCCACCAAGAATTTTGGCCCAATTGTTTCAGTAAAGGAGGATGACCCACCACCATTGGAGGACCTTGAGGATATGGAGTATCTCTCTCTTGGTAACCCTTATCAGGATCCCTTTGATCCATTCGAGTGGAAGCTCAAGGGCCACCCCACACCCATGCACAAGAAAGTCATCCCTAGGATAGGAATGCATGTGTCTAGGCTTACCACACCACTTGGCATGAACACTATGTTGGGTCCGTTCATTCATATCACCCACATGTCAAGTAGAAAGCATGAGTGGTCCAAATTCGGATATAATAGTCCACCTTCACTCATCATGAGTCTTAAGCATGATAGGAGCATTCGTGGATGTCTGGGTCCCCCGGCATTTGTCACCCCCATGCATGACCGGATCACCTACGGATGCCCCGGCCCTCCAACCTTTGCTAGAGAGTCCATGCATGATAGGGCCACATTTGGTTGCCCCGGCCCACCAAGGCTCATCAAGGTCCATATGGCATCATGGCATGATAGGTCCATCTATGGATGTCTTGGTCCCCCTTTGCATACCACACACTTCCCACCCACACCGCACCGTAGCTCATGGCATACTCATTCAAGCAAGCATCTAGAAACGGGCGGTGAGGTTCATAATGAGCGGGCAAAATCTCACGAGTGCCACTTGGGATTCCAAGTAGGCAACCCTACGATGGTGGCTTTGGAATGGCTCAATCTTAGGGTCACCTCCAAATCGAGGGCACGAGGACTTGGACCTTCCATGTTCTGAGTGGCTTTGGCAACCTGGCTTACGGGTTGGATTTACCGATGGGATTTTGGGATATACCCCGCTTATCACGTGGCGGATCTAGCACCCTCTAAGGGCACCGCGGTGGATCCCAGTGAGTAGCTTGAGCCTACCCCCACCTTTATGAGTGACACCCTCGGAGAGCCTCCTTATATCAGCTTGAGAGTCCGACGTGTGCACACGGAGGTAATACTAAGCAAGCAGGGTACCATCGCCAGCAAGAGGGTTTGCCCGAGCCACCTTGAGAGGATGAAGAGTAGTCCCCGGCTAAGGACGCGAGGTTGAGTTTGGAGGTTGTGGCTCACCCGGAGCTGCATTTGAGGACCTCTTCCCCGGCGGACCTATACTCGACGGAGTCGAGTTCTTCGCACCCCAGGGGTATGATGGGGGCATCTCTCGCCCTTCACATTTTTTCACAGCTTTGATTGCTCATCGGCATAGCTCCATTGTGTCCGTCATATTTTTCTGAATCGAGTCATGTAATTTTCATATTTTATTTAAGTCATGTCATTGTAATTTTCCTTTTATTTGAGTTAAGTACCTAGGTCATTGAGTCATCTACCTAAGTTTGAGTGTCATTAGGATTGATTAGTTTGTTATTGGGCCCAATTCATTGGGCTGGCCCATGGGCGCCCCCCACCTTCCTCGGTTATTCATCATTGAGTCAAATGTCAGGGACTTTTTGTAAAATGTGGGTTGCCAATAGATAGGACCCCATTCCCCTCATTTTGAACTAATGAATCAATCAATGAAAAATTGCCATTTGAGAGTTCAAAGACTTAGTTTAGTGGAGTGAATCCAATTGGGTGAGAAGCCCCTATCCCCCCCTCTCTCTACCTCTCTCTCTCTAATAAGTCATTTTCTCTCTCCTCAACTTTCCCTCTCTAAAACCTGCGCCCCTTTCTCTCTCCTCCCCTCCCAACCACCTTTCTCTCTCTTCCCCCCTCCAATAACTCATCCCCAACTCCCCACCAACCCACCTTAACTCCACCCCATCCCCAAGGGAGATTCCACCACTCCCCACTCCACCCTCCAACAACCAACCACCCACTCTCCTTCCCCAAGCACCCTCTCATCTCCCAAGGGAGAATTCCCACTCCCCAAGCCCCTTTTTACCTTCCCCACACACCTCTTCCCATCCCCAAAGACCAAAATTTAATCCCACCCTTAAACCCATTTTCAAATACCCTTTCCCTCTCACCTACCTTCCCAAATTCGTAGCTCCTCCTCCCACCACATGTTAGAACCCCTTCCAGACCCCATTCTTCTCTTCCCCCACCTTGGAACAGCCACTCCTAGACCCCCTCACAGCCCGGGCTTTCCCCACACTCATCCACCCCCATTTCCCCTCCCATATACCCCATTCCCCCGTCATCTTCAACCTACAGCTCTCAACTGAAGATCTGCAGAAGAGTAGCAGCTTGCAGAGGCGACCACATCTTCCTCCGGACGTTTCTGAAGAATCAAGAGCCATCGTTAGAAGCGTCTCCCAGTCCTCTTTGCAACGGCGGTGGTCCCATCCCGTTCTGAGTTCATGATCGCCCAGGGGAGCCATTCTTCCCCGACTGCACAAAGCCTCCCTGGCAGGAGACCAGAGCCGGAGTGGACGCCCGACTTCGATGATCCTACTTTGAATCTGATTGAGAGTTCTTATTCAAAAAGCTTCTACTACGAGTCTTCTTTTTTCTCCAAAAAGCAGAGCTCAATTTGGCATTCGGAACCAGGAGTTATCAATTTTCTCCCCCGGGTGCGTGGTTCTGCTTCCCCACAGTCTGCACCGACCTCTCATCAGTGATCAGAGCCCACCGGTCTTCTCTGACATCGTTTGGCTTTTCCGCTAGTTTTGCTTCGAATAGGACTCGTCAACGGTTCGAACGGCTCCAGCGGTACCTGATTCAGAGTTCGGGAGCGGTCG
Organism: Amorphophallus konjac; assembly: GCA_022559845.1. Lineage (NCBI taxonomy): Eukaryota > Viridiplantae > Streptophyta > Magnoliopsida > Alismatales > Araceae > Amorphophallus > Amorphophallus konjac. The sequence continues at coordinate 342,561,274 of CM040120.1, forward strand.
TGGCATCCTCTGCTTCCTGCTACTGAGATCCTGAGACAGTCAGAACTGTTAATCTGCTCCCCTGTTCATGCTCCTACTCCGACCAGCACCAGTGCCCGACGAAATTATCAAAATTCAGACATCATACCGGCTCAGCTACGAGCAATCTCCAAGTGGTTTCGTCATCGTCAAAATTCTGGAGTGTCCACAGCGTCCAGAGAACCAACTGTCTATCCTAAAGCGAAGAGAGCGGACAGCATCGGCATCGGCTACCGTTCTTTACTTCTAGCTTGGTTTCTCCCCTCCCCGCTTGGCCGACTGAAGGCCCCTCCTTGCGTGGAGGTAGTGTTTGAGTGTAGTCACTGGCTTCCCTTCCCCAAGGTCCCCCCCTTGCATGAGGTGCAGTGCATGTAATCTGAAATTTCAGGTTGAACCTTCTCCGGCGCGGCGTGCGGGTAAGCCCACGCTTCCTCGCTCGCCCTCGTCTCCGACCGGGATCGGTGTCTTCACACCGATCAGGTGAGCCGCTAAACACTCCTCTTTGCTGGATTCCTTTGCTTAATTAGTATTGCATCTTAGTGCCGTCGGCGTTAAGAGAGTGCCCGAACCCGAATTAGCGTTTAATTGTGTGGCTACCGCGGGTGAGTTGTGAGAGTGATCATTCAACCCAAGCCTTCAGCATGCTGACCGCTCATGAATTTGGGCAACCCCTGACCCATAGGGGTCTTCCCCAAGCTAGCCGTACCCTTGGAAACCTCCGGTCCAACCTCAGACCCTCACCCCATCGCCGGTCCACCCGCGGACCCGAGTGTGCCAACGTGAGTGAGTCTGCTTATGTGACATGACCAAATCGTTGGGATGCTTGCAATTTAGGTCCTAGGTTGTGTCACATCACAAACTCCCCCTGAATTATTTCCCCCCCCTTGAGAAGGAATATGGACAGATGAAACAGATGATCAAAAGGTAGGGAATGAACATGAATAGAGTAAGGGGTCACTACACAACAGCTGAAGCATTGGTTCAGAAAGTGTGCATGATTATAAACAACTGTTGAAGTATAAGACTTAGCAATATACAGTCTTGAAAGAATTCAAGTTTAACAGTGATAAAAATAGAGTAAAGTAGCTGACCACTGAAAATGAGTTATAGACTCCATTTATAGCAATGAATCTAGGGCACATGGTATTAATTGATAAGTCAGAAACAATACCCTTTGTGATTAAACATGGAAGATCAAGAAAGGCAACTTGAATATATATTGAGAAAAATAATTTTCACTCAATGACTTTTGATTTCAAGGGTTACAGTAGTTTGTTTTTGACTTTTTAATTTTCAGAAAACTGAGCTAAGCGAATAGACCAGTGGCATTTATGCTGTTGATATTAGGTGTACACCTTGATCAGAGGCAGGTACCCTCAGTTACTAGGCATAAACTACTAGATCTACTTCAGATCAAGACCTACAAGGAACAATGTTCACCTTTGACATTAAGGGCACACCTTGATCAGAGGCCAGTGCCCCCAGTTACTTGGTGAAAACTCCCCCTATAGATTTGACCCTATGAACATAGGTAGTCTGAAGCACTTCATGACATGAATTCTCCTGCTTCTTTGGAGGAGATCACAGTTTCTCAGTGCAATTCAGCCATTGCTCTGTCACTGTGTTCAACTCTTTACTTTTATGATCTTAGTGACTGCTGCCCTGATTTCTTTTAGAGTGATTGTTTAAAAATCAGTACACACTCTTATTCACATGTTCTAGATATTTCCAGTTTAACACTTTCAGGTATTAAAAAAACTTTTTCTATTCTAACCATGAGACAAAGATTAAGAGCTATAAAAGTTTTCTTTTATCCCAAGTTCTGAAGTGCAGACACTTAACTCTTCAATTTATAAAGGTTAAACCTTTAGTTCCTTTCAATTTGTAAGTGTAATTCTTATAAATGAACAATTGCAATAACCACAGCTCAATGCACTAAACCAGAAGTAATACTGTTGTTCAGTGAAGGTTAGGGAAATGATGGCAATTGTTAAATAGTGATGTCAAAGATTATGAATGGATTGAGTGGGGACTATGAGGAGTGAAAAGGATTCAAAGTATAGAACTTAACTCTCAACTCCCCCTCATACCAAGATGCAAAAATATATATATATATATATATATGCTATGCAATACACTGTTCTACATGCAGACTTGACCCTTGGTACTTGGCGGAGAACCTGATCTCAAGGACCATCTCACACATAGTAAGAACCTCCAGGCAGATTTCCTTGCCTTTTAGTAGCTTACCATTTAATATACCATAGTGGTCATGCAAAGAAATGCAGTGCAAAGTAGTCCTATATGCATTAAACAACTTCCTTGATGCAAATGATATATGCAGACATTAGACACATGCATCAACTATATGCATTAAATAAACCATTCAAACTCATTACAATAAATGGCAGAATAAGAGCATCAAATTTATGCAGAATTAAATTTAGTAGCTGAGTCTGGAATGCAGACTGATCAGCTAGACAAGAAGAGAACATCAGAAATTAAACAACAAAATCAACATGACTTTCTCAATTCTGAAGGTAAATCACTTACCTGCTTTACCTGACTGATTTATCTTTACCCTTGGTGTTGCATCAGATTGTTGACAAGGCCTCCAATTTCTTTCAGCTTTTAGAATTTTTGGCCCTGCCTCTTGTCATATACCTGGAGTAGCTATTCCTGTTTCATCATTTTGTTCCCGGCTACCAGGCATACCTGCAAACACACTTAGGGAGAAGATTTTGGAACCCAAGATAGTTTGGGCCCCAAGATAGAAAAAGACAACTGAGAGTGAAAACATGACAAAAGCTGTTTAGGGATCCACATTTATGTGAAAGTGGATGGTTTTGTGGATTCTACAGCTTGAGAGTTCTTTTTGTTATTTTTCTTTTTCTCAGCACCAACAGGTTTAACTTTCTTTTTCTGGTGCTGTGATGGTTTTTGTGTAGTCCTGGCATTCATTTTATTAGAAACATTATTGTTTTTCTGCCAGTGCCTTGGCCAATGAGTGTACTGGAAGTTGTGGCCCAAATTGGTCCTAGGCTGACCATAGAACACATGTTGACTAGGACTCCATGTCCTAAAGTGACTATCCTATCTCCTAGCTGGCTGAGATCTATAGGGCTGAGTGGGGAAATTCTGATACCTAGATCTCATGTATACAGGGTTCCACCCAAACTTATTAAGTGGTTGTGAATGAATGTGATGATAGACTTGGGCTCTAGGGAAATAGGGATGAGCAAACTGGTTCCTAGCTACACTTGGTCTCCCTGCCACCTTTGACCCTCTAGGTTTCTGCACTAACTTATATTGGGTCTTTTTCTGAGCAGTTGATGGTGGTGAAGACTTAGCAGCCTTGGACAGGGGTTTTGATGTGCTAGCTGGCTGACCCCTAGCCTTGGACTTACCCTTGGAAGAAGAGCATGCAGCTCTAGGCTCTACAACTTTATGCTTTCCCTTGTCCTTAGCACTGGACACTTTTGATCTTTCATTTTTGAAAGTAGATTTTTCACTGACCATTTTTATGAGTGGTCCTTTATTCTTTTCTCCCTCGAATGAAATGGTTTTCAATTCAAAGCTCTTTTTAACTGAGGGATTAAAACCGAGATCCTCCTTTCTAAAATTGACTTTTGACCCTAGCAAGGCATTAAGATTTTCTGTTCCTTGGGTCATGCTTTCAATGATTTTCTTTTTGTCAGAATTTTCATTTTCTAAATTTTCAACAGTTTTCTTCAATTCAGCATTCACTGACAAGATAGCTTCATATTTTTGGGTTTTTTGCATGAAAACCATCGTTAAAAGTTAATTTGTAAAAAAACCATTCCTAAAAATACATTAGCAAGTATATCACTGAGTTAATATAAATAGTGCATAAATGCCATTTAAGCGTGGTTTTCTTGCAAGTTGTTGGTAAAAAGAAGTGATATGCATACAAATAAATATGGCATTTTTGCACAATTCAGATTACGCAGTGATATACCTGCTAATGCATTTTTAGGAATGATTTTTTTGCAAATTCACTTTTAACAATGGTTTCCATTCAAAAAACCCCATATTTTTCAGTTGAAATCTTTACTTGATTTTCAAATTTCTGAATTGACAATTTTAGCTCATCAATGACATTTTTCAGCAACTCATTTTCTTTCCTACAATCAATCAAAACATGCTTTAATTCATCAAAGTCAGAACATGCATTTTTCAATTTGTCATTCTCTGATTGTAAACATGCAACTTTATCAGAAAGTGTTTTATCATTAACCAGAGAATTCATTTTCTTCTTCAAGAGTCTGTTTTCCTTCTTAATATCATTCGCTTTATCTAACAGTTCTCCATAAGCATCTTCCCAATCAGAAATAGTATAATGTTCGAAAGGGGATGATACCTGATCAGACTCTTCTTCTTCTTCTCCATTCCTGGCCATCAAGCAGATGTCCTTTTCTGATTTTCCACTATCTGAGGAAGTGCTCAACGTGCCTTCTTCCTCATCACTCCATGTACTAACCATGGCCTTTCCCTTTGGCGCTTTCTTCCATGGTCTTCCTTTAATTTTCTGTAACTCTGGACAATCAGCCTTCATATGGCCAGTCCTCCTGCAATGATAACAAGTATTATCGTCAGATTTTTCAGCAGGGTTAAATTTATACCTGTTTTACTTCATGCTGTGGTGTTTTCTGTAGACATTTTCCCCTTCTATTCTAAGAAATCTTCTGAACTCTCTTGTAATCATAGCTAGTTCATCATTTTCAAGCTCCGATCCAGATAGGCTCCGATCACTGGATGATCCATTGCATCTGGACTGTTTTGAACAGCTATGCTTGGCCTTCAGAGCAATAGACTTCTTGTATTCGAGCTCTTCAGCTTGTAGAAGATTCATCTCGTACACCATCAAAGAGCCTATCAGCTCATTAGGTTTCATCGTTTGTAGATCTTTTGACTCCTCAACCACAGTTGCTTTGGTATGCCATATCGGAGTCAACGATCGAAGGATCTTTCTCACAACTTCATGATCAGTATAACTTTTTCCCAGATTTCTTAGACCATTTGTTATGATGGTCAGACGAGCATACATTTCGGTCACTGTCTCACCGGGCTTCATCCAAAATGCTTCATACTTTGACACTAGCATATTTGCCCTCGTCTCTCTCACTTGAGATGTTCCCTCATAAATGACTTCAAGGGTATCCCACATCTCCTTCGCCGTCTTGCAGGATGACACTCTATCAAATTCAGTGGGATGGAGTGCACACTGAATGGCGTTGATGGCACTCCAATTCAGAGTAGATTTCCTGATTTCTTCTCTAGTCCACAATTCCTCGTTCTCAAGTAGCTCATAAGGACCTTTGCTCACAATTTTCCAGACCTCGTAATCTTTGGCTCTGAGGAAGACCTGCATCCGGTTCTTCCAATATGGGTAGTTGGATCCGTCGAAGAATGGTGGCTTCGTAGTGGACTCTCCCTCTGCTGTTAACCCTCTAGCATCTATGTCCGTTCCTCTTTAGGATGTTAGTCCTACACAAAGAGTTAGGCTCTGATACCAATTGTTGGGACGCTAAAGGTGATCTAGAGGGGGGTGAATAGATCAGTCACCTGTTAAAAACTACTGCAGCAGAATCAAATGCGGAATGAAAGAACTTATACTGAACAGATAGAGTGCACAAGGCAAAGACCAATCAGAGTAGCTGAAGAACCGTCTTAAGCAAACATCTACTGCGCAAAGAATAGAAATAAATGAGCGATGCAAACCACAAAGCAATCACACAGTAGACAGAGATTTTAGGTGGTTTGGTCCTCCAGACCTACATCCACCCCACACTCAACCCGAGTGTGGATTACTGCTGACTTACAGCTTGAATCGCTGGGCCTCACAGCTTGCCTACAACCCGCTGAGCCTCACAGCTTGCTATCCGAGGTATCCACCTCGCCCGCTGAGCAACACAGCTTGCTGTCTAGAGGAATCCTCCTCTGCTAAACCGCAGGGCAATACAGCTTAGCCGTCCAGTGGAATCCTCTACTGCAAGTGCTGGCACACAGCTTGAACACAAGAGTTTCGAAAACAAAACAGAAACAAAACGAAAGATAAAATGTATCCCTGTAGGGAATGAAGCTCAAACAAGTGAGTAAAACTCAGATCTGGTTTTGAACCAAAGATCTGAGGAACATCTCTCTCTCAACTCTCTCCTTCTTTTTTCTCTTCTGCTGGATCGAACGGGCTCTCTACTCTTCTGCTTTTCTTTCAAGGCTTCTGTGTTAAGGTGCTAGGCCCGGATACAGAGGGGGGGGGTGAATGTATCCCTCTAGAAATTATGCCCAAATTAAAAAACTAAAGCTCAGATATGCGGAATAAAAACTAATGAGCTTTCCAAGATAAGATGATAATTCAACAAATGATCAAACAGTTGGACTGCAACAATGCAGCCACCTGATCACACCACAAACAGCAGGGCATAGCTAAACAAACCAACCACACTTAGCAAAAATTAATGCTCAAGATATACTTCTAAGAGAGCACAACTAACCAAGCATTCACAACCTGTGAGGGGTGGTAGGTGATATGGAGCAAATGTACACAGCAATTCGCTCAATAAAAGACTAGAACACTATCAAATGCAAGATAGACAGTCTGAAGAACAAATTGAATTTTCTTTTAAACCAATGAGCAAATATATATAAGGCTCACCTAAATAAGCAACTAGCAGAAGAATGCAATCAACTCTCAGCACGGATAGAAACAAGAATGCATAAAGCAATCTGTGAAGGGGGTAGAAGATAAGGAACAAGCGCACAAGCCCAATCACACAGCACAGAAGATTTTTAGGTGGTTCGGTCACCAAGACCTACATCCACCCCTCACTCCCAACAGGAGTGAGGCTTCCACTAGCACAAGCTAGTAACCTGCAGACTCAGTCTGCAAACACACGCTGCCAAACAGCTTGACCAGGGGAACATCCTCCCCTCTTCCTCCCAACCGGAGGGAACACCAGTGACACATAGTCACCAGCAACCAGAGACCCAAGTCTCTCTTCCTCCAACCCGGAGGGTACACCTGGACCTGCTACCAGTAAGACCAGAACCGGAGGGCTAGCCTCCCTTCTCCTGACCCACCAGGAGGAACCCGATTCCCAGCAGGGCAATCGGAAGAACAAGAATAACCAAATGAAAAAGAAAAAAATAAGAAATGGAAAATACACATCAATCGGAAGGCTGTAAATGAAGAACAAGAATGTAGCTCTCAAAGGAGCAGATCTGGCTTGGATTTAATCCAGACGCCAGAGGACAGATCTTCAATAGCTTCTTCCTTCTTCTCCACGAACTCTCTCTCTCCCTCTCTCTCTTTCTTTCTCCTCTGCTCTCCTTTTCTCTCACGCTATTCTCTCCTTCTTCTCTGCAACCCTTTTTCTTCTGCCGGCTCACTCTTCTTCTATTTCTTCTTCTTCTCTTTTTCTTCCTCTTTTCTTTTTATGGATCGAAGGGCTTTCTACTCTGCTGTTACTCTTTCTACCTCCAGGCTTCTTCTTCGATCAGTCTTCTACAGAGGATGAAGACTCGTATATATAGCATCAGCAGCAGCACACTGGGTGAGTGTGGCTTCCACGTTTCCTGCCCTAGAAATTCAGACCACGTGGCAGCATCCTAGTTCACGAGCCAGGCACCTCGGATCACGTGCCCGTCAATTCAACGACATTCGACCAGCAGGACTCAAGTCTGCTGTGTTGACTCCATCAGCCTGCAGCGTTGACGCATCTGTGATCCAGTGATCAAGTCTTCAACAGATGGGTGTGCTGCGTCGACGCTGTCAACATGTTGTGTTGACGCATCGGTGATCCAGTGATTAGGTATTCAGCAGATAGACGTGCTGCGTTGACACTCTCATTGTGCTGCATTGACGCATGGAGCTGCAGCGTCTGAACTTAGATGGCTTCAGCCCTCTCACGTTTCGTGTGGAGTGCGTTGACGCATTGTGCAACTGCGTCCACCCTTTGGTCACCTTGTCGATCCATCAACCTGCTGCGTCTACGCCACTTGATGAATGCGTTGATGAACAAGAGTAATCCAGTAAGCTCCTTTCCTGATTGTTTGAACTACTGCGTCCACGCCACTTGATCAAGGCGTTGACGCATTGATGCGTTCCAGTGAGCAACCAGCCTAGCCTTTCTTAAATGTTGCGTCGACGCTACTCCACTGCTGTGTTGACGCTATGGAATATTTCTGACAAGGCCTCTGCTTCTTGAGTGGCTGAGTTGACACAGCCTTTGCGTAGAGTTGACACTGTGAAGAGTATCTGTGGATGCATCTTCACTGGTGCGTGGACGCCTTAAGCTCTAGCGTTGACCCTGTTCCCTTCAGCAACAAGAATGAAGTCATAAGGTCTAAGTATATACATGGTATTGTATATACTTCGAAAGAAATAGTCCAATGTATATACTTCAAGAACTCTAGACAACGGACGCTGTACAGACTTCAGATGCTTTGAACGCTTGAGCGATGTATAGACTCTGAATCGATAAGGCAGGCTGTACAGACTTCAAGACTAATGTATGAAGCAAGGCAAGAGCTCTTTCAAAACAATTCCAATGCGTCAACGCATTGAGTCCACTGCGTCGACGTACCAGTTGACACATTTTATAGACCAGCTCTGGGACAGACCGGTGAGTTGACGCAATGATCCCATGCGTCAACGCATCATGCAATACGCATGCAAACTCATGAATTCAATGCTGTATATCAGACACAGTCCTATGCAATCATATCAGCAGCCATATTCAAAACACAATATCATAATGCACTGACTATGTTGCAATCATCAAAACAAATCAGCATGCTATCATCAAACCCACCATTAAAACCATCATCAAAACCACAGGGACACAACAATCTCCCCCTTTTTGATGATGGCAACAGTACACAGTGAGTCAATCTGATGACTCAAACTATTCTCCCCCTTTGACTTCATCAAAAAGAAAAATAGTTTGAGAAATTAAAGCATGTATATAAAAAATCAGTCAATTCCTCCCCTTTGCAAGAACATGATTCTTCTCCTTTAAGAGTTTCAGCAAAAGCATGAGTTAGAGATGATCAAAAAGAACCTGCATGCAATGATTGACTGATGTTCTCCCCCTTTGGTATAATCAAAATAAACCATGGGAAGAGGTATGAATGTAGATGCAGATACCAGAATGCAAGATCTCAATTCTTCTCCTTCTATGCATATGACAAGGAGGCTCCCCCTCAATAAATGGAATCTTATGAGATAGATGAGAAGGAGACCACAGGGGCAGACAAGGAGAAGTTCAGGTCAATGAGCAGAAGAGGTTCAATTTGCAGATTTTTAAAGAGGCTTCAACTACAAGAATTTCAGTCAGATTTTCAAGGAAATGTCACTCTCATAAATCCAAATCAGAATATTTCAAAGTCTTCCATTATAAAGGCTTATGAATGAATTTTATTGATCAGCATAGTTTAAACATGATGTATGCAGAGTTTATCAATAAAATTTTGTATTGATATCTAAAACCATGGTTTAATAAAAATGAACCAAGCCCTCATATTTATCTTGATAAAACTCCCTTTCTCTTACACAATCAAAATTATTGACTTCTTTCGGAATTACATGCATCAGTATTGAAATTAAGCAATTATGAAGTCATATGATTTTGTCTAGGGTTGAAGCAATTTGTTTTTAGCATCAATATTCAGATATTTCAATTTGATCAACAATTTTTCATGCTACAAATTTTACGAGCACTCTAGTTCAGTGCACACCTTGTAATTAGAGGATATACCTTGATCAGAGGCCAATATCCCTAAGCACTTATTGTGACTAACTGTCATGCTTTATATGAACAGAGATAGTATTTACACATCATGACACACTGTAAATCATTTCTTGATGAGTGAGTTGTATTTCTCAGTGTGCATGCCATTGCTCTACCTGATTTTCAATGATTTTTATGCAGAGTTAACTAAGGCACCTCATGACACAGTCCTTTGGACATGTGTTTCTCAGTGACCAAGGTCATTGCTCTGACAATTACTTTACCCTTTAGACAATTTAGAAACATTCATTTGCTGCAAAACAATATTAATCTCATGTAGTTAACCAAATAAAGTCATGTATTCAAAAGTGCAGATTTCAGAAGTTTTTACAAGACACAGCATGAAACAGTTGGTTAAGATTTATTAAACATGATTCAGATATGTTAAGAGATTTTAAAGTTAAACTCCATGAATACATTAAGCTTAAACCACATGAGTTATTTCAGACATTCATAAAAGCGTATAATAGAAGATTTCTAGTTCAAGATTTTTTTTTTCAGATTTATGATCGAGATAGCCCATTGAAATCTTCATGAAGGACTGAAATAATTCTGATACCAAATGATACCAATTGTTACCAATTGATAGGAGAGATTTTGAAGCTCAGTGTTTTCAAATTATGATCAAGGTTTGGTCAAATAGAATCAATGAAAGGGATATGCACACAAGGCAAGATATCAGGGGCTCAGGCAAGTTCCAGGATGTTCAAAGTTAACATGCAATGAACTCCGACATAAATGTATGCACATGACTACCTTCATGCAATGTATTGACTCCCCCTGACAATATGCATTCAGTCAATCTTTTTGACATCTTTCATGAGATGCAATGCAATTAACTACATGCATGCAAACATACATGCACAGACATAACATATGTCTATACACAACTCCCCCTGAAAACATGCAATGTTTGCCATGAAAAACTGAACATATGATTTTGATTCATGCACATTCAGACTCATGAGAAGCAAGGAAGATTATTAAATGTGAGCATGCATACATGGATCAATTACACACCAATGCGTCAACGCATTAGTGTCAGCGTCGACGCAGTGAACAAGATAGTAAGCGAAAGATGCACAATTGCGTCTACGCAGTCAGCCAAATGCGTCAACGCACTAGAAGCCATACAGAACCCATATAGATGAAAACAGATAGGTATGAGCTAATGGGAGGGCAAGTTCCAAGCCACATACATATGCAGTTTAGTTTTTTAGAAGTTTCAGAGTGCATGATCAGAGAGTAGTGCAAATGGCAGATGATAAATGAATATGCAAGAACAGATTTAATATGCATGCACTAGATGAAGCTAAGAACAGGATATGCAAGAATACATCAAACCAGATATGCAATGAGTTTCAAAATGGGAAATGCAGAGAGATTACCTGAAAAGTTCAGAAGGGGTTTTTCTTTGAGTGCCTTGGTTTATTACCCCTTTTATTTCAGTCCCAAGGCACACTTGCAAAATAAGGTTTATTTTGCACAAACAGGTACCCAAGAAGTCTTGGGTCCTGACATGACATTATCACTTCTAGCAGGTTTTCTCAGTACATTTTTAACTTGATAGCAAGGAGCAGCAGTTTTCAGATCTGATTTATGCATATTCTTGTTAGCATGAATTCTATGTGCATATGCATGAGATTTCTTGTTAATAGAATAAAAATTCTGTTTGCCAAAACCAGTTTGATTTTGATATCCTGCCAGCCAACAGGTTGCAGCCCTGTGACCTTGCTTCCCACAATGATGGCATGTAAATTTCGCAACATGGAGTTTAGCAGAGTTATTCTGAACATGCCAACAATCTCCAAGTCTGTGGCCTGGCTTCCCACAGTGATAGCATGCAGGAGACTTTCTGTTAATGGCAGGGAATTTAACAGTTTCAGAATTTAATTTTCTACCCTGAGCATGCCAACAGTGGGCTGCAATGTGGCCCATCTTGCCACAGTGAAAGCATGAATTAGAACTTTTCTTACCAGCATTCAGCCAGCATTCAAATCTCTTATGACCCAATTTTCCACAATTAAAGCATGTCATATGCTGGTTTATTGGAACAGACTTGTTCTTGTTAAGAGCATGATCATTTGCATGAAATTTATTCTTATCACTCACAAACCAGCATTGTGAAATTTTATGTCCTAGTTTACCACAATGAAAACAATGAATTTTCTTTTCCCTAAGGACATGAGTTTTAGCATGATTTTTCTGTGAATTAATAGCAGCAAGGTCATCTAACTCCAATGATTTGCATTCATGCATGAGATGACCCATTTCATGACAGTAAAAGCATTTGGATTTCCTGTTTTGAGCTGAATAAGATTTCTTAGCATAAGAAGTCCTAACATGAAATCTATCATTATCATTCTTCATGACAAGGCAATCATCAAGTACATGGCCAGAACTTCCACAATAGAAGCATTCAACATTCCTTCCGTGGATAATTAGAAATTTTCTAGCCTTAGGCTTGTTTGCATGAAATTTACTATTCTTCTTCAGTGTTCTCATTTTCACATTTTCTTTCTGTTTTTGAATCCTCTGATCATCTGACTGTTTTGAAGAAGGTGCAGAAGTACTAGCTAAGTTTGAGCTACTCACAAATGTTGCGTATAGTTTGTTCCTTACAGCTTGCTTAACTTGAGAATTGCACCTTTTCTCTTCATTCAGTTTGGTGACTTCCACATTCAAAGAATCTTTCATTTTTTCTTTACCTTTGGCAAATTTTGACAGAGAGTTGTTTAGGTTTTCAATTTCAATTTGCAAGGTCATAATGTGGTCTTCACACGAGATAACCTGATTTTGTAACCCATCATTCAGACTTTTCAGGATCTCATTCTCCTGAGTTAGCTTCAATTCATTTTTCACTTCTTTTTCTTTCAAAACTGATTTTTCTCTTTCAACCGTTAGCCATCTTTCAGTTAAAACGGTGTTAAGGACCATTAGCTTCTTATTTTGCTCCTTCAGGTGGATGTTTTCTTCAATCAGCTTATCTTTTAATTTATCAGTTTCCTTCTTCTGAGTCAGTAGAGAATTATTTTCTTCTTTCAAGGAAGTGATTAAGTTTTCCTGTACATTATCATCAGAATGTAATTCTTCAATCAATTCCTTCAATTTAGATTTTAGATTTTCATTTTCAGCCTTTAGACATGTGATTTCAGCATTTTTCTCTTTTCTTAATTTTCTCTTTCTTGATTTGACTCTTTCATATTTATCTAGAAGATGCTCATGCATGGCAACTAACTCATCATGGCTAATATCCTCGGTCTCAGAGATTACCTGGGATGAGGACTCATCTGATTGATCACTCCTTCTTGCCATGAGACATTCTTCTTCCTGTTCCACGTGTGTTGTAGTCACTCTATCAAACATTTCCTTTGCAGTGCTACAATCTGAGATAAAAGGAAAATCGTCAGAGTCAATTGCAGCCTTCATTAGGTTAAGAGCTCTCACATTATCATCATATTTCAACTTGTGAACATGAGTCCACTTGGACTTATCCTTAGGAAGTTCATAAGGACTGTGAGAGATAACCTTCCACAATTGTGGATTAGTAGAGTTAACATGCATGTGCATACGATATAGCCAGAATTTAATATTTGAACTACAGAATAGTGGAGGATGAGCCATTAAGAACAAATGGCAAGCAGATTCAAAGCAACAGGAATATTGATGCACTAAAAGAAAATAATCACCCAAGACTACAAGATCGGATCTGCAGGTCGCTGGACCTTCTAAGCAGAAACCGCTCTGATACCAATTGTTAAGGTGCTAGGCCCAGATACAGAGGGGGGTGAATGTATACCTCTAGAAATTATGCCCAAATAAAAAACTAAAGCTCAGATATGCGGAATAAAAACTAATGAGCTTTCCAAGATAAGATGATAATTCAACAAATGATCAAACAGTTGGACTGCAACAATGCAGCCACCTGATCACACCAGAAATAGCAGGCATAGCTAAACAAACCAACCACACTTAGCAGAAATTAATGCTCAAGATATACTTCTAAGAGAGCACAACTAACCAAGCATTCACAACCTGTGAGGGGTGGTAGGTGATATGGAGCAAACGTACACAGCAATTCGCTCAATAAAAGACTAGAACACTATCAAATGCAAGATAGACAGTCTGAAGAACAAATTGAATTTTCTTTTAAACCAATGAGCAAATATATATAAGGCTCACCTAAATAAGCAACTAGCAGAAGAATGCAATCAACTCTCAGCACGGATAGAAACAAGAATGCATAAAGCAATCTGTGAAGGGGGTAGAAGATAAGGAACAAGCGCACAAGCCCAATCACACAGCACAGAAGATTTTTAGGTGGTTCGGTCACCAAGACCTACATCCACCCCTCACTCCCAACAGGAGTGAGGCTTCCACTAGCACAAGCTAGTAACCTGCAGACTCAGTCTGCGAACACACGTTGCCAAACAACTTGACCAGGGGAACATCCTCCCCTCTTCCTCCCAACCAGAGGGAACACCAGTGACACCCAGTCACCAGCAACCAGAGACCCAAGTCTCTCTTCCTCCAACTCGGAGGGTACACCTGGACCTGCTACCAGCAAGACCAGAACCGGAGGGCTAGCCTCCCTTCTCCTGACCCACCAGGAGGAACCCGATTCCCAGCAGGGCAATCGGAAGAACAAGAATAACCAAATGAAAAAGAAAAAATAAGAAACAAAAAATACACAGCAATCGGAAGGCTGTAAATGAAGAACAAGAATGTAGCTCTCAAAGGAGCAGATCTGGCTTGGATTTAATCCAGACGCTAGAGGACAGATCTTCAATAGCTTCTTCCTTCTTCTCCACGAACTCTCTGTCTCCCTATCTCTCTTTCTTTCTCCTCTGCTCTCCTTTTCTCTCACGCTATTCTCTCCTTCTTCTCTGTAACCCTTTTTCTTCTACCGGCTCAATCTTCTTCTATTTCTTCTTCTTCTCTTTTTCTTCCTCTTTTCTTTTTCTGGATCGAAGGGCTTTCTGCTCTGCTGTTACTCTTTCTGCCTCCAGGCTTCTTCTTCGATCAGGCTTCTTCTTCGAATGAAGACTCGTATATATAGCATCAGCAGCAACACACTGGGTGAGTGTGGCTTCCACGTTTCCTGCCCTAGAAATTCAGACCACGTGGTAGCATCCTGGTTCACGAGCCAGGCACCTCGGATCACGTGCCCGTCAATTCAACGACATTCGACCAGCAGGACTCAAGTCTGCTGCGTTAACTCCATCAGCCTGCAGCGTTGATGCATCTGTGATCCAGTGATCAAGTCTTCAACAGATGGGTGTGCTGCGTCGACGCTATAAGCATGTTGCGTTGACGCATCGGTGATCCAGTGATGATGTATTCAGCAGATAGACGTGCTGCGTTGACGCTCTCATTGTGCTGCGTTGACGCATGGAGCTGTAGCGTCTGAACTTAGATGGCTTCAGCCCTCTCACGTTTCGTGTGGAGTGCGTTGACGCATTGTGCAACTGCGTCCACCCTTTGGTCACCTTGTCAATCCATCAACCTGCTGCGTCGACGCCACTTGATGAATGCGTTGATGCACCAGAGTAATCCAGTAAGCTCCTTTCCTGATTGTTTGAACTACTGCGTCCACGCCACTTGATCAAGGCGTTGACGCATTGATGCGTTCCAGTGAGCAACCAGCCTAGCCTTTCTTAACTATTGCGTCGACGCTACTCCGCTGCTGTGTTGACGCTATGGAATATTTCTGACAAGGCCTCCGCTTCTTGAGTGGCTGAGTTGACGTAGCCTTTGCGTAGAGTTGACGCTGTGAAGAGTATCCGTGGATGCATCTTCACTGGTGCGTGGACGCCTTAAGCTCTAGCGTCGACCCTGTTCCCTTCAGCAACAAGAATGAAGTCATAAGGTCTAAGTATATACATTGTATTGTATATACTTTGAAAGAAATATTCCAATGTATATACTTCAAGAACTCTAGACAACGGACGCTGTACAGACTTCAGATGCTTTGAACGCTTGAGCGATGTATAGACTCTGAATCGATAAGGCAGGCTGTACAGACTTCAAGACTAATGTATGAAGCAAGGCAAGAGCTCTTTCAAAACAATTCCAATGCGTCAACGCATTGAGTCCACTGCGTCGACGCACCAGTTGACACATTTTATAGACCAGCTCTGGGACAGACCAGTGAGTTGACGCAATGATCCCATGCGTCAACGCATCATGCAATACGCATGCAAACTCATGAATTCAATGCTGTATATCAGACACAGTCCTATGCAATCATATCAGCAGCCATATTCAAAACACAATATCATAATGCACTGACTGTGTTGCAATCATCAAAACAAATCAGCATGCTATCATCAAACCCACCATTAAAACCATCATCAAAACCACAGGGGCACAACATTCTGTATATTCGATCAGTCTTCTTCTGTGGAAGAAGGCTTCCTTTTATAAGCAGTTCTAGCAGGAGCAGCACTGGGCGTGTGTCTTCCACATTTCCCGCCCAAATGTTTTGGCCACGTGTCATCTTCCTATCAGCCCTTCCAGCCTCAGATCACGTGCCCTTCATTAAGCTCTGCAAAGAGTCCCTGTCAGTCAGTCGAAGAAACTTATCAGTTTAATGTCGACACCTTGTACAGACTTTATAGTATGTAATGTGCAGACGTTGTATAGACTTGCTGAAGTGTAATGCAGTGTGCACAAGGTGAAGTATGCACAATGGCTGTATGGACTTTGCGTTCTGAACAATGTACATACTTGCTACCTGAAGTGTGTAATGCAATGTGTAGACTTTGCAATGTATAGACTTTGCAATGTGTTATGCAGATTGCATCAAGCAAAGTATGAACATCACAAATGGATGCATGGACTTGCTGTCAACAGATGTGTGGACTTGGTGTACATGCGACAGCAGTGTATAGACATTGCAATGCCTAGTGTTAAAGCATGAGAACACAATGCACAAACTAAGTGTGTTCATGTGTGGACTTTGAATGCAAGACACTGGGTGATGTACATACTTGCCACTATCGAATGTCCATACTCGATGAGCATGCAGCAGCCAATGTATAGACATGCAGACTTGTGCAGACTAGCCAGTCTATGGACTTGGTGAGCATGCAGTACATAATGTGCAGACTTCGTGCAATGCATGAAGAAGTAATGTATAGACTTAGAGTGAACGATGCACAAATGCATGAAACACACAGACTGTATAGACTTAGTGGTTGTGTGAGCATGCAATGCAATGTACAGACTTTGCCACGCCTACACCAAGACGATGTACAGACTTAATGGGCATGAAGGCAACCGCTGTACAGACTTTGTGTGCAATGGCCAACCAATGTGCAGACTTGATGAACATGCAGCAATGTATAGACTCTAAGTGAGACAGAAGAGTGTATAGACTTCCTAACATACATGAACAAGTGGCGATGTATAGACTTGGCCAATGCAGTGATGTACAGACTTGCACAGTTCTAGATAAGAGATGTATAGACTTTATGTGAAAGCCCAATGTACAGACTTGGTGTTCTAAACGTAGGTAAATATAAGGAGTGTATAGACTTGCTCAGTTCAGAACGTAGGCAAAGATGCAATGTATAGACTTAACATATGCACTGGTTGTACAGACTTAGCCACGAGTTGAACTATCGGATGTATAGACTTGAGATGAATGCATGAACGATCCGATGTACAGACTTGAGATGAATGCATGAACAGTCCGATGTACAGACTTGAGATGAATGCATGAACAGTCTGATGTACAGACTTGAGATGAATGCATGAACAGTCCGATGTACAGACTTGCCAATGTATAGACTTTAAGTGCAATGCAAAAGGCTGTACAGACTTGCTACTGCCTGCAACTGGATGATGTACAGACTTCCTATATGCTCAAGTCTAATGTATAGACTTGCTGAGATGATGCACCTGAAGAATGTACAGACTTAAGAAAAAGCTTGAAGCGCTTGAAGTATAGACTTGTGCGTGACTTGCTGATGCACGATGTATAGACTTAATTGCATGAAGCACATGATGCAATGTACAGACTTGGGCTGTACAGACTTCAAGTCAGATATGCATGGACCAAGTCTGTATAGACTTTGCTAGACTTGATGTTCGTGCAGTAGTGTATAGACTTGCTCAGCCTGAAGCAGGGCAATGTACAGACTTCTTAACATACGCATGCAGCAACTGTTAATGCACTGATGCAGACACTGTATATGCATGGGCAACGTATGGACTTGCTAGCCAGACACTACAAAGACTCTGTACAGACTTAGCATGAGACGTTAAGTGAATGTACAGACTAAAGCAATGTACAGACTCTGAACGCATGCAATGCAGCAGGGCAATGTATACTAAACATAATGACTGGCTCACTGTGATACTCTCACTGTGTTGCTATCATCAAAACAAAATAGCATATGCTTGTGCCTAGGGGGCACAACAACATAGTCCTGAAATCTTCAGAAGGGGAAGTGGTGCACACATCCTGCTCAATAAACAAACATTGCACAAATAATGAAGCAGAGTATGAAGCCCTAATAATCGGGTTGCAAATTGCTCTATCCATGGGAATTCAGATGCTGGAAGCATTCAGAGATTCCATGCTAGTTATAAAACAACTGGAAGGAGAGTTCGATGTGCGAAAGTAAGAGCTTCTCCCCTATCATCAGCTGGCAACCCGCCTGATGTCAAGATTCTACTTCATCAGCATCAAGCATATCAACCGAGGCCAGAATGCTCAGGCAGACGCCCTCGCTAAGCTGGCTAGTTCTTTGGTGGTCCCGCCAGACACGAGCCTGAACATAATAGTGATCAACCGCCGACAAGTCCCCAGTGTAACAGAGGTCTTAGCCGATGGACGAGAAGTTGAGGTGGTAGCCGTCGCAGAGGTTCAGCAGCCTGATTGGCGAGAACATCTCCTGCGGTGGTTCCAACACCAGCAGCTCCGAAAAGAAAAAGAACAGGAAATGAAACTCATGAGGGTCAAAGACTATTACGAGATGAGGAACGGAACCTTGTTCCGAATAATGGCAGATGCCCGAAGAAAAGTCCTACTTCGTTGCTTGTCTTCAGTAGAAGCAGGGCAGGTGATGCAAGAAGTCCATGCGGGATCAGCTGGAGCACATCAGGCCGGCCCAAAGATGAAAATTGAGATAAAGAAATTGGGTTACTATTGGCCCACTATATTTGATGATTGCTGCAAGTTCGCTAAAGCTTGTCAGAAATGTCAAAAGCACGCCAATGTGTCAAGAAGACCTCCAGTGCCACTACATCCTACCTTACCCAACTGGCCATTTGCTCAGTGGGGCACGGACGTGGTAGGGCCACTGCCAGCATCTTCATGAGGGTGCAAATACATCTTGGTAGCTACAGATTACTTCTCCAGATGGGCAGAAGTAGTTGCGTTAAGAGATGTCACAGGAGAACTGGTTGCAAGAGTCTTCCGGCAGAACATAATATTCAGGTTCGGGATTCCCAGCCGAATTATCTCTGACAATAGTAGCCAGTTCAGAAATCAGAAGGTTTACCAGCTAGCAGACAAATACAAGATTGACTGGAGGACATCCTCCCCCTACAACCCTCAAGCCAATGGACTTGCAGAAGCCTTCAACAAGACACTATGCACGTTGCTGGAAAAGACTGTTAAGTCTAATAAAAAGGACTGGGAAGAAAGGGTGTACGAGGTGCTCTGGGCCTATTGTATCGTCTATAAAACCCCAACCGACTGTTCGCCATTCTCCCTCGTGTATGGGTCAGAGGCTGTGGTGCCGATTGAATTAGAAGTTCCTTCGTTGTGAGTCGCCGTCCAGCATGGACTAGTCAGCGGTGAACAAACCAATACAAAAAGAAGATTGGAAGAGCTCGCCGAGCTCGAAGGAAAGCGCCTCCGGGCACAAAAAAATATCCAACTCTACCAAGCTCGCATGGCCCGTGCTTTCGATAAGCTGATCAAAGGTCGAGAATTAAAGAAAGGAGACCTGGTGATGGTCAAGAGAAGAGAAGTGATGGCCTCCAATCCCAAAGGGAAGTTGGTCGAAAACTGGGTCGGACCGTACATCGTCCACCGAGTATATGAGGGGGGTGCTTACATCCTAGTGGACCACAAAGGAGTCATCCAGTTCTCCCCACTCAATGGGAAACATATGAAGCTGTATTATATGGCGCAACCCACATTCCTTGAGTGATCGGAATACCTCACCTTGGTTCAATGACATTCCACCCTAACCAAGCTACCCTCACCTTGGTTCAGTGGCATTCCGCCCTAACCGAGCTACCGTTACCTTGGTTCAGTGGCATTCCGCCCTAACCGAGCTACCATCACCTTGGTTCAGTGGCATTTTTCCCTAACCGAGCTACCCCCCACCTTGGTTTAGTGGCATTCCGCCCTAACCAAGCTACCCTCACCTTGGTTCAGTGGCATTCCGCCCTAACCGAGCTACCGTTACCTTGGTTCAGTGGCATTCCGTCCTAACCGAGCTACCCTCACCTTGGTTCAGTGGCATTCCGCCCTGACCGAGCAACCTTCACCTTGGTCTAGTGGCACTCCGCCCTAACTGAGCCACCCTCACCTTGGTTCTGTGGCGCTCTACCCTAACCGAACTACCCGCATCTCGGTCCAGTGATGGTTGGCCCTGACCAGACTCTCATAGCATCTACGATATCGCCATTGCGAGCCTTACGCCAGAATCGACACAAATCTACCCCTTTGCGTCAGCATTGCCTTCTTGCTGACGAATAAACTCTTTTCTCGGCGCAAGACTTCATGTCCTAGCCGACCTTTATACAGCATTGCCATTGCGGGCCTTACGCCCGAATTGGCACAAATCTACCCCTTTGCGTCAGCATTGCCTTCTTGCTGACGAATAAATTTTTTTCTCGGCGTAAGCCTTCATGTCCTAGCCGACCTTTATACAGCATTGCCATTGCGGGCCTTACGCCCGAATCGGCACAAATCTACCCCTTTGCGTTAGCATTGCCTTCTTGCTGACGAATAAATTCTTTTCTCGGCGCAAGACTTCATGTCCTAGCCGACCTTTATACAAACATTGCCATTGTGGGCTTTACGCTCGGATCGGCCCAAGTCTAGCTTTTGCGTCAGCATTACCTTCTTGCTGACGAATAAACCCTTTTCTCGGTGCAAGACTTCATGTCCTAGCCGACCTTTATACAAACATTGCCATTGCGGGCCTTACGCTCGGATCGGTCCAAGTCTAGCTTTTGCGTCAGCATTACCTTCGTGCTGACGAGTAAACCCTCTTTCTCGGTGCAAGACTTCGTGTCCTAGCCGACTCTCTCAACATCCTTCTGTTACGTGAACAAAAAAGAGATAAAATGGGGTTAAAAATAGAGATACCCCGCCAGTCTTGTTCCAAAATCGGGACAAGGGAAAAAATGGCTATGACCCGGCTGTAGCGAAAACCCGAAAGGGCGTTATTGGCAAAATCGGGTACCCCATCATGTGAAAACCTGAAAGGGCGCGTGGGCAAAAGCAAGAGGGGGCTGGCCTCGGTGAAAACCCGAAAGGGCGCTAAGGTCAGTAAAGTGATAATCCAAAAAGGTTCCTCTTTATTCTCCTCCTAACGAGACTCCCAAAGGACGATCATCAAGAGTCCCGTCGGAGATCTCCTAATAAACCTATGTCCGACCCTCATCATCATCGGCGAGATCGGTCGATCTCTACCCTTAACTTGGACCCTCCGTCCCTGTTAATGAGTCTATCCTCGCTTCGACATGTGACCCATGCCGATGAATAAACCAATGTTCGACCCTCGTCATCATCGATGAGATCGGTCGATCTCTACACTTAACTCGAACCTTCCGTCCATGTTAATGAATATATCCTTACTTCAACATGTGACCTATGCCGATGAATAAACCTATGTTCGACCCTCATCATCATCGGTGGGATCGGTCAGCCTCTATCCCTTAACCTGGGCCTTCCGTCTCTGTTAAGAACTGTACCCCTTGCTTCGGCATTTAACCAATGTTGACGAATTAAATCAGGATCCGACCCATGTCATCATCGACAAGGCCTATCGGCATGCTAGCAAGTAGGCTTTCCGGTGCCCCAGCTTCTTCCTAAAAAAAAGAAAGAAAAAAAAAGATGGGGTTATAAATAGAGATACCCCGCCGGCCTGGTTCCTACATTAGGGCAGGGGCAAAAATGGCCATAACCCGACTGTAGCGAAAACCCGAAAGGGCGTTACAGGAAAAATCGGGTACCCCGCCATGTGAAAACCCGAAAGGGCGTGTGGGCAAAAGCAAGAGGGGGTTGGCTTCGGTGAAAACCCGAAACGGCGCTTGAGTCAGTAATGTGATAAAAAAAGAGAGAAAAAAATGAATGATGAGACGATGATGTAGTAGCGAGGTTAGCCTCGTTCACCATTCCACTTCTCGCTACCCCATTTCGGCCCTTGTCACCATCGGCAAGACTGGCCACAATTCTGACCCTTGTCACCATCGGCAAGATCGGTCGCTATCTCTTCCGGCCCTTGTCACCATCGGCAAGATCGGTCGCTACCTCTTTCGACCCTTGTCACCATCGGCAAGATCGGTCGCTACCTCTTCCGACCCTTGTCACCATCGGCAAGATCGGCCGCTACCTTTCTCAGTTTTTGTCACCATCGGCAAGACCATCTGCCATTTCGACCCTTGTCACCATCGGCAAGATCGGTCGCTACCTTTTTTTGGCCCTTGTCACCATTGGCAAGACCGTTTACCATTCCGACCCTTGTCACCATCGGCAAGATCGGTCGCTACCCTTTTCGGCCCTTGTCACCATCGGTAAGACCGGCCATCTTTTCGACCCTTGTCACCATCGGCAAGATCGGTCGCTACCTTTTTTTGGCCCTTGTCATCATCGGCAAGACCGTCTACTCTTTCGACCCTTGTCACCATCGGCAAGATCGGTCGCTACCCTTTTCGGCCCTTGTCACAGTCGGCAAGACCGGCCATCTTTTCGACCCTTGTCACCATCGGCAAGATCAGTAGCTACCTTTTTCAGTTTCTGTCACCATCGGCAAGACCGTCTACAATCCCGACCCTTGTCACCATCGGCAAGATCAGTCGCTACCTTTTTCAGTTTCTGTCACCATCGGCAAGACCGTCTACAATCCCGACCCTTGTCACCATCGGCAAGATCGGTCGCTACCTCTTTCGACCCTTGTCACCATCGGCAAGATCGGTCGCTACCTTTTTCAGTTTTTGTCTCCTAGACTGACCGACTTTCTATCGATCCTTGTCGCCCTCGACAGGACCAGTCAACTTTCCCCCCTAACCTGGACCCCTCGTCCTCATTAAGCAGCAGACTGCTTTTGCTCCATATAAACTCTATTGATGAATAAACCCTACCCTCAATTTTCATCAGCTTTAATGGATTCGGCTGACAGGCCATCTGTCCTTATTTCGTAGCCCTGAAGGGGCCTCTATACCCTTTTGGTCCTCCGGACTCTTGGCCTACACTAGCCGTTGCTTGGTTCCGAGAATGGTCATGGCGCGGTGGAGCGAACACCTCACCCCTTTGCTGAAGGCGTGAGTGCTCTACTGCCCTAGTGACTCATACACTCGGACTGGAATTAACTGGCAAATGGAAAAGAAAAAGAAAAGAATAATAAAAGGATGGAGTCTTCATTCAAATAGCAAGATGGAGATTTTTCATTCCTATGGAATAAAAAGGTACATGTTGCGCAGGGCATTCCTCGGAATACATGAAGTCCATCAAAAAGGGGCAAATAGAAAAAGACTATGGCAGAGGGCGTCGGAAGATGTCCTCCAGCTCTGGAATGCCCAAGGAAGGATGGCGGGTTAGTTCTTGCAGTCTGAACTCGGTGGCCTCCAGCTGAGATAGTTTCTCCCCGAGGGAAGCAGCTTGTCCCTCGGCCATCACTGGCTCCTCCACCCTCTGGACTTCCAGGCGTTCTACCTCTTGAAGCTCAGCCTCTACCCTTGAAAGTTTGGCCTGTAGTTCTGCTATCCGGGCCGTGAGAAAGCTTCGACGCTGCAAAGAGGCATTGGCATCATCCCTCATCCTCTCTGCAGTCCCTTTCAAAGAGATCAGAGCTGCTTGGCATTCAGCTCACCCCAGTGTTATGGCCGCCAGCTGGTCAGCTGCCTCTCGGCCTAAGAATTCCCTTCTGTTTACAAATTTCAGAAGCAAAATCACCCGTGGAGTCCAGTCATCCATGGGGCAACCAAAAGCCAACAGCGAGCGGGATAAGTGCTCTATCAAGCCCCTTAGCTGAACATAAGTCAAATCTCTGCTGGCCGTTATGGTCTGCTGAAGGGTCCCTAAGAACTGCCACACAAGGTCACTCGACGACTGGAGACCAAGCGGTGACATCTTGGGTAGTTCGAACTCCACTCTGCTATCCACAGTGGCCCAGATATCGTCGCCCGTCCCAGAAGATGACGACGGCATGATCTGCAGCGCACTGGTGTGGGGAACAATCATGGTGGCCGATATGGTAGCTGGAGTCTCAATGACGATGACTTCTCTGCCAGCCCCTTGGGATGAAGCTACAACAGGAACATCAAGAGCCAAGGACGTCTGTTCTTCGATGATCTCTCCCGCCTCTACCTCGGAGGGGCCATCTTTCTCCGAATCGATCATTGTGCGACTTCCAATGGCTGATAGTCCTCAACTGCTACCAACTCATCAACCATCACAAGTGCTCTGGGTCCCGCTGGAGCAGCTGCCGCTGCATAGTCCTTGGGATATCGCAGTGCGATAGGCCGCAAGATGGGCGGGAAAGTTACGTGACCCGCGCCTAGAGCCGGGAGGGGTATCTGCACCGTCATGGTTGGCAGCACCACCTCAGTCTGCACCAGAAATATGTACATCAGAAAGCTAAAAAAAAAGGAAAGGAAGGGCAGTAGGCGCCGACCGCGGGAGGATCCTCACCTCAGCCGGTACTAGGCTCAAATCTCCAAGGGCAACCTCTGCAGCCCGAGCCCCTTCGCTTACAAGTGAGCCGGACGGCCCAGGACCACTCCATGACAACCGGGGCGGGCTGAAAGTCAGGTGATCACTTTCATAGGCTGAAGATGCCCCGGCATCCTCAGTCTCTGTGTCAACATGTGGGAACTCCTCATCACTGGAGCCGCCACCATAATCGACCTGCTCAGAGGAAGAGGATTCCTATGCTCTTTCGGAACGCTCCACCATCGGAGCAGGAACCTCGTCAGGAGGAGCATCACCCGCAACAGGGACTTCCTCCGTGCACTCCACACCAGGGGCCATGATTGATGGGAT
The DNA here is from genome assembly GCA_022559845.1 of Amorphophallus konjac. Classification (NCBI taxonomy): domain Eukaryota; kingdom Viridiplantae; phylum Streptophyta; class Magnoliopsida; order Alismatales; family Araceae; genus Amorphophallus; species Amorphophallus konjac. The sequence continues at coordinate 342,586,339 of CM040120.1, forward strand.
CTCAAGGGCAAGTTCACCCTGCCCCCGGACAATCGCTTCCTCTGCACTCTCTGTGCCCGGGAGTAATGATGGTTGCATATCGACTGAAATTTACGACAAGAAGTAGTCAAGCCGACTGAAGGCATGAAGACTCGCGGTGGCATTGTGATTAAACTATAAATTACCTTCTATTTCTTGTCTGGGCATTGGAGAAGGCAGATCTCTTTCTACGGGAGCAGCAGGGATTTCCTCTCCCCCTTCCCTAGCCACGGCGCCTACCGTCGCCTCCAGCTCGACGACCGCAGCGACTGTGTCGGCAACTGTCAGCATGGATTAGCCAAGGCAGTCAAAGTGAGCCAATGAACTCTGAAGAGAGGAAGAGCCTACCTTCATCTTCTGGCCTTTGCATGCGAGAAGCCTCAAACTCTTCGAAGGATACAACCGGAGGAAGAACGGTTGCAGATTCCTTTTCTGCAGCCTTCCTTCGACGCGCCCGTGTCACTCGGGTCACCGCCGCTTTGGCCTTCCTGACAGCCTCTCTCAACTGGGATCGAGTCCGCTTTCTCGAATCGCCAGGAGGCAGTGGCGTCGTGGTCTAGGTAGGCTTGGGAACCTCGAAGTATGCTGGCTTCTGAGCTTTTATTATCATCTCCCTAAAGTGCCAGGTCTCCTCCGAAGTTGGTCGGACTGCACATGCACGAAGGTGAGAATGATACACTACAATGAAGAAAAGAGGCTGGCCGAAGAGCCTGAATAAAGAAATAGAACATACTTGTTGGCCCCGTGTAGAAGGGGAAGAGAGGCCAATAATACAACGATGGCACTTTGTCTCTCGAGGCTGCCTCGCGAATAAGCCAACATAAGTCTCCTATCTTTTCACTCGGCTCGGCCAACAGTGCCAAGTCCTCGTGGCCACGAGAAGACAGGTGATAATATAAGCTCAGGTGGTCCATCCCACATCTGTCGGCATATTTGAATGAGATATGAAGGGGCCGGTCTAGAATGGCTTCGCTGGGACCACCCACTGAAAGACCATGTAAGCGAAGAAGCGCAAATAGCCAGGGTGTGTTGTCATATAAAGCGTCCCGCTTGTCTTCCTTACGGATGAAAGTCCTATAGGGGTACAACCTATCTAACTCGGGACGCCAGTCGGCCACAGCCGAGATTGGTTCCTCCACCGGCAGAGGGAGTTGCTGAAGGACCACCCTCTCACTGCTCACCCGGCATAAACCCCGAAGAGTTTTCACATAGTCATCCTTGCTGATCGTGGGCAGCTTCGGGTCGACTTTGGTCCTGCGACTTTTCACGGCCTTTCAGGCCTCCAGATAGGCCCTCACTTCCGTATTGGTCCAGGATTTCAGCTTCTTCAAATAGGAGGGCTCAATATCAAAGGCGGGCTCTAGCTGGGAGTCCAGAAACCTATGCTCTGCTATGGCCCAACACTCTCGCCGGGAGCTCCTGTAGAACCCCGTCCGCACGTTCCACAACTTGATATACTCAAGCGTGACGCGGGGGAAACAGGCAGGGGTTGGCACCCTGAAAGAAACATCTTCCTGATGGTGGAAGAAGTCCCACCATATCCGGGCATCATCATTTGAAACTTGCCTGGCCCTGTGCCTGTTAGGCAACGTAAATTGTGAAGAAGAATGTGGAATGTGTTGGTCGTAGCCAAAGTTTCGGCTGAAGCGGAACGGATAATACGGCTCCAACCACAAATTGCCGCTCTTGCGGAATACAAGGACACTCGGCCTGATAGCCAACATCCAGTCAACCAACTCCGGCTCAAGGATGGGCCTGGTACACTTGGCCCTGGAAATCGGATGGATATACTCCTTGGTCTCAAAAAGCTTGCACTGCCTCGTCCTGTTCACCAGCGGGCTGGAATGAGCAGCTAAGCTCCAAAAGTGAAGAACCCTAGGTGAATCTGTGGGAATACGGGTCAACTTGCCCCGAATGGCAAAGAGCTGCTCCTCTAGCAAGGATGGCTCAGCACTCGCAAACTCTATCATCTGCGGAACAAGAGGAACCGACTGTAACACCCGAGGAGCTGCCTCCGGAAACAGGGTACATACCCAAGCATTGAAAAAGTGTAACGGACCAACCGTCCACAGATTCCTGGGGAGACGCATCTTGTGCAGGTCTCCCAACATCTTGTAAATAAGACACAGAGCCACCGGGCAAAGAGATAGCTGAGTACCCCAAGCCATGAGACATGCATGATAAATGGCCTCTACCCTAATCACGCTCTCGTTACCTTGTGGAAGAGTGAAAGAACAGATCCAGTAAACCAGGTACGCAGCACAGTGGGTGACTACGTCGACACCAGTAGGGTTTGGGTCCTCCCTCTGCCCTCCTTTTGAAGATGATGATGATGCGGCCTGGCGTCGAACTCTCTTCTTCCGCTTCTGAGCCATTGGCGCTATCGGGGGAAAGTCTTCATACTTCTTCTTCCCATCGAAGAAATATTGGAGCCAGGTGCCCATCCGCACCCTCTGCTTCTCGCCCGGCTTCCGAGCTTCCCTCGTGTCATGCGACGAATGATAGAGGGTGCGGTACGCCTTCATCAGCTAGTGATAAGCGTAACTCGCCAGATACCGACCCTCACCGTCGGTCTGATCCTTCAGCTAGTCAGGCCAGCAGAATTCCTCATATGGTTCTCCATCGATGGGTAGGCCGCTAAGCTGTGAGAAGCTCCATAAATCCAGAGAGGTCTCTCCTTCCGAGGTATAGAAAGTGTTGTACTCGGGGCAGAATACTTCGATCATGTCGCAGCATAAGCCTCGGGAGATGGGGTAGCGGTATCTCTAGGTGTACATGCTGTGATAGACGCCAGCCCTGGTCAGGATGGGAGCGTAATGATGCAGCACATAATCTGTGAACTCCACTGCTCCAGGTCTAAATGCGTGAGCGTCGGTGGCCCTCAGCTCGGCAAACCACCCCACAGATATCTGGCGCTTAAAGCAGACAGCCAGGCAGTCCAGCAGAAATGATTCTTCTCTGTACCCCCATTTCAACGGGGCAAGAAACAAGCCAAAGATCGGTTTCTCCTGGTCCACCCTGCCTGCGGAAACATTCCACCGAGCGGGTACGAATTCAGGGGCCCTGGTCAGCAGCCCATCTTCTGGAGCCAGATCTTGCAGTCCTAGCACGACGCTCCATTTCCTGACTTCTCCGGGAAGATAAATTGGCCTTCCCCGCACCACACAGTCTTTTAGACTATCCCTCTCCACTAACAAGGCCTGCTCGGCTTTGCAGATGAGGAACATATCTCTTTTCCCCTGAAGGTTGAAACGCCGAAGGTAGGACATCAGATGTTTGTCCTTGGGGTGATCCCGCCTGACAGCGGCTTCCCGGTCATAATGAAAAGAATCACCTCCAAGGATGAGGAGACGGCCAGTGTCCACAGTATCGGTCTCCGAATCCGAGGACTCTGTAACTATAGCAAGCTGATCGTGCCCCCGATCAAGGGAATGGACGTTCTCCCACGTCACCACGGCACGGGAGGCAGAAGAAGAAGAACCAGATGCCATGTTAGCTGCAAAGAAGCACATCAAACAATAAGCAAAGTCAGAAAATAGCTGATCAAAGGTAGATTTCTGACAAAATTTTGGCAGAGTCTCCCCAGCACGGGAGATTGCCAAAGAAAATTGGGAGCACGCCCACTAAGGGAACGGCCCCTAAAAAGCATCCATTGGCATTACACCGAGGCCAAATGGAACACCCGGGGGAATAGCTCCGAGGGCAAGCCCTACTAGAAGCCTCCCGGGGCCCAAAGAATGGGTTTAAAACCCGAATGAACAACACTCCACTCACCCCTGAGAAACTCGCCCACGCCCTCAGCTCACTCGGCGCCGCGGGAGGAGAAGGAAGAGAGGAGAGAGAAAGGAACTTCGCAAATGAGCAGTGATGAATAAAAGATGAAGGACAGAGGGTTTATATACAGAGAGGACTTTCCCTCCTAATCCGGTGCGCTATTTAGCACGCCGGATTAACAGGCCCGTAAGCAAAAGGCGCGCCAAAATTGGCCGCGCCGAATTAACATGTCAATGGAAAAGGCGCGTCGGATTACTGGCCAAAATGCCCAGGACCGCGCCGGATTAACTTCTAAAAGCTAAGGGCATGCCGGATTAACCCGTGCCATATTAACATTCAAACGGCGCCGGATTAACATCCGTGCCGGATTAAGGGCCGTCCCGAGCTTCCGTCAATTGAAGAGAAAATCATTCGGGGTGAAATTCATCCGTCGGCCTTGCTGCACTCGTGCCTTGCTCGCAACACCCACGTCTGTGGGGCATTTGTTGGCACCCAAAATATGATCGTCGGTGACCAAGCCATAAAGACGAATGATACGGCCCGCTGAAGCATAGAAGCCGATAAAGATCAACATATTGAAGACTTCTCAAGCTTCCAGAGCCTCGAGTCACCCCGTATGAACATGGGGACTTCACCTCAAGAGAATCGAGATGAACTCACAACCAACCGGCGGTGCGACTAAGCCTGCCCAATGAACCGGCATCGACTCTATCGTGCCGCATACACTACACCCGTTGTCCGACCAAGGACGACGGTCTACCCGGTGGCTACCCACCTCATGAAAGACTCTCCTGAGATGAAAGAGTACCCTTGGCTCTTCAGAACGGAGGACCGAAAACTCTATCGGCAGAAGATTCCGGTCACCCGGCACGGGTACAACTTCTCGCCAAGGTGGGCCCATTAGTGGCCGAATGATTGCCCAGCCTAGGCGGAACTATCCCCGGGTGCTATCCCACCCTCCAAGAAGCTTTGAGCACAAGCCAGACCGAGCCAGCGGCACTTATCATGGCACCTAGAGCCGTGTCAGTGGAAAACCCGCGTGTGCAAACAAAAGTCATCTGAAGTTTCAAGAATGGCCGTACGTCGGCCTAAGAGCTTCGACAAGGCATCTCGTTGAGGTTTCAAAGAGCAGTGGCGAGATAAATGCTCACGGTGATCCCCGGAACCATCCCCGGATTCATCGGATGACTCGCGACGTGGGAAGGACGCTAATCCGACGCGCCCTAAATCGGCGCGCCCCTATTATCTGGCACCCTGCTATTCCGGCGTGCAAAAAGGCAATGAGCTCCTCCCGGCTTGCCATTCTCCACGTCGGATTAGACTTCGAACCTACTCCTATATATGCGGCTGTTCGATTGAGAAGAAAAGGAGAGAGGAAGAGGCGAATTAAGAAGAGTAATCGAAAGAAAAGAGGGGGAGCCTGAGAGCCAATTGGACTCTAGTGAGAGAGGGTTTCCTTGGGGAAAATAGGGCCCTCTCTGAGTGCCCCCCTTCATCGTCGTCTTCCCTTGCTCTAACTGAAGGCCTCCGGAGCCGGAGAAGAAGGGTGAGGGTTTGATATCCAGTGCGAGGAATAGGTGGGTCGCGTGCTTTCTCCTGGTTTTCTCTCCGACTCTTCCCTTCTGACCTGATGTAAGCGAGAAGGGGGGGTGGCGATGATATGAGCCAATCCTCCCCCTTTCCTCGCCATCTATTTCGTTTGTTCTTCCTCTGTAAATCCCTCTGCAACTAGTGAATGGCGACCGGGCAGCAACGCCGGCGCCGGATTTGTAATATACATGTGTTAGCCTCCCCCCATTTATGGGATGATGATATATATATATATGGATGTGCGGGTGGATTGAATGCTCGAGGCCTTGTTTCTTTCTCCCACTTTTATCTCAGTCGGTGTACACATCGGCGTCCTTCTGCATGTGGTTTTCGACTCTGATTTCTTCGAACTCTGAATATGCCCTGAGATATTATGGGCTATAGATATGATCCCTCCCCGGGTCCTTCCCGTCGATGTCACGTCTGTGTCTCATTTGATGGTCTTTGCACCCTCTGGGGATCGAGCTGTGCCTGTGCATACGCCTCTTCTCGCTTTGATATGAGGTCAAACTTCCATTCCCTCTCCCCCTTTGCATTGCTCTATTGCTCAAGGGAGTTGGAAGCCACCTCCAGAACGGCAAGGCCCATCTTGTGATTACTGCGTTCTAGTTATTCGAGCATATGTGTGTGTAGCTAGATTATCTTATCTACGTACCAATTATCCCTCTGTGTGACTGCTAATCGTCTGTTCCTTTGGGAATGTTAGCCTAATCCCGCAGGCATCGATGCCTCAACCCTGTGTCTGGTAATCCATCTATACCGAATGCCCTCACTCCGCTGGTTTGTGGTTTGCAGCCATTGAGCCGTTTGAGTTCTGTCGGTTTTATCTCAATCATCCGGGGAGGGGGACATTCCCCATTGTTTCACGGAGCTGCAAATTGGTCAAGGGGCCCTACCTCTCAATGGTAGATGCTCTGTAAAGGCCACAGAGCGGATAGTGACAGGGGCTTTAGCCCAATAGTCCTAAACTTAGTAATTTAGGATCCGATGGTGACCAAGGGATGCGTGCTCCTAGCAGGCTAGTCCTCAAAGCTTCTCTCCCTAACGGTCTGTCCCTCTAAGGGATGCAGTGCAAGCGGTGGGTGGCCCACCCCTCGTTGGCCTGTCCTCGGGGTGTTGCTCCTGCTATCAGCTGCCTCATCTCTGTGTCTTCACCCACAGAGCTTTGGTGCCCCTCGCAGGCTCGTCCTTGGGGTATCCTGTCCGTTGGGAATTCGCTGGCTGCTATTACGCAGACCGGTAGTTTAGGGGCTTACTCTACAAGTGAGTATGAACCCGTTTCTCCCCTGCAACCTTTCAGGAACAGGGGAGATGCTGCCTAATTTTTGGCAGGTTTTAGACAGATAAGTCGTTTCTGTGGACTATAATAAAACATTCATTCTGAGTCAAGGAACCTCAGTGCTTGAGTATGAACCTCGCACTAGCTCATGACTCTACTCCTGGAGAGCCCTAGACTTCAATTCAATAGGCAATAAACCCAATTAAATCTTTAAACCTTCAAAACATCTTAATAAGTTCAAAGGTTCTCAAAATTCTTGAAAAAATCAACTAAAACGGCGCGGTCCCTTATCCGGCGCGCCCTAATACGGCGCGGTACCCCACCGCGCTGGATTAACGCTAGACTCATATCCTGTTGATTTCAGCTGGCCCATTCCCGGCCCGCCCTAAATCGGCGCGCCCCAAGGCCCCCGTGCCGGATTAGTGCATGCCATGGCCGCACCGGATTAAACCCTATGGCTACGCTTGACCGCGGTGGGGAAATCTATCCCTACGCGTGATCGCGCCGCTTTAGTGCTAATCTAGTCATTCACTCATCTTCGGAGCGACCGTCGCCTCCCGCAGTCGAGATTAATAAACCTCAATCAGTAATAAACCAAATAAGGGGAGGGCTGTCCAAGTCCGAACCATCTTATCATCATGCTTTCACTACCATGTCTATCAGCGCTTCGCTTTTGTTATCATGCTTGTGTTACCATTCTCGCCTCCCTTGGCGTAGATTAATAAACGTGATCTATCACTGTGCATTTTCATAATTCTATTGCCATGCTTAACGTCGTCATAAGTATCGTGCATGTATGCCTGCATAGGCCCTCGGGTATATCAAATGGCACTGACGGAAGACCGGGTTATGCCCTATCGGAAGTCTCCACTATGCGCGATGGTGGTCTTCGAACCTACGTCCTCCGTCCTGTACCGAGGGTCTCCAATTTAATAAACCATGCCTCTGTTGCATGATAGATAGATGCATCTCACGTGATCTTGTAATGTTCATAACATCGCATCTTTATTCTGGCCTCGACAGCCCACTATCTCGACAATTAATCAAAGGTTTTCCCTCCTCGCGGGGGATGTAATTAACGCCATAGCCTTTATGGTATGGCGGACTGCTAGTCCTGACCGAATCTCTCTCTCACCCGACACGGGTCAGAATGAGCGCACAATAAACTCGTCACTCACGTGACTGGCATGCCCACGTAGTCAATCAGTCAGTTAAACTACTAGTTAGTTAATTGGTCGATCGACACGTGAAATAAACCAAATAAACCCAAACAAAAAAATATAAAAATAATAAGGAAATGATTTTTTTCCCATCGCAAACAAGGGAGGAGAAGGAAGGGTTTTTTTTTGAAACCACCAGTTATTACACGGTCCATCGATGGGCCGTTCAAATATTGGACGATCTAATAACTGGTCGTTTACATTCCAACGGTTCACATCCATTGAACGGCCAGAGTACGACCGTGCAGTTGATTGAACGGAGTCTATAGAGCCGTGTATTTTCATGATCACATTCAAACTGGCAATACCTATACGGCCTTGTCTGGACCGTTTAAATTTCTAAGTGGTCTTAAGGTAGACCGCTTATATGCTGAAATGATGAATGATGTTTTCGAGCTTTGTTCTTGCTGCCTGATGTGAGGGATTGATGATCTTTCGACCGGAATGATTATTTCATGATATGATATTGCAATCCCTATGCGTAATTTCCCTTGCAGCACCACTTTACCTTGCCTACCGTCGTCGACAGGTAAGTCAGGTAAGCATTTTGATCCCTTTATCAATTAATGCATTACTATATGGTATATATGCTATATTATCTCGAGAACCGGTTGGTTGTTCACGTGTTCTAGGATCTGATGTTCCCCTATAACAAAAATGATGATGATCTAGGTGCACGCGTTTAATCATCGGATAGGCAGTTAGGTTGGGAAAATTAGGGGACGATGGTTCTATCTTGCACGCCGTAGTTGCGGATAGTGTCTTGACCTTGATTGCCCCAGTCTAGCAATACTATTCTCGAGTACTTTCTATTTTATCTTTTATTTGCATTTTTTTAATGGTTTCTTTTATTTTAGCCTAGCATACATCATACAAATCTTTTGAGCATTCACGACCGATGGTTTGCCTAGAAGCGTCTCCTCAGTGATGGATGGTTGTGCGTTCAGTTTTTGAGTAAGAGGAACAATTCCATTCAGAGTTGGAAGGTTCTCTCTGGTCTATTCACCTGGTTTGGTTGACTAGGAGTTCTCGTCTGGAGTTTTAGTCTGTTTCTTTACTTTTTCGTTACTGTTGATTTCCCTCATTGGTTGTGGATTGTGTCCCCTGATGAGATTTCCTACTTTTTATCCTATTTTATTTAGTTAGTTTCTCCAGACTGGCGTCATTTTAGTCCGATCTTTTCTCGTGTTTGGTTCGGAGTTTTTCGGAAGATTTCTATCGCTCGTTGGTGAGAAAACGGGTGTCTTTTACCTTAACACCTACTTTTCAGTCCGCTCCGCGTCATTTCCGCTTCATCTCCATGTTCCATTTCGCTTTCGCTTCACCTCCGCTCGCTCCCCTACAAAGAGGACGTTAAGGAGGGGCATCTGTTGACACCCATTTTTTGCCTATGAGTTGAGTCATTCCTCTTATCACCATTTGTTGATGCCTCGAGTTGTCCATTACTGATTGGGTCATTTCTAGGCACGTCTTTAGGCTTATTCTATGGGTACCTCCCTCCCAAGCTAGGTTTGCCCTCGAATACAGGGTTATTGGGCCTTGATTTCGCTTATTTTTTGGGGTAAATGGGCTTGTTTATCAGATTTTATTAATTTCGAACGTCCAAGCTGTACGCGGTCTAGCGATGGGCCGTTCAGTGATTGGGCGGTCTATTTGGAACCGTTTACAAGCTCAGAGCAATTTATTGGATATTTATTTGATTTTCTGAATTTCCATCGATAAGCCTTTGCACGGTCTGAGTTCAACCGTTTATTGCCATTGCACGGCCTGTCTTTAGACTGTCCAATTCCAAGAGTCCTGAGCCGGTTGATTTTTCAGATAATTATCTATTTATCCTATTTTATTAGATTTATCACCGACACGTTTTACACGGCCGAGCATTGGACCGTGCCACTATTGAGTGGTCTAGCATTAGACCGTTTTATCCTAAAGAGTCCAGCACCGTGATAGCCGGTCAATTCGGTGGATAATTGGATAATTTGTTGTTTTATTTATTTATCACCGACAGAGGTAAGCGGTCTAGTAATAGACCGCGTATTAGTCTGGGCGGCCTATCGAACAACCGCATACAGGCCCGAGATCTGTGGAATATTTGGTTTTTCTCTCTCCATCCGTGGTTAAACCTCCAACTTCCTCCACCATTTTCTCCGTGGTTTATCCACCAAATGGGGTGCTATTTGATCCTGGTGGGAGATAGAAGTATTATCTATAGATTTTGTTTTATTATCACGCCCTAATTTTTAGTGGAAAATCCAATTTCGGGGCTGGACTTTCAGGGGTCTTTAAATAGAACCCCTAGTCCAGGCTTGAAAGGGGGGGAGATCGAACGTTGATGGTGAAGCTCTGCCGAATTCTTGAGTGAGCTGTAGCCAGGGAGGGAGTCTCTCTACGTCCTTTTGAGCCTCCAGTCAAGGGATGCTTTGCAGGTCAGCATCAGCACAGCACGAGGCCCTTCCCCTCTGGCCGACCGGAAGGGGTGGAGGATCAAGTCCTACAGCTTGGAGTCTGGCGGCTTTGAACGGTCTTCTTCCGTCCATCTGCAGAAAAGAGCGGTCCTCCACGAACCGTTCAGATCCTGTGCACGGCCATCTGCGTACCGTTTTGGAGCCAAACCAGTCTTCGTCCCGTTTCTCTTTCCAACACTGTGAGTGGTCTATCGAGCTGCTGTGCCATCCATTGAACGGTTCTTCCTGGACCGTGTACAACTGTCAACGCTGCACTTTGGGTGAGTGTCTTCTCCCTTTCCAAGGTACGTATTACTCTTCGGTACCCCATATCTTGGTGGCGATCATGATCACGCACACACACCTCTCCACCCTTCTAGCGTCATTTTGCTTGTCTTTATATTCTGATATAGAAAGGTAAGGGAAAAGGCAGGGGGAAAAACATGTCAACAATCGCGTCAACAAAAGGTGTCGACAATGGTACGGTAGGCACTAACAGCTGCGCTACCGTAGGAGAGATGGGTAGAAGTGGAATGGCTGACTGCGTGTGGTCGGCGGATGGCTTATCCACAAAGGATAAAGTGGGTGGGACAAACAGCTCCAGGATGATCGGTGGGGTTGGGGTGACTAACAGACACTGGCCCTCTATTGGATCACTCTCTATCCCCAAAACATCAGCGAGGTACTCCTCGGCCAACTCTTGGTCAGCCTCATAACTCACTAGAATAGGCCCGGGTGAGGCATCCTCCGAATGGTTGTCCTCTAAGGTAGGGGAATGTGAAGGACACGGGTCGAAGAAATGACTAATCCACATGGGTGGGCTCCGAGAGAGGTGGTGGGCGTGAGTCAGGAGGCGAAAAGGGCCAATGGAGCTGGGTGGTTGGTGACACGGAGGTGGTCAGCTGAATGCTGTTGTGGAAGACGAACTCGTCGGGCAGGTGAGGTGGGTATAAGGTGCAGGTCCTCCTATCCCAGTTAAAGGTCGCTCTCCTCTCTTCCAACCAATTTTTCCCTAAAATGGTGTATGGGCCAGCAAGTGTGTCGACCTTGCACCATGCTCCATCGTCATAAAGAACGGGGCTAAAACTCCATTGGAACTCTACGAATGTGAAGCCACTATTAAGAACAATCTCCCCGGTCTTAGAGAGAGACTCAACTATGTCTTGTGAGACACAGTTAGATGACGTCCTACTGATGAAGTCGATTTCTATATGAAACCCATTAGGCAGGTGGGCAATGGACACTATAGGGCGTTGGAACGACTCGGTTGTGGGCTTAGGGGTCGGGTCAACCGGTGGTGAAATGATAGGGGCAAGCCCCGGGGGTCGGGCTATGAAAGCCTTGAATTGGGCCACAAGTGATGACCAATCGGATGCACGGTCTCGGGGAACGACCATGGGGCTGGTGGGTAGTGGTCATGCAGACACACGATGATAAGACCGGCTGACTCATTATTGGACTAGACATGACCCTATACAACAATGCAAAGTTGGAATGTAGACTCGACTACAAACCTAGACTCAACTAGTATCCGGTACGTGGCGGAGGTTTGATCTGAAGATCGCACTCATGCAAGTGTGCTACCTTCCCGATAGGCGTAACCTATCATTCCGGGAACACCTTTTGATATACCGGGTAAAGGGTGCAATATGAAAACTTGGACCGACTACCCTTGGACTCGACTTAGCTATGATACCAATTTGATACGGGACGGGATGCGACTCGAGATAACAAGGGACTCTAGCTCGTGGACGTCCCTAAGCGAGGGAAACGTGTGGATCTGCGCGGTTGAGAAACTGACAATGAGTCACGGGTATCGGCTTTTCTGCGTGCTCGGATCGATTCACGGGACGGGTTCCACTCACTCGCTCGCAGCGGCGATAAAATTTGAACGAGCTAATATCCTAACAATCGCTCATGCAGCGGCATTCAAAATATACGAGATAAGCAAATGCATCAACGAAGGAGCGAAAATGTGCCTCCACGCTACCGGGCGTGGGGAAGATGACCCCGGCCAAGTCTCGTACTCCCGGTACAAACAATTAACAAAAATTATAGTAAGAGTTTTACTGCCGACTCCACTCAGGGAGGTAAAGGGCTACATGTGGGACCCGGGAGTATCGCACTTGGGTTGACGGGCAGCTTCTTGGGCAGCTCCGACGGTTCTGGTGTGCTGCTACTCTGGCGACAGCTTGCTGTCCCGAACTGGTTCCTCTGTTTCAACACTGCGCGACTAGTCAAGAAAAATTCCTACGATCAGCACGGACATCGGATCAGCACGAAGCCAACAGCGTTGCGAAGCTAGCTTGGAGACATACAACCACCTGGTGTTACAGGAATTTTCCCGTCTCTGTAGTTTACTTGGTGGAATTTGTAACCGACGGATTGACAGACTCAGGAAACATTGGGCAGATTGGGATCTGCCTGAAAATGTTGGTTGACCGAAGGTCAAACGGTGGAATTTGGACTTGAAATTTTTATAGAAGATAGAGGGGAAAGTAAGTAACATGAGGATAATTGTTTTGTAATTTTCTGAGGTGGTTTGAGAGGGGAAATGGATTTTATAACAGTGGGTGGTCGGATCTAGACTGTAGGAGACAGAATTGATTCCGGATTTTACAGTGGATTTTTGGATGGGTAAACAAATTCATAAAATCATGAAAATATTTGTGGAAGCGGTCTTTGGTGGACAGAAATTCCAGTCCAAATTTTAGATTGATCTTAAATAGGGAAGGGGGTCAAAACGAAGAAGAGTTGGGCTGCTGGAACACAACTCTGCATAGAGACAGAATCTGTAGATCGGGGGGAATAAAATGGAGTGGAAGGTAAACAAAGGAGGAATGACGTGAATTTTTTTGTGGGGGAGGTATCAACGTGGGGAACTCACCCTCCAATTTTCAACACGATCTGATCTCCTGATGGGGAGCTAAAAATTAGGTTTTAGACCTCTGTCCAGCAATGGACAGATCTGCGACGGCGAGGCAGTGGTGGTGCGATGGCGGCTCGATGGCGGCGGCGGCAGAGCTTCACACTTAGAGGGGACCGATGATCCTATGTGGACCAATGGGTAAGAGGGTGGGGTATCCTGCTGGACCTACTGGCTTTTTGTAAAGAAACCCAAAGATTCCTAAAGACTAACAAATTGGCTTATAATGCCTTACAATTACAAACCCAATTACCCAAGGATATAAATGCAAACAAAAGGATACAAATGCAAACTAAAAAAATGTTAGTGGTCTTGCTCTGATGTCCCCATCAAAAATATTGTGTGCTTTGCGTGCGTGTAGAGAGATATTCGTGTGTACAAGGTTTGTGGTAAATGAGCTCATATGTTGCTATCTTACTTTGCAGGTTGCTTTACAAAGTTGAGAAGCAATGGCTCTTCATGAATGTATTTTTGATGGTGTCTCATGCATTCTGTTCATGAGACTTTGGAGCATTCATCTGAATACTGTGTTTTTCAATGGGTTTTCAATGCGCTCTCTCTTTTCTTTGGTTGCTTTACTAGGTTGAGAAGCAATGGCTCTTCATGAATATATTTTTGATGGTGTCTCATGCATTCTGTTCATGAGACTTTGGAGCATTCATCTGAATACTATGTTTTTCAATGGGTTTTCAAATGGCTTGTTGGATGGCCATTTCATTTTAAGATTTGCTGAAGGATCCTCATTGCATTTCATGAGTGTCGACACCCATCTATAAGTGTCGACACCTCCACTGTTGCAGCTCTTGTTTGAAGACATTTTAAGCATGCTAACTATGAGGATTTATTGTGGCTTGAGAGAGCATATTCATTATATGATTATTTCTGCTGCTACTGTTTCATTAATGATGGATGTTTAATCATTTTGATCATATGGCTTCAATGCTTCCAAAGGTTTAACTCATTCCTTTAGTTCATGTTGTTAATGGTGAATCTTGGAATGTGACTTTTGAAGGGTGGATTTGTGAATTTGTTTATTGAATCTTATCTGCCCTTGTTTGAACATGATGAAATCTGAATATAAGTTTTATATGAAATGGTCATTTGAGTATTCAATTCTTGGAATGCTATGGTTTACTGAAATTCAGCTTGGTTTTTAATGAAATGTGATTTGATGAAACTAGGTGTTCTAGTGTCCTCATGCACTTTGATATTGAGGATCTCATGTTGATTGTTCAAGCACTTTGATTATATGGGTTCTATGATTTCATAGGTGAAACCCATTTCATTTGTTCACTTTACTTCTACGGATGGAGTTTAAGTCTCAATAGAGTGCATGTTCAATTTTGCTCTCAAACCCTTGAAGACATGGTAGGTATCTATGTTTGAATGCATTTCAGGGTGGGTAGATTGCGGTTCATGTATATAGTGCATGGGATCTTTGAATTAAAGGGTTGGTTGAGCAATGGTTCTTAAATCTTGATATAAGGCATACTCATATTGCTTTGGACAGAACATGAATTTTTGGACTGAACTTAGTATTCATGAGTGGTTTGATTGAGTTCTATTTGGAATTGGATTGGTTGAATTATATTTGATATGTGAAGCTTGTGTAGAAAATGGCATGTGTGAATTGATATTATATCAAGGTGGTCCAGGTTTAATTAAATTTTTTTGAGAATGAGCCTTTCATGCTTAAGTTATTTTACTTGTGTTTCCATATAGTGCAGGTTCAATCTTGCCCAAAAATGCTTGATTCATAAATTATTCTCAAATCATTGAATCCATGGTAAGATTTTATTTTTGAATGTATTTCATGTTAGCTAGATTAGGCTTGATCCATTTTTCATGTTTTTGAGGTTAATGGGACTACCTTAGGCAGTTTTCCATTTCCGCTTTGCAAGTGTTGACCCCTGAGGCCGACACATGGCTCCCTAGGGGGGTCAGTTTCAAAGGGACAGAACCCAGTGAAACTGGTGTCGACACCTAGTGTCGACACCATTACCCTGGGCCCTGTTTTTCTAAATTGGACAGAACACTTGAAAATAGGTGTCGACACCCATTCAGGCGCATCTGGATCGTGGTTCACAGGTTTGGCTTCGAACCCATTATTTCATGATCTGATTTGCTTGCCCTTTTACCCCATTACCCCTATGTTTTCTACCCTTGATTGGGTGTGGTTATAAGAGGTTTTCAAATGGGCTTTTTGGTCCTCTTGAATTTCTTTTCACCAAGTATATGAAGCTGTGAACTCAGTCGACGAAATTAATCCTTTTTGGGGCTAAACGTTTCTATCTGTTGCAGGAGAAGGAGAATGAGGGTGAGGGCGTCGCACCCACTTGGAGGAGGAAGAAGAAGAAGACGAGAATGCCATCTATGAGAAATCTTTGCCGATCTGATTGTAGTTCTGAGCGTGGTTGCTGAAGCATTCTACCGTTGGCATCTCCTACGAGCTTGGCCAGCTTCCACTCCGTGGACAAACTTTCCAGCACACCCTACTACCCAAATGGAGGGGATTCATAGCAGATTTGAGGGGGATTTCTTCATCTCTCATTTCTATTCTTTTATCTGAGCATAGATTGAAATTTGGGCGGTCATTGTATATCTTTTTATTTTGTCGAACTTGGAATATTACCATGTATGGGTGGAGTTGCGTCTTCGTGTGTGTGGATTCATTACGGGGTAAGTTTCCCCGAGTTTGTGTGTGTAGACGGAGCTGTGTCTCCTTGTGGGATTTGTATGCGGGGTGTGTTCCCTGATGGTGTGTGTGTGTGCTGCAGTGGCAGCGTCCTGGGGCCAGGCCCCGTGTGTGAGGATTGCTATGGAAGCAGCATGGTTGTGTGGTGTTTGGGGTTTCGTCCCCATGGTTGCTACATCTCATAGCATGTTAGTGAAGCCTCACTGGGTTTCGGTGAGGGGTGGACGTAGGGAGCCCGTCGCGATCCCGAACCACCTAAAAATCTCTGTGTTCATTATGGATGCTTGTGCAATTGTTCATTTCTCCTACCTCCGTTCATAGGTCTATTTGATAGATTCACTGCACCTTCACACTTTGCTACCTCTGCAATTTGCTATCAGTATTTGTTCATCGCTTGTTGGTTGGATATCCGTGCTTAGTTGTTGTTAACTCGTTCTTTGCATTGTATATCTGTGTGAGATCGAAAAGGTTGATAGAACATTTAAATCTCACTTGAGTTTTGGCAAATTAACGTAGTTAATTTTAATTCCACTATGATTGGTTTAGATTGTTTTTAAAATCCACCATCTTGGCTGGGGGATAATTCAACTCCCCTTCTTGTCTGCCATCTATTCTGGGCCAACAATTGGTATCAGAGCCCAGTCTCTGATTTTCATTCGCGGACCTCACGGTCTAGGAGAAAAGATCTCATCATGATGGCTAGTGTGAATTTGGTTCCTGTCTTTGATGGTTTTGATAATATACCATGGCTTGAAAAATTCTGTATTTGGATTTTCAGTATTGATCCGAAGCTTATGAATTTAATTTCTCACGGTCCTTATGTTCTACCAAAAGATAAGTCAAGATGGACCGATGTGCATAAGAAGAAGAATTTTGATAATCTTTTTGTTTTGAATGCTCTTAAGGCTGCAGTGAACACTAATGTATTTCCTTCTGTTTCATCTTGTAGGTCAGCCAAAGAGATCTGGGATGGGCTAAGCGAAGCTCAATAAGAAAGTTGGAATGACGAATGCCTCGTGGCAAACAACAAGAATGATCGTCAAAGCGATGAAAGTTCTAAGGTAAACTCTGATTCCGATGACGAAGATAAACTGAGTTATGATGAATTGTTGAATGCTTATGATGAGTTGTTTAATAGATATAAACAATAAAATTTGAAAACATGAAATTGAAAAATAAAATTGTAAACTCTTGTGCTGATAATTTCTCATGTGAAAAATATGCTGAGTTTGAGAAATTAAGTAAGTTTTCATGCTTGAGGTTGATAGTCATAAATAAACAATTTCAATTCTAAAAACTGAAAATGAAACCTTAATGGATAAAATTTTAGAACTTGAAGATGTTGAAAAAGAACTAAAAGATAAGTTGAATTCTTTGGATAGTGATCATATTTTGCTTAATGAACTTGTTCAGAATAAAAAACTTGTTGAAGAAATTGAAAAACTCAAAGATCAAAACAAATTGTTGTATGATGTGTTGAAAGTCCTTGAAAAAGGAAAATATGTGGTTTATGATGATTCTGAAAATCTTCATGATCTAGAACAAGAGGTTGCTAACTATAAGATTGTCAATTCTCTCTTGAATGATAAACTTGTTCTATGTGAAGAAGAGATTAATAATTATGAATTGCACATTTCATCTTTAGAAAATGTTGTTGATTGTTCTTGTGTGCATACAAAACCCCTAAATGTTAAATATGATCATGCATCAAGAAAAGGGATGAATGTTTCATATTTTTACTATGAGAAATATGGCCATGAAATGTATGATTACTTCTTGATGAAATTTGATGATGATGAGACATTAAAGTCAAGAGTGAAAATGTTTGATGGTTCTAAGAATCACGAAAAATTCATAAAGAAAAAACTCAATGTTCATTGCTTCTACTGTGGATTGGATGGACATGTTATCGAAAACTACTTTACTAAGAAAAGTGATGATGAGTGGTCTATCAAAAGAAACTTTTCTTGTTATTACTGTGGAAGATTTGGACATGTAATGAATGATTGTTGTGTGATGAAAAATGATCAAAAATGGTCTATGAAAAGAAAATCTTCTTATTGCTTTTATTGTGGCAAGAATGGTCATTCAATGGATGACTGTGCCACAATGAGATTTGACGATGATTGGTGTGCCAGGAGATATAAGAATACATTAACTCATGCTAGAACTAACCCCTCGGGACCCAAGATGGCTTGGGTACCCAAATCATCAAAATGAGAATTTGTTTTGCAGGGGCGTCTTGAGGCCAAGGAAAGTCACTAAATAAAGGACTCGCAAGGCGAGAAAGAAAAATGGTTTTGTTTTAAAATTCATTCTGCTTAGGTTCCCCTTGAAAAGTCTAAAAGGCAAAAATTGAGATTTGGAGAAAAATGATCGCAGTTAAACAATTACATTCTTGTTTTGTTGAATTTGGCAATTTCTGAAGTATTGAGATTTGCAGGTTAAATGATTAGGAGATTAAGTCAGCTTTACATATTTTCCGTTGCACATCTTGTGAATAAATCCAATTTTTGAATGCTTTACACTGCACATAAAGTCTTTCATACTCTTACTCACTTTTTGAAAATAACAATTTAATCTTGCATACATAGAACACACACTTAATTGCATTATACATATTGCACATAGCATGCATATATTTGCATACTTGTAAATAAAGAAAGTCTTCGATCATCTGTCCATTTACATGCATATACTTGCACATACTTGACATACTTGTGTGCTTAAATGCCATGATTTTTCGGTATATCAAATGACGATTGTGGAAGGTTGGATTATGTCCAGCTGGAAGCTTTCCTCTTGCACGATGGTGGTCTTCGGACCTACGTTCTCCGCCACTTACTGGTAATCAACTTGTGTGAAAATATTATCTCAGTGCATGTTTGAGTGTATATAACATATCACCTCTCTTTTTGATTCCTCCTATGACTTTGTCCCTTGTTAAATAAAATTACTTTGATTTAGACATGTTTGTTACATGGCACATATTAAGGGGGAGGTTCATTTCATAACTATGCATACACTTAGGGGGAGATATAACAGTGGCGAGACAAATTCATCTTTTACATTCAGTACAACCACCCATACAACATTGCACTTTTTTGAGATATATGATTCAATCTAATAAGGATTTCAGTTATTCCACTCAACACTCTTGAGGGCTCTTGATTCCCTACATTAAAGTCGCATGTCTTGTGAGGAAAAAGCTGGTTGCCCCACCAAACAATTGCATATGTGGAACGTGGATCCGAGTAACCGGGAATCTCTCCTGCAACAAAGAAGGAAACTCACGCCGAAAGGAGAAACAAATCCACATAAGAATAAGTGTGATTTACCACTAAGTAGTCGGGAAGTGCCCCTTAGACAAAGGGTACAACTCGCGTCGAAAAGTGACAAAATCCACATTTAAGATAAGTGACGAAACTGAGTAACCGAGAAGTGCCTCTGAGACAAAAGATACAACTCGCGTCAAAAGGTTAGTCACTCTTTAAGATTAAAAAAAAGGGGGGGGGTTATATGTAGCTACCAATACTCGAGCATTGTGTATGGAAGTGTATGGAGGAACAGCTCCTTTTAGTGTTCATTGGAAAATCTGATAATCCATATTACTTTGGAATTCATTGCTCAATTTTCACATATACACTTTGGGTTTGATTGTGTGAATGTACTTTATGAATCTATCATCTTTCATGGGTAATGCAGTACCATCTTTTTGTAAGCACGACCCTCTTAGTATTGTTCATGCACATCATGCTCCATAATCAATAGCATTGTTCTTAAACCTGTCCCTAAGGGACTTGCTTGCTCTTATATCTTATTATCTGTGCTTGAGTGCTTGATCCTTTTTATACATATCATACTTCATTTCACCTTGATGCATCTTTAGATTATACATGTAAATATCAGGTTAAATAACCCCGTTGTCAATCAATTTTTGTTTATGACAACAAGGGGGAGAATAATATGCTTTTCAGCAAAACAGTTGCATATAGTTCAGTTTGGTCATACATTTTGTGCATAGTTTAGTCATACATTCTGTATATAGTTCGAAAATTGAGCATTTGCACATATTTCAAACATCTTGAATATTGCACTTCAAATTTTATTTTCTTGCTTGGTGTTCATGATTCTCACACCTTCCTTTCATTGTAGGTTATTACTAGGTTTGTGCGCCATTGAATTTATATTTCTGTCTCATTCATTTTTGAAATTTCACATATGTTCCTCTAGTCCCCCACCTTTTGATAATGCCAAAGGGGGAGAGAGTTTTGATGGCCACAATATTTTGTCAGCATCAAAAAGGGGGAGATTGTTGGGTTCGATGCGCTCTCTCTTTGTCTTTGATAATGATTCTGATGATAACAAAATATTGTGTGCTTTGCGTGTGTGTAGAGAGACATTCGTATGTACAAGGTTTGTGGTAAATGAGCTCATATGTTGCTATCTTACTTTGCAGGTTGCTTTACTGGGTTGAGAAGCAATGGCTCTTCATGAATATATTTTTGATGGTGTCTCATGCATTATGTTCATGAGACTTTGGAGCATTCGTCTGAATACTATGTTTTTCAATGGGTTTTCAATGCGCTCTCTGTTTGTCTTTGGTTGCTTTACTGGGTTGAGGAGCAATGGCTCTTCATGAATATATTTTTGATGGTGTCTCATGCATTCTGTTCATGAGACTTTGGAGCATTCATCTGAATACTGTGTTTTTCAATGGGTTTTCAAATGGCTTGTTGGATGGCCATTTCATTTTAAGATTTGCTGAAGGATCCTCATTGCATTTCATGAGTGTCGACACCCATCTATAAGTGTCGACACCTCCACTGTTACAGCTCTTGTTTGAAGACATTTTAAGCATGCTAACTATGAGGATTTATTGTGGCTTGAGAGAGCATATTCATTATATGATTATTTCTGCTGCCACTGTTTCATCAATGATGGTTGTTTAATCATTTTGATCATATGGCTTCAATGCTTCCAAAGGTTTAACTCATTCCTTTAGTTCATGTTGTTAATGGTGAATCTTGGAATGTGACTTTTGAAGGGTAGATTTGTGAATTTGTTTATTGAATCTTATCTGCCCTTGTTTGAACATGATGAAATCTGAATATAAGTTTTATATGAAATGATCATTTGAGTATTCAATTCCTGGAATGCTATGGTTTACTGAAATTTAGCTTGGTTTTTAATGAAATGTGATTTGATGAAACTGGGTGTTCTAGTATCCTCATCCACTTTGATATTGAGGATCTCATGCTGATTGTTCAAGCAATTTGATTGTATGGGTTCTATGATATCATAGGTGAAACCCATTTCATTTGTTCACCTTACTTCTATGGATGGAATTTAAGTCTCAATAGAGTGCAGGTTCAATTTTGCTCTCAAACCCTTGAAGACATGGTAAGTATCTATGTTTGAATGCATTTCATGGTGGGTAGATTGCGGTTCATGTATACAGTACATGGGACCTTTGAATTAATGGGTTGATTGAGCAATGGTTCTTAAATCTTGATATAAGGCATACTCATATTGCTTTGGACAGAACGTGAATTTTTGGACTGAACTTAGTATTCATGAGTGGTTTGATTGAGTTCAATTTGGAATTGGATTGGTTGAATCATATTTGATTTGTGAAGCTTGTGTAGAAAATGGCTTGTGTTAATTGATATTATATCAAGGTGGTCCAAGTTTGATTAAACTGTTTTAAGAATGAGCCTTTCATGCTTAAGTTATTTTACTTGTGTTTCCATATAGTGCAGGTTCAATCTTGCCCAGAAATGCTTGATTTATAAATTATTCTCGAATCATTGAATCAATGGTAAGATTTTATGTTTGAATGTATTTCATGTTAGCTAGATTGGGCTTGATCCATTTTTCATGTTTTTGGGGTTAATTGGACTGCCTTAGGCAGTTTTCCATTTCCCCTTTACAAGTGTCGACCCCTGGGGTCGACACCTGGCTCCCTAGGGGGGTCAGTTTCAAAGGGACAGAACCCAGTGAAACTGGTGTCGACACCTGGTGTCGACACCATAACCCCGGGCCCTATTTTTCTTCACAAGACAGAACACCTGAAAATAGGTGTCGACACCCATTCAGGCGTGTCCGGATCGTGGTTCATGGGTTTGGCTTCAAACACATTATTTCATGATCCGATTGGCTTTCCATTTCACCCCATTACCCCTAGGGTTTCTACCCTTGATTGGGTGTGCTTCTAAGAGGTTTTCGAATGGGCTTTTTGGTCCTCTTGCATTTTTTTCACCTAGTATATGAAGTTGCGAACTTATTCGACGGAATTAATCCTTTTTGGGGCTAAACATTTCTATCTATTGTAGGAGAAGGAGAATGAGGGTGAGGGCGTTGCACCCACTTGTCGGAGGAAGAAGAAGAAGATGAGAATGCCATCTATGAGAAATCTTTGCCGATGATTGTAGTTTTGAGCATGGTTGATGAAGCGTTCTACCCTAGGCGTCCCATGCGAGCTTGGCTGGCTTCCACTCCGCGGACAAACTTTCCAGCACACCCTACTACCCAAATGGACGGGATTCATAGCAGATTTGAGGGGGATCTCTTCATCTCTCATTTCTATTCTTTTATCTGAGCATAGATTGAAATTTGGGCGATCATTGTATATCTTTTTATTTTTTTGAACTCGTAATATTTCCATGTGTGGGCGGAGCTACGTCTTCACGTGTGTGGATTCATTACGGGGTAAGTTTCCCTGAGTTTGTGTGTGTAGACGGAGCTGTGTCTCCGTGTGGGATTTATGTACGGGGTGTGTGTGTGCTGCAGTGGCAGCGTCCTGGGGCCAAGCCCCGTGTGTGCGGATTGTTGCGGAAGCAGCGTGGTTGTGTGGTGTTTGGGGCTTCGTCCCCATGGTTGCTACATCTCGTAGCGTGTTAGTGAAGCCTCACCAGGTTTCTGTAAGGGGTGGATGTAGGGAGCCCGTCATGGTCCCGAACCACCTAAAAATCTCTATGTTCATTGTGGATGCCTATGCAATTGTCTATTTCTCCTGCCTCCGTTCACAGGTCTATTTGATAGATTTTTATTCACTGCACCTTCACACTTCGCTACCTCTGCAATTTGCTATCAGTATTTGTTCATCGCTTGTTGGTTGGATATCCGTGCTTAGTTGTAGTTAACTCGTTCTTTGCATTGTATATCCGTGTGAGATCGGAAAGGTTGAGAGAACATTTAAATCTCACTTGAATTTAGGTTAATTAGCGTAGCTAATTTTAATTCCATTATGATTAGTTTAGATTATTTTTAAAATCTGCCATCTCGACTGGGGGACAATTCAACCCCCCTTCTTATCCGCCATCTATTCTGGGCCAACAATAGGCATTGTCGGCACTGGCCTCAAGGGCTTAATCGCCCCACTGTAACCACATCATGTCCACGACGAGGCTTGGCTATCCCGGGGCTACTAACGCGCGATCCTCTCGATCTCCCAGCAAATCTCAAAGAAATGCATCCTCAAAAACTCCTTTTCAAGAGGAATGGAAGGCAAGTCCTCCCACAGTAGTCTCTCCTCCTCAGCCTTCTTCACTACATGTGGCTTTTGGCAGTAGAGGCTATTGTGCTCGAACCACCAATGGGCATAGTGGACGTCGAAACATCCCCAGCGATCCAATCTAGGGGTCGGTAGCTTCATTGGCTCACCCTGACAGGCAAAATCCCACCAAGCTACAGTGATAAAGTGTGTGTCCATGACCTTGTATAGCTGGCCTGCCAATGGGAACTCTAGGTTAGATGGATTGGCCCGGTCATACCCAAAGTTCCATGCAAACCGGAGAGGGTAGTAATGTTGAGTGGTGATAGGCAGATCTAGAGGGGAGGGGTGAATAGATCAGCCCCTTTTTGCCCTTCTTTGCAGAAATAAAAATTAGATTTAACAAAACTGATTATGAGACAGATATTAGTTAATAGCTAAGAAGCTAGATACATACATAATGTCTGGAATCAGTCCTATCAAGCTTCTACCGTTGGAACAAGAGAGAAATCAAACCACAAGACAAGATCTTTAAGGTGGTTCAGTCTCAATCTAGAGACTTACGTCCACCCCTCACATAATATAGTGAGGCTTTACTGGTGCCAACACACACCCGCTGATTCATAGCTTCATATAGAGAGAATCACTCTCACACTCCGCTGCCACACAGCTTGAGGTACACGACCCAAAACATAGGCCGGTGTCAACACTATCTGTCTTCCTACACTCAGGTAGGGATCAAATGCTATGGAGTTTGTTTTGAAGAAAAGAAAACTGAAAATGGAACCACTAGACAGAGTATCGTAGTAAAACACAGTGAGAAGGAAGTCTCCTATCTGGGAAAGAGCTTGAGGAGTCCTTGGCTTTCTTCTTCTTTTTCCTGGGTCTTCACCACCACCCTTAAGAAAGAAAGATGATCAAGCTTCAAGCTTTTTAAGAGATCTGGATGGAGCTTCACGAAACCCTTCTACTTGTAAGAAGATCTCCCATTCTCAGGAAGAGTATCGTCTTCTTCTTCAAGTGCTCACACCAACAGCATCAGGAAGGAGGTTGGCTTCCTTAACAAGTCTTCCAGCTTTTCATTTTTCCTATTACTTGCATGCCCTTACTTTCGAACTGGAGCTCATGCTCCTCATATATTGGTGTCCTAGGACGACACCAACGTTGTCCACTTTTCAAACAACACTCAGAATATCACGTCCACATTATTTGATCTGCTTCTATTTGCATAGTTGACTCCTTTTCTGTCAAATCTCCAGGTATGTGGGTAGGTAGGAGACCATAGCAGCAAAGGTATGATCTTCTTCAGAGGATATCTCTGCCAGATCACAGTCTTCTGACACAGAAGCATTTTGACGGCTTTTTTAGAGCAAACGGATCCTCTCGATTAAGTTCCATATCTTCAAGATAGCTTCCGTCGGATTCAGATACGTTCTGGTCCAACCAAATGTGTCGACACTTTCCTGTCAGTGTGTCGAGACATTCCTTTGAAAGCATTGAAGAATCATTCTGGTTGAACGTGGATGTGTTGACACTTTCCTGTCAATGTGTCGAGACGTCTAGTGAATGTCTTGAAGATCCATGGCTGATGTGTCGAGACATCCACAGAGTTGTGCTGGGACAATCATGCTTGGCTTCGTGATGACACCATGAGTGTGTCGATACAACACCAAATGGTGTCGGGACATGTGAGCCATGTGCAGAGTTATCGCATGAGGGTGTCGAGATAGAAGCGCCATGTGTAGAGATTTTCACACGAGTGTGTCGACACGTTTCACTCAGTGTGTCGAGACATCGGTGAGTCCAGAGGCCAGACAGAACGGCTTCAGCTTGATTTCTTTTGGAGGTGTCGAGACATGGGTCAGATGTGTCAACACATTCTTTTATGCCGGAGCTCAAACGTTGGAGATTCAACACATTTTCTTCTAGATGTGTCGGGACATCATTTGGCTGTGTCGAGACATCACTTAGAGAAGTTTTCCTGCACGAGTTTAGTCAATTCATCAAGCCAAAATATGTTAGATATTCCTCAATTATCTACTAATGATTTATGATCTGCTATCATCAAAACTAGGGGACACAACATTCTCCCCCTTTTTGATGATGTCAACCATGAATCATTATATCCAAGCATTCATATAGCATTACAATCAATTTGGTTTGAGGAGCCATCAACCAAGTGAGATTCATCCATTCACACAACAACTAAATGTTAGCATTTTTCAACATATAGCATTTTTCAACAACACTACAAAAAGCTTATTTCATTGATCAACCATGGTTTTGTACAGCTCAAGCAAAGATGTGTGCTCAAGCAGTTACATTGCAAATCTAAATGCAAAAACTAGCAAAAACTAGACGAAAAAGCTAACTACATGCTTGATGCCTGATGCTTGATGATGCTTGTCTTCTCAAAAGGTCTTCAGTACTTCTCCCCCTTTGTCATCAGCAAGGAGGGGGTGAAGGAGGAGGCTGCTATGGTGGAGGCATAGAGATGGAACTTGCAAAGTGAAGGATCTGTGCCTCTTGGAAGTCATGTTGCATGTGAGAGATTGCTGTTGCTAGAGAGTAAACCCTCTGAGTGAGCTGCTCATCCCTTTGTCTGATAGACTGTTGCAAAGACTTGATATTTTCCTTGATGTCCTTGAGCCAGCCATGAATCATTTCACAGATGTATTCTGTTTCAGCCCTCTACTGGGAGCCTTGTGGTGGAAAATGAGAAGAGGTGGCTTCTGTTTGAGGAGGAGGACACCATTCATCACCTGCATCCTGCATGGCTGGTTGGAGTTAAGCTTTATGCAGACGAATGAGCTCCAAGATTTCAGTACCAACCATGTCCAGTTTATTGTACACTACATCCATTTTGACCTCTGCTTTGGTGGTGTTGTTGACTGCGCGAGCTGTGTTTGTGTGGATAGTTTCTGCAAGCTTGGAGGAGGCATCTAGTAGCTTGTTGCAGTCAGAGTACATCTTCCCTTTCATCCGTTGGGAGGCATCCAGCAGTCGAGAAGTAGTAGCATTTACTGTTCTCTCTAGATTGAAGGTGACATCAATGGATCTGTTGGTCTCTGCGGTCACATGTGCTCTGATAGATGTAGTTGCGCCAGCCACTTGTGCTATGATGGATGTAGTTGCGCTAGCCACTTGGTCAGCTAGCTGATTGGATGAATCCATCAGTTTGGCACATTTAATGTTGAGATTACCTTGATCTTCTCTGATGTCATAGGCATGCATGACCATTTTAGTAGTTTTCTCCTGGGTTTCAGTGTGGATCTCTCGTAGTCTTTTCATGATTCTTCCTGCTCGGTCACACACATTTATCAAGGAGTTAATGAAGCTGTTCAACCTTTCATCTGACTTATGTTTGTCGTGCACAAATTTCTACCATCTGCTAGTTTGGACTTGCTCAAAATGGAGTTGTCTGGCTTCTATTATATCCACCTGCAGATTGAGTTGACGAAAGGAGGAATTCATGCTCCCAAACTGAGCAGTGAGAAACTGGATAAGTGCAGGGTGAATATCCATAAGACTGCTAGTGGCACCAAAAGTAGTACCTTGTGAGGTGGAGGTTTTGGTATGAAATTCAGGAGGGGCATCCCTGGCACTAAACACTCTAGGCTCATTGTCTGGAGACAGAGGGGGTTGGATGCCAAAAGCCATCATCATCCCAGGCTGGTCCATGGGATCTGCAGACTGCTGCTGCTGAGGGGCCTGCTCAAAGTGGATATCTGCATGGAACATTTCCTCATGCTGATCTAACTGTGCATCTGAAGCTGGCTGGTCTTGTGCGGGCTGATCCTGTGCAGGCTGTGCCTGTGCATGCTGTTCTTGTGCAGGCTGTGCCTGTGGAGTTGGCTATTCTGGAGGGTCAGGTAGATGTCTCGGTAGATTCCTGACCATTTTGTCACCTTCCTTTTTGAAGTGCATGTACTTTTTTATGAACCTCATGGTGTAGACATTACTCCGGGGAATAGTGATGGACTTTTCATGATCAAGAGGAATGCCAACCTTCTGAAAAATGGCAGTAAGGTGTGCGGCATAAGGCAGGCTACGCCGGTTGAGAGTGCAAGTGTCCATAACCTGGAGCATGATCTCTGGAAGATAAACATGGTAATTATTGAACAGACAGTAAAAATGAATCTTTGTGTCTCAGTAAGTCTGCTTCTGCCACCCCCTTGTGGGGTAATCATGGTGGTGAAAATGTGATGCAGAAGACGCTGTAAGGGGGGAAACCGGTTTGTGTCAAAGGATTTGACAAGTAGTTGAGTAGCATCCTGAGGGTCTCGAGGCTTTCCTGTCAGGATGGTGTAAGCTACAGACAAATCAATCTCAACCTCATATTCTATTTCCCCATCCCAGGGTATGTGTAGAGCCCTATGAAGAAGCTTGGTTGTAAGCTTGATGGAGACCCCCTTGACCACAGTCCGAAGGACTTTCTTTTCTCATCAAAAAACAAGTTTTTGTAGAACTGCTGAACTAGAAATGGGTACTATACCCTGTAATCAGACAAAAACCGTCTCCAACCTTGGAACTCAACCAACGGTAGCAGTTCAGGAAAATTCTCAAGCATCTCACAGTCACTAAATTCCACATACCTAGGGAAGATAACTCAGGAGGGATCACTTTCTTCGTCCCTGATGGAGGCAGTAGCACTGGGCTTCAGAGGAGCTGATTGAACTTTGGCCTTCCCTTTTTCTTCGGCGGATAGCCGTGGCCGCTTGGCCTTGGGTTGCGGCGGTGATCCCTTGTCGGTGTTGGACCCCTGGGCTTCAGCAGCCCTTTTTCTGGCAGGTTCTACAGCTGGGCCTCAATACGCTTGGAGCACCCTTCAGAGGGGGCTTTCGAGACAGCGGCCTTCTTGGATGAAGCCACCTCTTTCTTCTTGCCGCGGGTGACCGGAGGAGCCACGGAGAGAGGACGGAAAGGACGCGAGGTGCCCGAGGGTAGCTAGGGCTAGCTGGGGAGATGGTGCCTGCGGGAAAGAAAGATGGAGCTGGGCGTCGACTTCCATGGCGTGGATGTGCAGAGTCACCGTAGAGAGAGAGAGAGAGAGAGAGGTCGCGAGGGAAATAGGGTTGAAATGAGGAAAGGTGAGGAAAATGTTTTTCACCGTCGAGTAAAAAGGAAGTTGAGATTTTTGACTTTTGAAAAAGACAACCCTAAAATTAGAAATGGTGTATATACCCCTATGTTAAGTTCAGAACTGTTTAAGGCTTATAAGCACATTTTTGAGTAATAAAAGATTGAGAAAAACCATTTTTGCAACAAATAATGAGATTTAAACATTTGAGAAGGTTAAGAGAATGGAACCAAGCCCATTTGACTTACTCATCACGTTCATTTGGCATAATTGGAAAAAGAAGATAAGCAAGTATTGAAAGTAAACAAAAATCTTTTTGTTTTGAAGCAAGTTGTAGAGTCAACCCCAAACCATTTTTTTAAAATTAATTAAACAGTCCGATATAGCATTCACTTTTTGACTCAACGAAACACGTTGTTTAGATGCCAGAGTCCATGGTTACTCAGTGTAGCTTATCTTTTTGAATTCTTCTATACAGAGTTGACAGCCTTCATCATGACTATATTAACCTTCATTTCATTGATGGAGGATCTAATTTCTATGAAGAGAAGTCATTGCTCTGAAATTGTAGCAGCATGGTATTTAGGAGGCATATTCTCTACTTGTCTTCAGGTAAGGTAACATGTTCAAAGACAATACCTGCCAATCATTTCAAAAGCCAAGAAGCCTGGTTGCAGTGAACTTTCAGACACAAGGGCAATGGTCATTTTTAGGGACTTGAAAAATATTTTAATCTTATTATGAATGAAAGTTTGGTAGAACTCAATGTAATGATTTTCGAAAATGAGGATTATAAACAAGAAACAATTTCTTTAACAGGAGTAATACAAACTTGCTCACCTAGGGTTGTATAGATGAATGAAAACATACTCAACTCCCCCTCACTTAATGCTCGGTGAAAAGTGAAGGTTTAGAGGCGAAAGATTTGAGGTGGAAATGAAGAAGGCAGTGGGAAGAAGGAGTCAAGGAAATTCTACATTTGATTTTCAAAAACCAAGGGCGGCTAAGAGACAGTCTCAACACATGACTTGAGGGTGTCGATCTGATCAGCAGGTTCTAAGCTGCATGTCTTGACACATGTCAGTAGGGTGTCGACCTGTTCAAGGAGATTTGTCCTGCATGTCTCGACACTTGACTGTACAACAACTGGTAGTTTCTGTGAATCTTCATTTCTGACAAACACCTTCCAGCTTCTACTGCCAGTGCCTCTGACTTTCCACTACCTCTGATTTTCTCCTTTCAGACAATCAATCAGGAATGGTTTTACCTTTTGCTGTCAATGAGAAGTGCTTTATGGGATGCTAAGGCTTTAAACATGCTTATGCACTATAAATCAACTACTCATATAACAATATGCATTTCTAACTCATGGTACTTGGCAGAGGCTTGTCCTCATGCATGAGGAGAGTTTCCTGATAGGTGTAACCTATCATTCCACTTCTCGACATTTGATATACCGTGCAGTCATAAGATGATGTACAACTAAAAACACTCAGAAATACAAACAAGCTCCCCCCGAAAGTGACCATCATTCAAATCAAGATTCATACAGCCAATGGACCAGTTCTTAAATCAAAGCAGATATGCTTGTTCCAAACATGGTAAAGATAAGTAAGCAGTGCATCGAAGGAGGAATAGATAGCTCAAACCTTAATGGATTGAGGTCTGCATAGACCAAGCTCTCTCCTTAGTGTTGTGAACCTGTCATTGCTTAAGGGTTTTGTGAAGATATCTGCAATCTAATTTTCTGAGTCTACAAAATGGAGCTCAAAGTGATTTTTGAGAACTTCATCCCTTATAAAATGATACCTAATTTAAATGTGTTTAGTCCTAGAGTGCATGACTAGATTTGTTTCAAGATTTATAGCACTTGTGTTATAACATAGAATGGGTATACAACCAAGATATATTAGATAGTCTTGGAGTTGGTGTTTGATCCACAGTACTTGGGTGCCACAGCTCCCTGCAACTACATATTCTGCTTCTACATTTGAGAGGGCAATCGAGTGCTGTTTCTTGGAAGCCCAAGAAACCAAACACCCACTGAGAAATTGGTAATAGCCACTAGTGCTCTTGCAGTCTAGTTTGCATCCTGCATAATCTGCATCTGAATATGAAATAAGTGAAAGTTCACAAGATGCAGGATACCATAGTCCCAATTCTTGAGTGCCAGTAAGGTATCTAAAAATACACTTGACAGTAGTCAAGTGAGACTCTCTAGGACTAGATTGAAATCTAGCACAAAGGCAAACACTAAACTGAATGTCTGGTCTACATGCAGTTAGATAGAGTAATGATGCTATCATACCTCTGTACCTCTTTGCATCTACAAGAGTACCTTGTTCATCTGCATCTAGTGAAGTGGCAGTCCCCATTGGAGTTCCTAATGGTTTGCAGTTGGTCATATCAAACTTTTTCAGCAACTCTTTCACATACTTGGCTTGATTGATAAAACAAACTTCATTGCTTTGATTAATCTGCAAGCCAAGAAAGAATTGAAGCTCACCCATTAGACTCATTTCAAATTCATTATTCATGAGTTTAGCAAACTCCGCACACATTTGAGGTTTAGTGGATCCAAACACTATGTCATCCA
This sequence comes from Amorphophallus konjac, assembly GCA_022559845.1. Classification (NCBI taxonomy): domain Eukaryota; kingdom Viridiplantae; phylum Streptophyta; class Magnoliopsida; order Alismatales; family Araceae; genus Amorphophallus; species Amorphophallus konjac. The sequence goes on from CM040120.1 coordinate 342,617,456, forward strand.
CATAAATCTGAACTATCAAGATATCCTTACCTTGTTTCTATGTGAATAGTGTTTGATCTACATTACCTCTTGAATACCCTTGTTCGGTGGGGTATGAGCTTAGTCTGTCATACCAAGCTCTAGGTGCCTACTTCAAGCCATATAAAGCCATGTCCAACTTATAAACATGATCTTTGAAATATGTGCATTCAAAACCGGGGGGTTGCTCTACATAGACTTCTTCTTTAATAAGACCATTTAGAAAAACACTCTTGGCATCCATTTGCTGCAGTTTGATTTTATGAGAACATGCAAATGCCAACAAAATTTTAATGGCCTCAAGTCTAGCAACATGAGCAAAAGATTCTTCATAATCTATGCCAAATTCTTGATTATAACCCTGAGCCACCAATCTTGATTTGTTTCTTACTATCTTTCCATCTTCACTTAGTTTATTTCGGAAAACCCATTTGGTTCCTATGATTGATTTCTCTTGAGGTCTAGGAACAAGATGCCATACCTTATTTGAAGAGGCGAAATCTCGCGCTGGTTCCTGAGCGGGCTGGTAATCACCAAGTTGGTGAACTGCAAGATAGGGAAACGGGTCAGAGGGCCCAGGGGGATTCCCTGGGGCGAAACTCTCCGACGCTCAAGTCAGTAGAGCAATGGTGGGAGCAGCGATAGGGAGGAGAAGGTGAAGGCGCGAGATCCCTCTTCACCAATGGGATGAAGTGATCCGTGCTCAGGAATTGGGGGTGGATCAATGCCCTTTTGGACTTACCTTTCGCCAGAGGGTATCCCAGGTTTAAATAGTATACCGCCCTCTGGAGTCCTGCAAGCCGAGGGGTCTCCGGTGGAGGTTACGTCCTCATTGTGGGCTTTTATGGCCTCATCATGGGGGCGTTATCCTTGCGGGGAAGCCGGAGCTCCTGGACTTCTTGACGCCCGGCCCGCTGTGGACTCTAACCGCTGCAATGATAAACATTTTATCGGTCGTACCGAGCTTAGGGGGGCCGGCCCTATCGGGCAATAGGCCTAGCTTGGTGAGGAGATGGGTCGGACAGACCGGCTAGCGCTTCCCTCCTTCGTGCGGAGGGATAGCTCGTGCGCGGGTCTTCCTATGACCTGACCGATGCTCGGGCTCTCCGAGTCTTAGGGCCGCCTAGGAGAGTTGTTTCCTCGAGGATTGTTTTATTGGGCTTTTCCAAGTGGGCCTTGTGGACTGTCACTTGGACGAGCTTGCCTCGTCGGGCCCTGTTGGGCCTAGTTGGGTCTGCACTTTGAGTGGGCTGCAGGAATCCCCCTCTCCACTTGTCCCCCTCCTACTCCCGAGCCAAGGGGGCTCGGTTGAGTAGTTTTTCGAGGCTTTGGACCGGCGTGGCTCGGGTGGGTGGAATCCTATCAGTGTTATGAAGCCACGTGTAGTGGTCGCCTGGGCCCGTAGTAATAATGATCCTGACAGATTTGAAATGAAGGGGCCCCCTTTTTCTTGGAGGTTGGAACGGCGCGCCGCCTCCCGCGAGGGTTTATAGGCGTAGGGCGCTGCTCGTCCTCCCAGCCTTTCTAGGGTTTTTGGCCTTTCCTCCATTTCTTTACTTCTGGGGCTCCTTGATGCGCCGTGAAGATATAGCGGGGGAGCGAGTTCTTGCGGCGGCATTTGAGGAGCTGGTGCGTATAACCGCGGAGGCGATCCGACATCTTCCTTCTCCCCCGGAGTCTTCGGGCTCTCGTGAAGGTTCTTCTTCTAGCTCTATGGCGGATCTGTGCTCGGAAATCGAGCAGGTGAGGTGGGAGCCCGTCCCCAATCGCAGCGAGTTGGGGGAGGCTGATGTGAAGAAACTAGAGCATCGGTTTCGCCTGCCTCTCCGATATAGCTTTGTAGCCGCTGCCCCATATGAGACGAGCTTGGATAGCCGCACGAGCCATATTTGTACTTTTCTTCTGGCGTGGAAGAGTGGATTCTGCCTCCCCTTCGAGCCCTTCGTTCTGAAGCTTCTCAATTTTTTCGTGTTGGCGCCTGTTCAGCTGGTGGCCAACTCGTATCTCTTGCTGTCTACCTTTCGGATCCTCTACCGCCTGTAGGGGGTTCCCCCGTCCCTGGATCTTTTTCATTATTTCTTCGAGCTGAAGGCACATCCGTCGACGGGGAAAGGCTTCTACTTTATTCAGGCGCGCAGGAATCGGAGTTGTATTCCGCTGGCGGCGAAGGATTCTTCGCACAAAGGGTGGAAGAGGCAATTTTTCTGGGTGAAGGCGGAAGCAGTGGATGAATCCTGGAGGTGCCAGGTTATGCCCAACTTCCATCTGAATCTTCCCCCGCGGCAGGAGGAGTTCCCCGCCGAAGTGGAGGAATATGCCACTCTCTTGTTGACAAATCGTCGGTCGACTGAGGAGTTGGTGACACTGCAGAACGTAGAGCAGTATCTGCTTACACAGCTCAAGCCATCAGGTATCATCCTTCAGATCCTTCGGCGGGGTCGGAGGGGCGCCTTTTCGCTTCTTAACTGAATCTTCTTCTTCATTGCAGACATCCGGCGGGAACCTTTGGAAGAGGTCACCGAGGTCATCGATCTTGGGGAAGACTCGGCGGCTGATGAGTCTGTCGCTCCCGCGGGTCGTTCCCAAGCCCGGGATAAGGGCAAGGGGGTGACCTCCGAGGGATCTTCGCGGCCAAGCGGGGCGAAGCGCAAGGATCCCATGGAGGGAAAATTACGGGAAGCCGCGAAGGCCAAGAAACGGGCCAAGAAGGCTGGCCTTCCTACCGCTTCCGGGGGTGACTCTGGCTCGGCGGCGCTCCCCTCTCGGGGGCAAGATGGGGCCTACCCTTCCGGGCCAGCTCCCCCACCTACCAGGAGAGAGGGGGCCGAGGAGGCCAGGGGCCCCTCAGAGGGCGGAGATAGGTCGGTTCTCCCCTCCCCGGGGATGGAGGGGACCGGTGCTGAAGTAGCCAACGTTGAGATCGGGAGACCGGTCGAGGTCGGCGATGTCTCGGGCGGCGAGGCGCCGGCCGAGACAGATAGGTTTGGGGGTTCGCCTGCGAGGGCGTCGCAGCCCCAAGTGCTCGAAGTTCCCAGTGCGGTCGATCCCGTGGCGTCAGTCGAGGTTGGGGGTTCGCCCGGGGAGGCGTCGCAACCCCAACCGACCGCGGCGAGCGGGGCGGTCTGCCTCGTTGCTCGAGCTGAACCTTCTCACGGGGCGTCCGGTGGGGAGCGGATCTCCATGCCGGAGGCCTTGGAAAGGCTCGGTGTTTCAGGCGACCTGTATCGGGTTTTGCCGAGAGGTTGCCGCAAAGATGAGGGGGGGAGACAAGCGCCACTCCCCCTTTGGAGTCCTCGACGTCCTCGTGGAGGGCGGCCTAGTCATGGCTCGGTCGGTGGCCTTGATGGCGGATACGTACGCTCAGACGGAGGCGGAGCGGTCGAATCTCGCCTGGGCCCTCGGGGGGTGCGAGAGGAAACTGGCCCGCCTCAGCGAGGAGCATGAGGGGCTTCGACGGGAGTTCTCCGTGATCAGGGATTTGGCACGGGCGAGCCGGCTAGAAATCGAGGCGCTGACTGAGCAGTTGGCTAAGGCCCGAGAGTCGCTCGAGGGGAAAGGAAAACTCTTGGAAGAGGAGCGTCTGCGTCACCTCGAGCTGGACGGTCGCTGGGAGCTCGAACGTGCTAAGCTACTAGACCGGGCGGAGGTAGCGGAGCGCCTTCATTCCGTGGCAGAGGCGGACCGAGCCCGGGCGGAGAGGCGGTCGAGCGAAGCCGAGCGAGGGAGGGTCGAGGCAGAGGAACGCCTGGTGGGGGCAGAGGAGCGTGCGGCCGAGGCGGAGCGGGCTTGGGTCGAGCTCGTTGGAAGGACGGAGCAGATCGAGGTGGAGGTGATTGAGCGGTATAGGAGCTCGGACGCCTACTCAACCGACCTGGAGAGAGCCTCCCTACCATATTACGAGGTAGCGCTTCACCGGGGCGCCCGAAAGGGGTTTAAGCAGGGTTATCATCGGGTGGTGGACTACGCCTATGATCAAGACTCTGGGATCGAGTTCCCTTTGGGCCAGGGCTATGACTCGGATGAGTCGGCTTCTAGCTGCTCTACGTCGAGCGGGGAAGATCCAGAGGGGTCTCCTCCGGCGGGGTCACCAACTCCGGACGTCTCGGGAGGGCTCGCGACCGAGATAGTTTTCGCACAGGCGAGGTCAGTGCCCGGGTCGGCCGTCACCGAGGGTGCTGGGGGTGACGCGCCCACTTCCGTCGCTCCCGAGCTTCAAAGTGGGCCCGAGGCCTGATGTATTTTGCCTTATTTTGCCCCTGTCTCTTGTTGTCTCTCTTTCCTCCTTTAGAGAGTTTCCTCTTTATGAGATAATGAAATGACTTACTTGCTTGATCGCCATCCTTGCCGTGATTTGGTTGGCGTATCTGAAGTAGTTAGAGAGTGCCGATATGTCCTGCGTGGTTTTCACATGTTGATTTGGTAGGCTTCTGATGGCGCGTCCTTCCGTTCCCTCACGCTTTGAATGCCAGGCCGCTTCGTGAATCCCGCTAGGGTGGGAAACGAGGAGTCGGAGGTGACTGTTTAAGGGAGAAACCCTTTGGCGTGTTTTCGAGGGGGGAGTCATTTAAGGCGTGTAGCCTCCTTTGGCCTATAAGAAGGACCGAAGGGCGCCCTTTCCTCCTTACCGCTTGGGATTTTCTCTAACAGTCTTTCCTCACTCCTTCTTCTTCACTCTGCGTTGTGCCGTGGCATTCGGAGCATGGAGGATCCTTCAGAGGGCGAGGTCGCCGACGACAGGGAGCGGAGAGCTCTTGCTGTCCTGGCTTGTTGGACGGGTCCCACGGTCACCGCGCGGGTTTGAGACGGGTCTGACGGTCGTCGCGCGGATCTGGAGAGGGCTTCGACGTGTGAGGGCACGGCTCTTGCCCTTTCTCAGTTCTGGTGTGGCTTCCGGGTGGGCACCGAGGCGGAGGACGGATGGGGGTATTAGGGATGCCTGCCGCCACTCCCCCTCTGCATGGGGGGGGGAGGCGCATCAAGTTCCCTCCTCACCGAAGCCTTCCTCCGTCTGCAGCCTCTTTTTCCCTCTTCTGCTCTTCATATCTTTTACTCTTCGGAGGCTGCTTGCTCTCTGTTCCCTTCCAGGGAGTTGGTAGGTTGGGAAAGAGGGGGTCTTCACGGCGCTCCTTCTCCCTGGCCTCTATCAACTTGGAAGGTAGCCTTCCCCAACTTTAGAAGGTGGTTACCTTCTCTGCAGTCCCTCTGTCACCTTTATTGGGGGTCATTTGAGCCAACTGGATCGGCCCCCTCTTGTCCGAGCCAGTTTCTACGCGAGGCAGAGTCAGTGGCTGGACGCGAGGAGATCGAGATCTAGTCGACCGAGCGATGACCCCTTGCAGCGGTGTGAGACGGGTTTTCCTACTTTTTATCATGCAATGTACTAGCCTTTGCCTTTCTGATGTATCAATAGTTTTGAATGAAAAGAAAAGGGATTTATTTTGTCCATCTTGCTGTACAATTTCAAAAATAGAATTTGCGTAGTGCGGCTGCGTTCCATGTCCGAGGAATGGGCTCCCCTTCCATTGTTGCTAGCCTGTACGCACCTTTCCCGAGCTTCTCGACCACTCGGTAGGGGCCTTCCCAGTTAGGGGATAGCTTGCCCGCCGCCTCTAGTGGTCGAGAGGCTTCGGCTTTTCTGAGGATGAAGTCTCCCGGTTGGAAGTGTCTGCTTCAGACTCTGGCGTTGTAGTATCGAGTGAGGCGTCGCTGGTATTCCGTCGCTCGGATGCTGGCAATATCCCGGAGTTCATCAGCTAGGTCGAGGTTCTCGAGTAACTTTTGGTTGTTTTCCTCGAGCGAGTAGCGGATGACTCGGAGAGACGGGTTGGCGATCTCTAATGGAATGACGGCCTCAGTGCCGTACACCAACTAAAAAGGACATTCACCGGTTGCCGTCCTGGGAGTCGTTCGGTGCGACCACAGTACGCTAGGCAATTCCTCGATCCAACTACCCTTGGCTTTGCCGAGTCTGGTCTTTATGCCTTTCAAGATAGTCTTATTGGCATTTTCGACCAGCCCGTTGGCCTGAGGGTGGGCGACCGAAGTGAAGTGGTTGCGGATGTTTAGGTCGGCGCATCTGTCTCGGAAATATCGAGAATCGAATTGCTGACCGTTATCGCTCACTATGACTCGGGGGATGCCGAAGCGACAAATGATCGATTTCCAGACGAAACTCCAGACGGCTGTCTCGGTGATCCTTGCAGTGGCTTCGGCCTCGATCCATTTAGTGAAGTAGTCGATGGCGACGATAATGAACTTTTTCTGGGACTGAGCCGTAGGGAAGGGCCCGAGAATGTCGATCCCCCACCGAGCGAAGGGATAAGGCTCGGTGAGGGTGACGAGTTCTGTAGCCGACTGATGGACCAAGTGGTCGAACCGCTGTCATCGGTCGCACTATTGAGCGTAGGCCGAGCAGTCGCACTGCAGGGTGGGCCACCAATACCCCTGTCATAACAGGATCCTGACCAGTGACCTTGCCCCTGAGTGCGCTCCGCACAGGCCTTCATGAACCTCTTGGATGGCTCGGCTGGCTTCGTCGGGGCCGAGGCACTTCAGGAGAGGGCCGGCGAAAGACCTTCGGTAGAGTGTGTCATCCAGTACGATGAAGCACCGGGCTTGGTACTTCATTCGGCGTGCTTCTCGAGGGTTGGAGGGCTCTTGGGAGTCTCGGAGCCAAGACAGGTAGGGGGTGCGCCAGTCACTCGGGACGGCCGAGTCAACAACGAGGAGCTCCGAGTCAATGCTCAGGTGCTCTAGCTCTTCGAGGAGGACCGATCGGGTACCTTCTGGGTCTAGGGAGGAGGCCAATCGAGAGAGGGCGTCCGCTCGGGAGTTTTCTTCCCGGGATATTCGGACTACCTCGAACCCCTCGAATTGTTGGGCCAGGCTCCTGACCAGCTGGAGGTATTTGATCATGGGTGCCTCTCGAGCTTCGTACTCGCCGTTGACCTAGCTTGCGACCAGCTGAGAGTTGGTGTGGATCCTGACTCGCTCAGCCCCCAACCGCCGGGCCATGCGCGCTCCCGATATAAGGGACTCGTACTCGAAAGCGTTGTTGGACGCCTGAAAGTTGAATTTCAAGGCATACTGCAGCTCCACTCCTTCGGGGGATCTTAGGAGGATCCCATCACCACTACCGACCGAGTTGGAAGATCCATCGATGTACAGTTCCCAAGTTGGCCCGGGCATGGTCGGTAGTCTACCTTCGGTCGGGATGGTGCTTTCGGCGATGAAGTCGGCGAGCGCTTGACCTTTTATAGCTGAGCGCGGGCGATACGAGATGTCATAGACCCCAAGCATAATGGCCCATTTGACGAGTCACCCCGAGGCCTCGGGGTGGGCCAAAATCTTCTTCAACGGCTCGCCGGTTAGCACGGTGATGGGGTGCCCCTGGAAGTAGGGCCGGAGGCGTTTCACGGAGGTAACCAGCGCTAGCACGAGCTTCTCGGTTGCGGGGTACCTTCTCTCGGCCTCGTTAAGCACCTTGCTGGTGTAGTAGACTGGTCTTTCGATTCCCGAGTCATTTCTGACTAGGACCGAGCTGACCGTTGATGACGTCGCCGAGAGATAGAGCAGCAAGACTTCGCCCGGCACGGGCTTGGAGAGCACCGGGGGTGAAGCCAGGAACTCCTTGAGCTCGGCGAACGCTTTCTGGCATTCCTCATCCCATGCGAACGTAGCAGATGCCAATTTGGGCCCCCTCAATAATTTAAAAAAGGGCAGGCATTGTTCGGCCGCACGGGACAAGAAACGGCTGAGAGCGACGACACGCCCCGTCAGACGCTGGACGTCCTTAATGTAGGCGGGCGGGCGCATGTCCAGGATGGCCTGGACCTTGTCGGGGTTGGCTTCGATCCCACGCTGAGTGACCAGGAAACCCAGGAACTTCCCAGATCTTACTCCGAAGGCGCACTTGGCAGGATTGAGCTTCATGTTGTACTTCAGGAGGACGCCGAAGGTTTCGGCGAGGTCGGTGAAGTGGTCCTGGGCCTTGGGGGTCTTGACGAGCATGTCGTCAATGTAGGCCTCGACGTTCCGACCTAGCTGCTCCTTGAACATGTGATTAACCAGTCTTTGATATGTGGCTCCGGCATTCTTCAACCCGAAAGGCATCTGGGTATAGCAGTACACGCCGTAGTCGGTGATGAAGGCGGTCTTCTCGACGTCTTCAGAATTCATTCTGATCTGATGGTAACCCGAATAGGCGTCCAGGAAGCTGAGCATCTCGTTGCCTGATGTCGAATCGACCAGTTAGTCGATGCTGGGCAAGGGATAGCAGTCCTTAGGGGTCGCCTTATTCAAGTCGGTGAAGTCCACGCACATCTGCCACTTGCCGGAAGCCTTTGGTACCAGGATGACATTGGCTAGCCACGTCGGGTACATGACCGGTTTAAAAAGACCAGTCTCTTGCCCCTTGGTGACCTATGCCTTGATAATCATCTGCTTCTCGGGTGCGTGCTTCCTTCGGCGCTGCTGCACGGGCTTCATGGTGGGGTTGAGGTTGAGTCTGTGCATCACGGTCTCCTCTGGTATCCCAGGGAGCTGGTCGTCGGACCAAGCAAAGACTCGGATGTACTCAGAAAGAAAATTCTTATATTGCTGCTGTTCCTCGGGTTGTAGGTCGGCTCCGATCCTTACTCCTAGGGTCGGGTCATCGTTTAGGAAAATTGTTAGCAACTCGCCACCTGGCTCAGTAGCTGCGGATTTTTCCTCGACTTCCCGGGGACCCTTATCGTTCCCGCCCGGCCTAGTGGCCTCCACTGAGATATTATAGCACCTTCGGGCCGTGGCCTGGTTACCTCGGATTTCCCCTACCCCATTTTTGGTGGGGAACTTCATTTTTTGTTGATAGGTAGATGGTAGTGCCTTGATCCGGCTGAGGATTCCCCGGCCGAAGATGGCGTTGTACGCTATCATCCCTTTGATCACCATGAAGTCTACCATGACCGTAACGGTTTTGGGTGGGGTGCCGAGGGTAACCGGCAGGCTTAGGGCTCCTTCGGGGAGAGTGGCCAGGCCGTTGAACCCACAGAGGGGCGTTTGGACCGGGCGGAGTTTGGATGGATCCTCTCCCATTTTGAGGAAACAGTCATAAGACAATGCATCAGGGGCACTTCCATTGTCCACAAGAATCCTATCTACGTTACAATGGTTTATAGTGGCCGAGATTCTGAGGGCGTCATCATGCGGGCTGCTCAGCCCCTCCAAGTCTTGATCGCAGAAGACTATGACCTGGGGCAGGGCCTTGGGTGGCTCTGGGGCTCGGCTCGCCCGCTCGGCATGACGCTTCCTTCCACGGCTGCTGTCGCCTCCTGATGCTATTCCTCCAGAGATGACGTTGATGTGGACCCCTCGGGGGGCGTTGTCGATCTCTTCTGCGGCGCCTTGATCTTCTCTGCGCTCGGCAGTGAACCGAGCCAGGTGCCCCAGGTGGATGAGGCGCTCGATTTCGTCTTGGAGCTGGTGGCAGTCACCGGTGTGATGCCCATGATCGCCGTGGAATAGACAATGTGTGTCTCGCTTGCGGTTTTTTGACCTCATCGGCTCGGGCCGACGGAGGAGTCCCGAGTCTTTGACGTCTTCATAGATTTCATAGACCGGTGCAGTTAACGGGGTGTACCGCTCATACTTCCGCTTGCGTTCTCTATCTCGGTCTCGCTTCTTTCCCGAGCTAGGATTTGGCTCGGGGCCCCGCTTCTTGTCCCCCTCCCGACCCGAGCCGGTTGCATCTCGATAAGCACTGAGTACTTCTTCGCACTCGGCATGGCGCAGAGCCAGAGTCACTAGCTCGGCAAGGGTCGAGGGAGGGTGGAGGACAAGTTCACGGTGGAGGTTCTCGTCCCGGGTACCCCCGGTCAGTGCGATTATGGCCAAGGCCACGTCCAGGCAGAGGATTCGGAGGGCTTCTGATTTAAATCGGTGGACGTAAGCCCGGAGCCTTTCCCCTTGTGCCTGTTTGAGGGCCAAGAGCCCCGCTACCGACCTTGGGGGGGCACTTCCGGCGATGCTCTCCTTGAAGACTCGCCCGAATTGCTTGAAGTCTCAGATGGATCCGGGGGCGAGGGCCCAGAACCACGCTTGAGTGCCCTGGACCAGAGTGGTCACGAAGGCTCGGCACTTGATGGAGTCCGACGCTCCGTGTAGAGTCATCAGGGCGTCGAAGCTATCATAATGGTCGGCCGGGTCGCCCTGGCCGTCGTAAAGCTTGAAGGTTGGTATGGGGGCTCTGGGAGATACCTCTGCCTTCAAGATATACTCGGAGAACGGGGATTTCTCCTCGTCTTCTGGGGAAGAGGCCTGCTGCAGGGCGCGAAGGGCGCACTCCTGCTCAGCGAAGTGCCTTTCGAAATCTCGCAGCCGGAGGGATAACTCCGGTTGCGGTCGTGCCGCGAGGCTGGGGGGAGCATCTTGGCGGTCCCCGGGAACATCGGATTCCGGATCTGGCCGTTGCGTCCCTCGCCTTCCTTTCCTCGGCACGGAGGAGGCCTCTTGCTCCGGAGGCGGAGATTGCGAGGGTCCTCCGACCCTGTTACGAACGAGCTGCTAGCCGCGGAGGGTGAAGCGGCCCCCAGCTGTGTGCTGGGACGTACTCCTGCTGGGGGGGGGCTTCCTGACGGGGCACGGAACCTTGCATCCCTGGCCGCCTGGGTCTTCATGAGTTCCACGAGGACATCCAGTTTGGCGTTGAGGGCCTGGAAGGCTTCGGCGCCACCGTAGGGGGGTAGCCCCACCGCCGCAGGGGGGGGGGTGGTCCGTCGGCGGGGATGCTGGCATTGGAGGGAGGGTTCTGTGAGGCCCTGGAAGGGCCATCCCCTGCTGCTACCATGGCCTTACCCCTTTCACCGGTGGACCTCCTCCCTGAGCTCCTTCTCACCATGTTGGCTCTTCGTGCGTTTCCCACAGATGGCGCCAGATGAAGAGGCGAAATCTCGCGCTGGTTCCTGAGTGGGCTGGTAATCACCAAGTTTGTGAACTGCAAGATAGGGAAACGGGTCAGAGGGCCCAGGGGGATTCCCTGGGGTGAAACCCTCCGACGCTCAAGTCAGTAGAGCAATGGTGGGAGCAGCGATAGGGAGGAGAAGGTGAAGGTGCGAGATCCCTCACCACCAATGGGGTGAAGTGATCCGTGCTCAGGAATTGGGGGTGGATCAATGCCCTTTTGGACTTACCTTTCGCCGGAGGGTATCCCATGTTTAAATAGTGCGCCGGCCTCTGGAGTCCTGCAAGCCGAGGGGTCTCCGATGGAGGTTACGTCCTCATCGTGGGCTTTTATGGCCTCATCGTGGGGGCGTTATCCTCGAGGGGAAGCCAGAGCTCCTGGACTTCTTGACACCCGGCCCGCTGTGGACTCTAACGGCTGCAATGATAAACATTTTATCGGTCGTACCGAGCTTAGGGGGTCGGCCCTATCGGGTAATAGGCCTAGCTCGGTGAGGAGATGGGTCGGACAGACCGGCTAGCGCTTCCCTCCTTCGTGCGGAGGGATAGCTCGTGCGCGGGTCTTCCTGTGACCTGACCGATGCTCGGGCTCTCCGAGCCTTAGGGCCGCCTAGGAGAGTTGTTTCCTCGAGCATTGTTTTATTGGGCTTTTCCAAGTGGGCCCTGTGGACTGTCACTTGGACGAGCTTGCCTCGTCAGGCCCTGTTGGGCCTAGTTGGGTCTGCTCTTTGAGTGGGTTGCAGGAATCCCCCTCTCCATTATTTATTTCAAACGAGTTTAGTTCATCATGCATGAAATTGATCCAGTTATCATCTTTTAAGGCCTCTACAATATTTTTGGGTTCAGTTTGAGACACAAGAGCAAGTTGTTCAATTTCATCCATAATTTTGAAATGAGACCTAGTTTTGGTTCGGTCATGTAGATTTCCTAAGATGTTTTCTTGTCACGCCCCGAGCGCGGAAGATACCCGGAGATGCGCGACGTGTCTATATCAATCATGTCAATCAGAGTGGTCGTGTATTCGACACAAAGACAGAGATGCGCAAAATAGCAAGATAACCCAATCCTTTATTTCATAATGGATAGACTATTACAAATCCAATACTCTGTTTAATAAAAAGAAAAGTACATAGTTGACTCGAGAAAACTATAGAAACAACTAGACGACACTTGTAGAAGCTCTATCACTTTCACTCTTGACTATTCCCATCCGATTGACTTCCATCGTCGTCGGACTTACCTGAAAAGTACAAGGGACAAACGGAATGAGCGAACGCTCAGTAGGAAATTATATCTCAAGTACTAGCAAGGGGTTTAAGTAATTACATTTTCATGAATGCAATAAAGCTATGCATGCTCGCATAAAATGACAAGATAGATAGATTGTAATATCAAGAAAATAAGATGAACTTAGTCATGAACTTCCAACAAGATAACAAGTTTATTCGAGATATTCAAGCAAGTACATTTAACAAGTCATGTCAAGAACTTTGGCTATCATGTATCAAGCAAGTAAATTACCCTTTTTCGGGCCACGCATTTCATTTCATGTCAAGTACGAGTCAAGTACAAGATGTGTGTGGAATGTCCAATCAAGCAAGTCAAGTACTCGGTATAATGCCAGATACCTTATCATTTTAACTCCCATGGGCACAAGTACTTTCGGGTGCTCCTCCCAGGACCAGATCGGGCCCTATATGCGCAGGCATTTATCATGTGTTTTGACATCCACTCTTGTTTATATAGCCAATATAGAATTTCAATCATCAAGCTTGTAGACACGTATGACAACTTTGACAGAATAGAGTCCAAAAATATGACAAGGACATAGAATGGCGATCATAACGGTATAATCACGATATCGATAAAACTAGGTAGAATATGGTTCCTTTAACTTAGGTACCATGACAAATCAATATGGACATTCTTTATATAGAATTGAGGTCCACATAAACATAAGATCAAGCAAGATACCCTCATTCTTATCATAGAATTGGGGTTTACAAGAACGACATGATATGGCATGATATCATCATCCCACTAAGAATTTCTTATGATATACTCTCTGTATAATCATAAGGGCCGGTATACCATGTTTCTTTAGATTGACATGGCAAAAATTGTGTAATGGGTTTTTAGGGTACAACCAGCTCAGTCGGCCTTGAGGGAATCCAAGGCTATGAGGAGTCTTACGGAGGTCTCTATGACTAACTCGCTAGTCCAAAGGAACGGAATGTCCAATGGAGAGCTTGTATGTCAATGAGAGTTGAGTGTGATCGATAAATCAACATGAAACGTGGGACTATACTCACGGAGTGGAGAATAGTGCATATATATATATATATATGTATAATATGAAACCATCGGTAATAGAATCAGGATAAAATCAGTTTACAGTAAAATAACGACTTAAGTAAAGTCGTGTATTGAATAATTAACGCCTAACAGAAGGGCGTTTACATATATTGCCAATTTGCAGAATTTCCATTATTTCATTAATTTATCAAAAACACGCCTTTCCTGGGGGCGTTTCTTCAAAGTTGACGACTGCAGAGGCAGGCGTCTCATCATTTACATATTCGACAGGATATAATTATTCTCAGAAATTTATCAAAAATGCGCCCTTGGAAGGGGCGTTACTTTCTAATTCCATTTTACAGAATATGTGAATTTCAGGATTTTAACAGATACACGCCCTAGGAAGGGGCGTTACTTTTTAGATTCACGCCTTGTTCTGGGGCGTTACAATATGGAAAACGACTTTGTCCAAGTCATGAATTTCAAGAAATTTTACAATATTACAGGAAATAAAATTTCAAGGGACAGGAGACATGTGTTGCAGTAAAATTTAGCAGGAATTCACAGAGTCATGCAAGATATTAAAAATCAATATTTCATATGTATTGTAATTTTTAAACAGGATCAATTATTAATCACATGCGATTCTTATCAAATTAACGCCTGCGTAGAGGGCGTCAAATATTAAATTGACGACCACTATCATGGTCGTGTATTTTAAATTAGCGCCCTTATCAAGGGCGTTTCTTTCAAAATATTGCAGAGACCGTAATAAAAACCTTATAAACAGTATGCATGCCATGCTTATGTATAGATATCTTGCATTAATTCTTATTTGGGCTACAATAACATGAGAAAATCCTACCTTTTGATTCGAAGACAATCGTGAGGGGTTTTGACTAGAAGAAGATGATGCTTTGCTACGCTCCTGAAGACAACGGCTACTGGATGATGGAAGAAGATGTTGGCTTCGATTGTAGAAGAAGAACTCTGAAGGTTATAGATGAGTCCCGATTGCAAAACCTATAGCGGGCACGTCAAAGGTATCAACATCTTTGTACTTAGTCGTTGGAGGCGAAGGAAGAATACTTACTGTTGTTCTTCACGACGTCCAAGCCTCTTAAACTGTAGAAGAGAAGAAGAAGAATAATCAATATTCTTCATGCATCATGGAAGAAGATTATCAGAAAAAAGAAGAAAAAAAAACTCACTGTTCGTCAACTTACCGTAGCAGGCGAATGATCAAATAGGTTTAGGGTTGGATCGAACAGGCTTATTTATAGGATATTGAAGTCCTAACAAGAGTAGGGTTTGATTGAGGGTAGTATATCCCTAATAGAGTCCTTACTCTAATAGACACTTACTAGATTAGGTTGATCTTCCCTGGATAAGCTCTGGGTTCGAACGATTCACGAACTGAATTAACGCCTTAGGTCAGGGCGTGTATTCTTTAATTGACGCCTTGCTTTAGGGCGTTTCTTAAAAAGTGCCTTGAAAAAGGGCGTTTCGTGTTTTAAAACACGCCCAAGATAGGGGCGTTTCTTTTACTTACCCATTTGGTCGCGTGAGAACTGACGACCGTAGGTGTGGGCGTCCTTTCTCTATTCACGCCTTTGATAGAGGCGTTTCTTTTTGAATTAACGCCCTAATGAGAGGCGTTATTTTAATTTTGTTTTATTTCGTCGAATTAACCCTATTCTTATTATCTGTATTACTACTGTAATATATATATATATTAATTTATTTCAATTATTCATTTATTAGGGTTGCTACATTTCTAAGGGATGATCTTTTAACACTCTTAAATCAGGCTGAGTGTTACCTTCATCTGCTTTGATGACCGGATCATTGTTTGGTCCTTCTTGGTCTTCATTTGTTTGTGTCTCCTCATGTGGAAGTTCTTCTTGTCCTTTTATGTTCAGAAATTCCCCATCATCATCTCCCTGTAAGTGTTGTCATGATAAATCTCATCAAAAGTGATGTGAGGGGATTCTTCCACACAAAGAGTCTTAAGATTGTAGACTCTATAAGGCCTAGACTTGTCGGAGTACCCAAGGAATATCCCTTCTTCACTCTTGGGCTCAAACTTGTCAAGAACTCTTTTATCATTGTTATGAAGAAAGCACTTTGACCGAAACACTTTCATGTGAAAGAGAGATGGCTTTTTACCTTTCAGCAGCTCATATGGAGTCATTTTGGTGAGGGGCCTTACCATTGAACGGTTGATGATATAACATGTAGTGTTTACCGCTTCTGCCCAAAATCTCCTTGGTAGATGCCTTTCAGCAAGTATTGTGCATGCCATCTCTATGAGAGTTTGGTTCTTCCTCTCAACAACCCCATTTTGCTCAGGTGTACGTGGTGACGAAAACTTGTGAATGATTCCTTCAGTCCTACATAAATTTTCAAAGTCAGCATTGTCGAATTTACCACCATGATCTGAAATAATGTTAGAAATATTAAACTTACCACCTTGCTTCACTTGCATATACAGTGCCTGAAACTCATCAAAGACATTATTTTTATGTGCAAGATAAAATACCTAAGTGAATCTAGTAAAGTCATCTACCAAAACATAACCATATCTTTTACCACTTAAGCTAGCTGTTTTAGTTGGACCAAACAAGTCCATATGGATTAGTTCAAGTGGTTTAGATGATGAATTTTCAGTTCTACTTTTAAATGACTTTCTAGTCTTTTTTCCTTGAGCACATGCATCACAAATCTTACTGTTCAGTTTGAATTTAATTTCAGGTAGACCTTTGACAATGGAATGCTTCACCAATTTATGAAGAGTGTTGTAACTAACATGTCCTAGTTTACGATGTCACAAACAAGCTAATTCAGATTTGGGTGCAGCAAGACAGAGATTTATGTGAGCAGGGTCATCTAAGTCAATCATGTACACGCTATTGACTCTTTTACTAGAAATCTTGATTTCTGTAAGACCCCAAAAATTTTTATTGATTATTTTTGGAATATTTAGTTATTTTCTATAATTTATAAAGGCCTAAAAAATTAATAAATAGAATATTAGATCAATAAGTCATTATAAGGCCCAATTATGTTAAATAACTAACCTAACCTATTTAAATAGAATCCAAAAGATTAATGGACCAAGCCCATTAAGTTTGGCCAATATGTTAGAAGGTTATTTAGCCTATTCACGTATTTTAAGGATAAAGACTATTTTATATAGATAATTATATTGGATAATTAACAAAAAGTGTTTGATTAAA
Source organism: Amorphophallus konjac (assembly GCA_022559845.1). Classification (NCBI taxonomy): domain Eukaryota; kingdom Viridiplantae; phylum Streptophyta; class Magnoliopsida; order Alismatales; family Araceae; genus Amorphophallus; species Amorphophallus konjac. The sequence continues at coordinate 342,633,949 of CM040120.1, forward strand.
TTAAAATTCTACATACGTGGGATGTAACGGTCTATCGTACGACCGCCACATGCATGTAGCGCACCTAGGCTGATGCGTTACACTCTAACAGCTCCGTGAAAAAAAGAACGAGCAAAAAGATTGGAGCTTTAGGATCTTATCTACAAGAGATCAACTTGGGAGAGTTTATAACATTACTAAGGACTCTTAGGGATCAGGTTCTGGCAAATTAAGGACTCTACAATCAATCTAATCATCAAAACTCTATAAATAAGACCTAGTTCTGAACTAAGCGACCCATACTTTTGGCTCGTGAAGAATCAAGGTAAGGAGATATAATTTCAGGTAAGTTCTTTAGAAGATTTTGATTAGTATACTTTAGACTAATAGTTCTCCAAATTTTGTACAAGGAGATCAAGCAACCAAGGAGATTGAAGCTTCTAAAGTTGCTGGTTCGACCATAGTAACCCAGGAATCAGAGCTAAAGGCCACTGAAGATCAGGGAATTAGGACGTCTAAACAAGGTAATTAGTATTGTGACTCCTCTGTGTTGATGGTGTTGACATGTAACTTTACTTCATATGGCAACACATTGTTTTGATTGATTGGCAACACTGTTTATGTTTTGATGAAATTACTTTTATCAGATTGTCTGTGTGTTATACGCATTTTATCTTGTTTTCACACTGAACACACACTCAAAGTCTCAAAGTATATACATTGCTTCAGTAACGTAAGTCTGTACACTGTCCGTGTCTATTGCAGCATCCTAGCAAGTGTGTACATTGCCTGTCGATTGCAAAGTGTATACATTGTCATGGGTCGACCCCCTGTTCTCATGAGTCGACTCATCTGGTTGTGCATAGTTTACACATTGCCCGTCGACTACAAAGTCCATACATCCAAAGTGCATTGCATAGTCCATACACTGTCCATCTCATTTAGAGTCTAAGGCGAAGTCTGTACATTGAGCGTCTCAATGAGCGTCTCACGCAAGTCGACACATTGGCCTTCAGGCTTGAAAGTCTGTACATTGGAATGCGTCAACTCATTGCATTGGCTAAGTCTATACACTGTCCGTCTCATTTAGAGTCTAAGGCAAAGTCTGTACATTGGACGGTGTCAGGTGAAGTCTGTACATTGAGCGTCTCAATGAGCGTCTCATGTAAGTCCACACATGGGACTGTAGCATGCATTTGTCAATGGCATCTAAGTCTGTACAATGAGCGTCTTCCTTAGCGTCTTGATCTTCCAAGTCTATACAGGCTTCTGTTTTACTAAGTCTGTACAATGACCGTCTTCCTTAGCGTCTTGATCTTCCAAGTCTATACAGGCCTCTGTTTTACAAAGTCTGTACATTGGTCTCATACTCCAAAGTCTATACATCGCCTGTTGACTGCAAAGTCTATGCAGAGCTCAAGAGGTGTTCGAAGTCTATACATTCATTCACTGTAGCTTGCACGAGGTAAAGTCTGTACATTGGCCTCCATGCCTCAAGTCTATACATTGGACTGGTTGGCCAAGTCTGTACATCGCTGTTTGCCAAAGTCTGTACATTGGCATCTGTTCCGTCGTTGCGATTCAAAGTCTGCACATTGGGTTATTTACCTACGTTCAACTTCGAAGTCTATACATCGATGCCTTTGCCTACGTTGCAGTTCAAAGTCTATACAGTCGATGTTTTCCATTGCTTTAAGTCTATACAGTCGTTCCTTTAGAAAGTCTATACGTAGGTCTTCACCTCAAGTCTGTACAGTCATTTGTTGACAAGTCTTCACATCGTGAAGTCTATACACTCAACTCCTTCACATCTTGCAAAGTCTGTACATTGCATTCATCAGTCGTGAAGTCTATACATCGCTTGTCTTCATTCGAGTCTCATGAAGTATGTACATCGTGCATCAGTTCTGAAGTCTACACATCGTCTGTCTTCAATTGAGTCTCACTGAAGTCTACACATTGCATCTTCTCACTGAAGTCTACACATTGCATCTTCATTCATGAAGTCGACACATTGCATCTTCATTCATGAAGTCTACCCATTGCATCTTCATTCATGAAGTCTACACATTGCATCTTCATTTGTGAAGTCTGTACATTGCATTGATCTTCACTTAGTCTATACATTGATAGTCTTCATATCACCTAAGTCTGTACAGCGGTTGCTTCATACAGCAAGTCTGTACATAGCTTTCACTTATATGAAGTCTATACAACGCAGTTCTTCTGATAAGTCTATACAGAGTTGTTATTTAATCTGATCATCCGATACTCTGTCTGACAGGGATTTTCTACTGAGATTGCTGACATGGCTCGTGATCCTAGAAGGATGAGGTGTGCAGATGCTGACACGTGGATGGAATTGCCTCGGATCTGGCGAATTCACTTGGGCGGAAAATGTGGAAGCCACACGCCCTTATCCACCTGTTGCTGTTATATATAGCAGTCTTCATCTTCTGTAAAGGCTGATCGAAGTTGGCGAAGTATATACATCCAGTCTGAAGCAGCAGCCACCGAGATCCACTGTGAGAGGAAGAAAAGTAGAGAAGAAGAAAAGGAGAGAAGAAGAAAAAGAGAGATGAGTTGAGAGAGTTATATGAGAGCTTGTGAATCAGTCTCTTGGTCCAGTTACCAGAGCTGATATTGCTCAACTTTGAGCTACAGTCGTTTTGGTTTTCTTCCATCTGATTGTGTGTTTTGTTTGTTTTCAGTCTTGCTATTTTCTCTTTGAAAACTCTTGTTCTATCAAGCTGTTAGTCAGCAGTGTCAAGCAGTGAGGCAGCGGTGTTGCAGAGGTGTTCCTCTGGTCAGCTAAGTTGTAGTGCCCAGCAGAGCAAGTTGTGAAGCTTAGCTATTGCAGAGGTGTTCCTCTGGTCGGGATAAGCTGTAAGCCCCAGCCGTTGTTGGCAAGCTGTAGTGCCCAGCAGATTGAAGCTGTGTATCAGTAGTAATCCACATTCGAGTTGAATGTGGGGTGGACGTAGGTCGGATTGACCGAACCACCTAAAAGCCTTGTGCCTCTCGTGTGTTTGATTGCTTGTTCAGCAGATCTTGTGTGTTTCATTCGGTGCATTGGTTGTGTTCGTTTAGTGTTCTTCTAATTCCGCATTTGATTCTAGGCCTAATTTTTAAATAGCCAGTTGATCTATTCAGCCCCCCCTCTAGATCCACATCCTGTGGTGATAAAGCCTTCCGTCTAACTTCAACACTTGGTATCAGAGCTAGACTCTTCTACAGGGACTTACCGCCCGAAGAGGATAAGCACAGATGGACGGAAGAGGGATGATAGCTGAAGGACACTCCACATCCAAGCCCCCGTACTTCGATGGAACCAACTACGCATACTGGAAGCACCGTATGCAGGTATTCTTGAGGGCTAAAGATTATGAAATTTGGAAGGTGGTTAGTAAGGGACCTTTCGAGCTGTCCCCAAATGAAGATGTATGGACCAAGGAGGAAATTAGAAGGTCCACGCTCAACTGGAGTGCAATCAATGCAATCCAGTGCTCTCTGCATCCCACCGAGTTCTCACGAATATCTGCCTGCTCCTCAGCGACGGAAATGTGGGATGCACTTGAAGTCATCTATGAGGGGACTTCACAAGTCAGAGAGACTAAGATTAATCTATTGGTTTCAGAATACGAAGCTTTCAAGATGAAGCCTAATGAGACGATCAAAGAAATGTATGCTCGGCTAACTATTATCACAAATGGTCTCAGAGGCTTCAGGAAAAAATATTCTGAGTATGATGTAGTCAGGAAGATTTTGCGATCCTTGACTCCAATTTGGCACACCAAGGCCACAGTTATGGAAGAGTCAAGAGATCTGCACAATACTAAGGCAGATGAGCTGATCGGATCTCTAATGGCTTATGAGATGAATATGCCGAAGATAGAGGAGGCTGATAGAAAGAGGAAGCCTATAGCTCTGAAGGCTGGTGCTAGCAGATCCAGTCAATCCAGCCCCAACAGATCATCAACTGAAGAGAGCTTGTCTGAAGAAGAAGTGGCAAATGCTAATATTGCCATGATTACTAGGGAATTCCGGAGATTTCTCAAGAAGGAAGGAAGAAGATTCAGCTGAAGAAATCCCAACAGTGGCCGCCGAGACACAAGGTATAAATCAAACCCTGTAAAGAAAGCTGAAACTAATGTTTGCTATCAATGCAGGAAGGCGGGTCACTTTAAAGCTGAATGTCTGACAAATCAGAACCTCAAGGACAAGTCCAAGAAGAAGAACACCAAAGGGAAAGCTATGGTGAGTACCTAGAGTGATGAGGACGAGGGATCTTTGAGCGTTACTTCGGACAGTGAAGTTGAAGCTGAGAAGCCAATCTGTCTCATGGCAACCAGCTCAGAAGATAGAGAGGAAGAATCTGATGAGGTATCCTCTCGCTATGAAAATTGTACTATTACTGATTGGATGGTTACTTATGATGAACTTACTGATAGAGTAGATGAGGTCAGAAAAGAAAACAGGCATCTACGAAGAAAAATTAAAATCATGCAAAATGATACTTCATTGTCTGATAAAATTGCCTGCTTAGAAACTGAGAACAGTAAGCTGAAACTCACATGTTCTGAATTTGAAGAAATCAATAAAGAACTGAAAATTTCTAAGGAAGAAAATGTGAGATTAGACAATGAAATTGATGCATGGAAACTGAAAATTCAGAATTATGAAAATGAGATAAAAATTGTTTCTGAAAAATATGAAGCTGTCCTCAATGTGAATAATGAGATGAAAAAATCTATTGATAAGTTCAGAAAGATAATGAGGATAAGCTAAAAATAATTAAGAAACTGATCCAAGGATCTGAAAATTTAGATGCATTATTGGGGTCAAAGGTAAATTTCAGAAGAGAGGGCCTAGGATTCAACTCTAGTGCAACTAAAAGCTTTGGAATGAAAACTATTTCCTTTGTTGCACAAAAGGATAAAGGACCTCTGATCAACATGAATTCTAATAATGCTGTAAAGACAAATTTGAATCTGAAAAGGCTAAATGCAGAGGAGAAGGGCAAATAGAAAGTAGGTGAGCCTAATAGAATTGGGACTTCCAAACCTAGCTCTAGTGCTCAACCCAAGGTTAGGGGTCAGCCTGCTCAGGTAAACAAAACCCATGACAATGCCAAAAAGTCTTCACCACCATCATCACAGAAAGGGACCCAACCAAAACCTATGAATAGGTCAGCAGGGTCAAGGGTGCAAGGAAGACAAAATATTTTCAGAAGTCAGCCCAACAAATTCAATCCACCTAGAGTTCAGTCCTACTACCCCACACAGCCAATCTATCCTAATGGGTGTGGGTGGACTAGAACTCAAGGGATGCATACAGGGTATGTTTATCAACCTACACACTTTTTCAGACCCTATGTCAGAAATTGGGAAAATGGGTATGGTAGTCGGATGCCTAGGAATTACCAACATTTCCACAGCCAGCCCAGGAACTACTATGGCCAAAACTTTATGAATGCAACCTGGCCGAAGCATTGGCACAATAACAACAATTCTGTGAATAACTCTGTTGGTGTAAATAAGAAGAAAGTCAACAAGAAAAAGCAAAACAAAAAGAAATCTGGAAAATCCACTGAACAGAACTGCTTCAAACAAATGTGGATTCCCAAAACCATGCTCTCTTTCTTTACTTGCACTTCATCTGCATTGGAGCCCAATCAGACTTGGGTTCCAAACTCTTTGCCCTAATTGTGTGTGCAGGTATGCCTGGCAGCCAAGAGCAACTTGTGGTACTTGGACAGTGGCTGCTCCAGGCATATGACAGGAGATAAGGCCAAGTTTTGCATGCTAACTGAAAAGCTAGGAGGTCTTGTCACCTTTGGAAGAAACACAAAGGGTAGGATCATTGGATCAGGTAAGGTAGGTAAGTGTTCTACCTGCTGCATTGATGATGTTATGTTGGTTGAAGGGTCAGCTTACAATTTACTTAGTATCAGCCAGTTGTGTGATAAGGGTCATAAGGTTTTATTTGATTCTCAATGCTGCAAGGTTTTTGAACCTGATTCAGAAATTGTAAAATTCTCTGGAAAAAGAATAAATAACACATACATGATAGATCTAGATGATATTCAGCATTCTAACCTATGTCTTACTGCCAATAGAGAAGATTTAGCATTTTTATGGCATCGTAGGTTAGGCCATACTAGTTATACCATTTTGCATAAACTAAACAAGTATAGCATGGTTAGAGGACTTCCTGAAGTTTTCTTCAAGAAAGAAAATAAAATATGTGATGCATGCACTCAATCAAAGATAACTAGAAAGTCATTTAAGTCTAGAACTGAAAACCTATCCACTAAACCTTATGAACTGATACACATGGACCTATTTGGGCCAACCAAGTCTGTCAGTTCATCAGGGAAGAGGTATGGGTTTATCTCAGTAGATGATTTTTCTAGGTATACTTGGGTATTTTTTCTGTCACATAAGAATGATGCATTCTCAGAATTTCAGGAGTTCTGCATAAGAATAAATCAGAAAATTGAAAATATTTTAACTGATCATGGAGGTGAGTTTGAAAACTTACACTTTGAAGAATTTTACAGGTCAAGTGGGATTCATCATAAGTTCTCCTCACCCAGGACACCTGAGCAGAATGGTGTTGTCGAGAGGAGGAACAGAACTCTAGTGGAAATGGGCCGAACTCTTTTAGTTGAAGGTCAACTGCCAAGAAAATTCTGGGCTGAAGCAGTCAACACAGCCTGTTATGTAATTAACATGGCAATGGTAAGATCTTCCACCCAGAAAACCCCTTATGAGATTTTAAGAGGTAAGAAACCTTCAATCGCCCACTTCAAGGTTTTTGGTTGTAAATGTTTTATACATATAAATGACAAGAGGGACCTTGATAAATTTGAGCCAAAAGGTGAACCAGGAATCTTCCTCGGTTATTCTGAAAGCACCCGGGCTTATAGAGTGTTCAATTTAAACTCAAAAATTGTTGAAGAATCTCCACACATTATCTTTGATGAAACCTTGATGGAAACTAACCATGGTTATTATAGGAACGAAGATGGGAACATTTTGAAAGATGAAAACTCTGCAGACCACTCTGATGGTGAGGAAGATAAAGAAGAGGAAAATGAAGAAGAACCTGAAGTTCAGGGGGAGGTAAGTGAAATTCCTGAAACTCGGATTGTTAATATTAGATATCTTAAAGATCACCCTGTGAATAATGTCATTGGCAATCTGAATGATTCCCCTAGAACTAGAGGTCACTTTAGAATTCAGGATGAATTAAATGCATATGCTCTTGTCTCTCAAATTGAACCCAAGTCCGTTGACTGTGCCCTCAAGGATATGCATTAGATTAATGCCATGCATGAGGAGCTTAATCAGTTCGACAGGAACAAGGTGTGGCACTTGGTCCCACCTCCTGATCATGGAACAGTCATAGGGACTAGGTGGGTTTTCAGGAATAAATCTGATGAATCAGGGAATATTATTAAAAATAAAGCCAGACTTGTTGCTCAGGGGTACAACCAGGAGTTTGGTATTGACTTTGAAGAGTCATTTGCCCCTGTAGCCAGATTAGAAGATGTTAGAATTTTATTAGCTTATGCATGTTCCTTAGGTATAATCCTCCAGCAGATGGATGTAAAATCTGCATTCTTGAATGGGAAAATTAATGAGGATGTCTATGTTAGACAGCCCCCTGGGTTTGAATGTCTAGATTTCCCTAATCATGTTTACAAATTAAATAAAGCTCTCTATGGTCTTAAGCAAGCTCCCAGAGCTTGGTACGACAGGTTGAGCAAGTTCCTCACTGATCAAAATTTCACTAGAGGAGTAGTTGACCAGACCTTGTTTACAAAGGTGAGTCATTCTGAAATTCTTATTGTACAGATTTATGTGGATGATATCATTTTTGGGTCAACTAACCCCAAATTGTGTGAGGAATTTTCTAAAACAATGACTAATGAGTTTGAAATGAGCTCAATGGGTGAGCTCAAATTGTTTCTTGGACTGCAGGTTACACAAACAAAGGATGGAATGTTTATAGCTCAGTCCAAGTACACAAGGGATCTACTCAAGAAATACAAGATGGATAACCTTAAAGAGATAGCTTCTCCAATGGGTACCTCTACAAGCTTGGATGAAGACACTAAAGGTAACCCATTTGACCAGAAGTTATATAGAGGTATGATCGGATCCCTTCTCTACTTAACAGCATCTAGGCCTGATATTCAATTCGCTGTAGGATTATGTGCTAGGTTTCAGGCCAGTCCTAAAGAAAATCATTTTAAAGCAGTGAAAATGATTTTTAGATATCTGCTAGGCACCCAAGAGCTGGGATTATGGTATCCTGCTAGGTGTGAGTTAGAGCTTCTAGCTTACACTGATGCTGATTATGCTGGGTGTCGAGTAGATAGAAAAAGCACTAGTGGCTATTGTCAATTCCTTGGTGGCTGTCTAGTATCTTGGGCATCTAAGAAGCAACACACTATAGCATTGTCTACAGCTGAAGCTGAATATGTTGCAGCAGGTAATTGTGCTGCCCAAGTAGTTTGGATTAAGCACCAACTAAATGATTATCAGATAAAATTGGAATGTATTCCAATTCTATGTGATAATACTAGTGCCATATGCCTTGCTAAAAATCCTGTTCATCATTCTAGGACTAAGCACATAAAAATAAAACATCATTTTCTAAGATATGCTGTGAACAAAAAGGAAATTGAACTGGACTTCATTGAAACAGACAAACAAGTTGCTGATATCTTTACTAAGCCACTTGGAAATGAAAATTTTAATTTTTTTAGAAGAGAACTTGGCTTGTGTAAATTTCAGCATAATGAATGAACTCTTTGTTGACTTGAATAAAACTTTTGAGCCGCTTTGAATAAACTTCTGATTTGGACTTGCTGTTGATAGATTGAATAAATATTGTGCAACAGACTTATGATAATGCATGACTCTCATATTTTTTATTGCACTCATGATCATCATTGCATATAGATGTCTAGATGCATGATATGTCTATATTTCTGCATGATTGTATTGCACTGCATCTCCTTGCATTACCCTGGTATATCCAATGGTAAGCTACCAAAGGGCAGGGATATCTGTCTGGAGGTTCTTACTATGTGTGAGATGGTCCTTATGACCAGGTTCTCCTCCTAATACCATGGGTCATACTGCACGATAAGATAGTCTGAGTAAGCATGATTTTCAAAATCATTTGTTCAGTCCACATCTGCAAGATCACATGCACATAGACAGGGGGAGTATTGCATATAATTCAGAGTTAAGTCTGACAGTATGGTAATCTTTTAGTCAGTTCTAATATTAAGCAATAGAAAACAGACTTCTTCTCTTATAAGAACTTTAATTACTTAAAGACTGACTTAATGGTTTAAATTTATAATCTTTAGAGTTGAAAGACTACAATCCGTAAATAAGGATGCTGAAAATTGATAAACCTCTCAACCCTTATCTTATTTCATGTCAGACAAAGCGAATTATATCTGAAATCTAAAAACTCATCTGAAATCATGTTAGAGAAGCTAAGTATGTGTATTGTCCTTAAACAAGTCATTCTGAAACAAATAAAGGGCAGCTAAGAAAGATATTGAAAAATATTGAAAATTATTTGAAAAATAGCATTGACAGAGCAATGACTGGTAAATCACTGAGAAACTGAGTGATCCATCAAAGAAGTGGACACCACTCATGTCATGAGGTGTATCAGCTATCTCTGTATAAAATGATCAAAACAGTAGGTTGTTTTCACTGAGTATCTGGGGGTAACTGGCGTCTAATAAACGTGTACCCTCACACAAAAATGTGTCAATCAATTCTATTGAGTTTGATCATAGGCAAGATGGTCCATCATGTTAAATATCTAGGGGTATTGGCGTCTGATAAACGTATACCCTTACGCAAAAAGACTTTTGGTATCTGAATGCCCTAAATGAAATAATATTAAAAATGTTGTTCCTTCAAAGAAATTTCATAGATGTCAATTATTTAATTTCAATACATGACCTGGTTTCTCTTAACACATTTTACTGAGTCTATGAAAGTAAGATATTCTGAAACTGAATCTCTCATGTAAATATGACTCTGGTTTATTGTTTTATCATGCACATCTACCTTATCCAATGAATGTAGTGCATGAACTCTCATTTTTATAACCTTTAAACCAGAATTTCAATTTCTAAGCCGTTTCTCAGTTCATATGACTGAAGGTTATGTGCTTTAGTTGCTTAATTTCTGAGCTACTTGCTAAGAATGCCAGTCAGCTGAACTTTCTTTTTCCTTCCCTTGCACTCACTTTCCCTCCTATTTGTTGATGGCAAAGGGAGAGAATATTGTCTGAATTCATTCCTTCTGTTCAGGGGGAGAATTCTGAATTGAGAATTCTGCATTTAGGGGGAGTGTATGCATCTGCATCATGGTATGGCAAAGGGGGGAAATTTTGTTAGCAGGGAGTTGCTTACATTTTGTAGCATGCAGCATGTCATTCATAGCATCTACATACATGCAGCATGTCATTCATAACAATCTGAATAATAAATCATGTCTTTCATCAAAAATGCATCTGTATAACATGATGTTGCTACTCTATATGATAGGGGGTTGCCATCATCAAAAAGGGGGAGATTGTTGTGACTCCTCTGTGTTGATGGTGTTGACATGTAACTTTACTTCATATGGCAACACATTGTTTTGATTGATTGACAACACTGTTTATGTTTTGATGAAATTACTTTTATCAGATTGTCTGTGTGTTATATGCATTTTATCTTGTTTTCACACTGAACACACACTCAAAATCTCAAAGTATATACATTGCTTCAATAACGTAAGTCTGTACACTGTCCGTGTCTATTGCAGCATCCTAGCAAGTGTGTACATTGCCTGTCGATTGCAAAGTGTATACATTGTCATGGGTTGACCCCCTGTTCTCATGAGTCGACTCATCTGGTTGTGCATAGTTTACACATTGCCCGTCGACTGCAAAGTCCATACATCCAAAGTGCATTGCATAGTCTATACACTGTCCGTCTCATTTAGAGTCTAAGGCGAAGTCTGTACATTGAGCGTCTCAATGAGCGTCTCATGCAAGTCCACACATTGGCCTTCAGGCTTGAAAGTATGTACATTGGAATGCGTCAACTCATTGCATTGGCTAAGTCTATACATTATCCGTCTCATTTATAGTCTAAGGCAAAGTCTGTACATTGGACGGTGTCAGGCGAAGTCTGTACATTGAGCGTCTCAATGAGCGTCTCATGTAAGTCCACACATTGGACTGTAGCATGCATTTTTCAATGGCATCTAAGTCTATACAATGAGCGTCTTCCTTAGCATCTTGATCTTCCAAGTCTATACAGGCTTCTGTTTTACTAAGTCTGTACAATGACCGTCTTCCTTAGCGTCTTGATCTTCCAAGTCTATACAGGCCTCTGTTTTACAAAGTCTGTACATTGGTCTCATACTCCAAAGTCTATACATCGCCTGTTGACTGCAAAGTCTATGCAGAGCTCAAGAGGTGTTCAAAGTCTATACATTCATTCACTGTAGCTTGCACGAGGTAAAGTCTGTACATTGGCCTCCATGCCTCAAGTCTATACATTGGACTAGTTGGCCAAGTCTGTACATCGCTGTTTGCCAAAGTCTGTACATTGGCATATGTTCCGTCGTTGTGATTCAAAGTCTGCACATTGGGTTATTTACCTACGTTCAGCTTCGAAGTCTATACATCGATGCCTTTGCCTACGTTGAAGTTCAAAGTCTATACAGTCGATGTTTTCCATTGCTTCAAGTCTATACAGCCGTTCCTTTAGAAAGTCTATACATAGGTCTTCACCTCAAGTCTGTACAGTCATTTGTTGACAAGTCTTCACATCATGAAGTCTATACACTCAACTCCTTCACATCTTGCAAAGTCTGTACATTGCATTCATCAGTCGTGAAGTCTATACATCGCTTGTCTTCATTCGAGTCTCATGAAGTATGTACATCGTGCATCAGTTCTGAAGTCTATACATCATCTATCTTCAACTGAGTCTCACTGAAGTCTACACATTGCATCTTCTCACTGAAGTCTACACATTGCATCTTCATTCATGAAGTCAACACATTGCATCTTCATCATGAAGTCTACACATTGCATCTTCATTCATGAAGTCTACACATTGCATCTTCATTTGCGAAGTCTGTACATTGCATTGATCTTCACTTAGTCTATACATTGACAGTCTTCATATCACCTAAGTCTGTACAACGGTTGCTTCATACAGCAAGTCTGTACATAGCTTTCACTTATATGAAGTCTATACAACGCAGTTCTTCTGATAAGTCTATACAGAGTTGTTATTTAATCTGATCATCCGATACTCTGTCTGACAGGGATTCTCTACTGAGATTGCTGACATGGCTAGTGATCCCAGGAGGATGAGGTGTGCAGATGCTGACACGTGGATGGAATTGCCTCGGATTTGGCGAATTCACTTGGGCGGGAAATGTTGAAGCCACATGCCCTTATCCACCTGCTGCTGTTATATATAGCAGTCTTCATCTTCTGTAAAGGCTGATCGAAGTTGGTGAAGTATATACATCCAGTCTGAAGCAGCAGCCACCGAGATCCACTGTGAGAGGAAGAAAAGTAGAGAAGAAGAAAAGGAGAGAAGAAGAAAAAGAGAGATGAGTTGAGAGAGTTATATGAGAGCTTGTGAATCAGTCTCTTGGTCCAGTTACCAGAGCTGATATTGCTCAACTTTGAGCTACAGTCGTTTTGGTTTTCTTCCATCCGATTGTGTGTTTTGTTTATTTTCAGTCTTGCTATTTTCTCTTTGAAAACTCTTGTTCTATCAAGCTGTTAGTCAGCGGTGTCAAGCTGTGAGGCAGCGGTGTTGCAGAGGTGTTCCTCTGGTCGGCTAAGCTGTAGTGCCCAGCAGAGCAAGTTGTGAAGCTCAGCTGTTGCAGAGGTGTTCCTCTGGTCGGGATAAGCTGTAAGCCCCAGCCGTTGTTGGCAAGCTGTAGTGCCCAGCAGATTGAAGCTGTGTATCAGCAGTAATCCACATTTGAGTTGAATGTGGGGTGGACGTAGGTCAGATTGACCGAACCACCTAAAAGCCTTGTGCCTCTCGTGTGTTTGATTGCTTGTTCAACAGATCTTGTGTGTTTCATTCGGTGCATTGGCTGTGTTCGTTTAGTGTTCTTCTAATTCCGCATTTGATTCTAGGCCTAATTTTTAAATAGCCAGTTGATCTATTCACCCCCCCTCTAGATCCACATCCTGTGGTGATAGAGCCTTCCGTCTAACTTCAACAATTAGAATTCAATTATTGAGAACCTTTTGTTCACCTTAGTTTTATCTTCTTACCCTCAAAATTTCACGTCCTTAGGTCAAGAGGCTGAGGAGGTAGGGCAGCGAGAAGTTGCTGAAAAGTCACAAAAAGAGAGGAACTAGGGCGGTCTTTGAAAGCACAAATTAGAAGTTTAAAGCCTAGATAAGTAGTAAGTTATCTCATGATTGGCAAAAATATCTTGATAGAGATAAAAGCCCTCTGATTATGGTTGATTTCATGGATTATAGACTATGAATTTCATGTTTTAGTGGGTTCATGCATACATACATATTCTTAGCCCTAATCAAAGATATAAGATATTATCTTGTTAATTCACTGCAACCTATGCATCTAGATGAACTTTACTTCATTTGTCATGATTGGGGTAGTTAAAGCATGACATGGTTTCAAATCATAGTCTTTTTATTTTGTTATACTATTAGCAGGGACTCTAACGCATCATACTAGGACCGTCAGACGACTTTAACGGTCTTACGATAAGCTGTCACAACCTCTGTTGCATTTAAAGTTTCTCAGTTGTCTCTGTCGTACCATGACATGAGCGTTACAATACTGTAATGGTCCTACGATAAACCGTCACAGCCATGTGACGCGCCCATACTCGACCGTTAGAGTAATCATAGATAGGATTGAAAATCAGTCAAGTTAACTTATAAATAAGCATAGTTATTTAAGTTTTGACCTGATTTTCATGTCTTTAGGATTATCTACTGATTCATAATTGGAATTGCATGGTTGAGGTATTTTAAGTTATTTTAAGTTTTGTTAATTTTATGTGATAAAATTCTATAGTTTTGTATCTAAATCATAGTTTTCCAAAGATGTATTGACGGAGTTTTATCATGATTTCCTATTGTTACACATTCTCTTCTATCAATAGAGTCATTTCTCTAAGTACATGGCACATATTCCGATATGTTGTCCATTAGTTCACTTTGCACTATAGGAACATTATTCTTGGACTTGAGGACCTCTCTATTGGATATTCCTTCCAATGGAGTAGGAAATCTTGTTTCAAGGCCTCCGTAATTCTCCGCGAGCCTGGGATTCTCACTAGGACGCCGAGTTGGTTGTACCATTAAAACCCAAGTGATTAGAATACACTATTAAGGTTTCTAGTTATCAGTAGTGTAACGGACCTACATTGGACTGTCAGGCATATGTAACGGCCCAATATACAACCGTCACATTTAACTGAGTCCAATTACTATTTCTTGATTTAGTCGTTCTAACACATCAACTCTAGACCGTCACACCAATGTAATGGCCCAATACTGGAGCGTCACATCATGTAACGGCCCAGTACACGATCGTCACACTGCTTGAGTATTTTAACCCAAGGTTTGACCAAGGGTTGATATTCCAAAGGTTTCTAGATAGACTCTTGATGATCTAGAACTTATCATATTGATCAAGAAACCTAATATAAGGAATGGAAGATAAAGAATGAACCCTTATGCTGCCGATTTATTTCCATAAGCATAACATAGTATAAGTCATTCTTGATTTCTCATGATTCTTATTGAAGCATTCATTCATTGAATTATTATTATCAAGAGCTTGTTGGAATTGTATATTCTTGGCCATACTTTATTGTTACATGCATGGAAAAAGCTTCATTTATACTTGAAGATGCGATCGAGCACTGATTATGTTCAAAGACTCTATGCTAGTCCCCTCGGTTGATTGTTAGAAATATACTATTATAAACCATGGGATATGATGCTACTGGCATCGCATTACGTTGGGAGTACTTTCTCTATAAATAAGTGAAGATCCACGATACGGCATGACATGACATTCCTGTACATGACTTTCTTGATATTCCACAGAAATTCACGAAGTACTTGCTCATAAGCAAAAGATACTAGAGTGATGATTATGTGGCTTGCTAGTACATTCTCGTTACATTCTTGTTCATGAAAGGCCATAATCATGTTCTTATAACATTCTTGCTAGATTCATACTTACTCTCATTTTATCTTACATACTTAGGTTTAATCGCATTATTGATCACATTTCGCATGATTTTACCTTATTCCTCTAGAGCAAAAATGTTAATTACTTTAATGATGCCTTCATGTTGATGCGAAGATACCTACTGTGTAAGTGTGCTCATTACCTATTTCCATTCTTTTTCAGGAAATGGAAGTGAGTCGGGTTCGGATTCAGAATGTTCAAGTAGCGGATCCGAGAGTGATTAAAGAATGAGCGAAGACTTAGGAAGTTTACATTGTTTGAATCGAGTCTATGTAATTTCTTATTTCTTGAGTCTAGCATGATGGAAGTTGAATTAGTGGTTGTATTTGAATATTGGATTTGATTATTAATAAAAATCAAAGTTGAGTAAATATTATACTATTGCATTCTTGTGTGTGATTGCCTTGCGCTCTGATCATTCTTGCTTGCAAGAGACTTACCATGCCAGCTGTTCGCGTTTCTCGAGCGAGTCTTCAGCTGTAATAAAGGCTCAGGGCGTGACAGTAATGTTGGTATCAGAGCCTAAGTCACAGGACTTAGGAAGAAGAGTCATGTCATAGGATAAGTCCAAGGTTTAAGGACCCATACCTATGAACTAAGGAAGAAATCTCCACACCCATGTGAGAATTGGGTAGAACCCGGGATAAGATAGTTAATTAGTTTTAAGATTGATTTTCCTTCCAATTCCACGAGAAATAACAAGTTGTTATTTTTCTCTCAGGTACCTTATTGTTATCATGGCTCATCACGTAAATTGGGATGGCATGCAGCAAACGGTTGCTGGCCTCACTCAGGCACTACAAACCATGACGCAAGCTGGCGCAGGAGCAAGGGCTTGTGTTTTACATCGTAACTTTCGGAGCTTAAACCCTCCGCGTTTCTATGGTTCTTCTAATCCTGATGAGGCAGAGAACTGGATAGACAAAATGAACCGTATCTTTGATGTTATCCAATGCACCGATCAAGAGAAGTTGCGTCTCGCAACCTTTCAACTCAACAAAGATGCCCGTACATGGTGGAAGTCAGTTCCGACACCTCCGGCCGATGCACCTCATACATGGGATGGTTTTCTTACCCTATTCCGTGCCAAGTACTTTTCTGAGCACGTAAAGGAACGAAAGGCTATGGAGTTCGCCGCTTTTCGGCAAGGAATGATGATGGTTGCCGAATATGAACTGTAATTCTCAAGGCTTGCACCTTACGCACCGCATCTTATCAGCACCGATTTATTCAAGGCTAATCGGTTCATGGACGGGTTACGACCCGGTTTCATTCAGTAGCTCGGGACCCAAAACATCCGTACTTATGTGGAAATGGTTCAACGAACGTATTTGTGTGAAAGGATCTTGGAAAAGGTCAAAAAATTAAAACGGAAGGGAGAGGAGTCTAGCCGACGCTCAGATCGGCATTATAAGAAAGACAAGTTCAGCATCACGGAGCCCTACAAAAGCTGTGATAGTAAGAAGAGATCCAGGAATGGGAATGTTGGAAGTTCCCATAAGCAAAAGAAAGTCAAGGAGGAGAAGGAGCAGGTCGCCATGGCTTGCGCATTTTGTGAAAAATTCGGCCATTCGGCTGAGGAGTGTTGGAAGCGCCTTGGCGCTTGTTTACATTGTTGAAGCAGGGAGCATCGCATGCCAGATTGCCCCCTTATGAAAGACCAATCATATGGTGGAGGACGTAGGAGGCAGGCTCGCCTCAATGCCGTCTTAGAAGAAGAGGAAGCGCCCAGGGATGGTGGGCTTATGGAAGGTACTCTTCAAATTTATTCTCATCCTGCATTTGTGCTATTTGACACTGGTGCCTCTCATTCTTTAATGTCCACTAATTTTGCAAAAATATTATCAATTGCATCAGTCCCCTTACCTTCAGATCTCGCTATTACTACACTCTTAAGTTCTGGAACAAAGCTTACCAACTATTATACCAATCTCGAGGTGATTGTAGAAGGTCATAATCTCCCCGCAAACTTAGTATGCCTTGACATGAAAGGTTATGATACCATTTTAGGGGTAGATTGGCTTGTAGATCATGATACTTATATCAATTGCCGAAATAGGATTATATCCTTTTGAAAACCTAGTCTTCCAAGATTCTCTTTTCTTGGCATCAAGTACAAGAAGCATCCTACTATCATATCTTCTCTTCATCCTTGCAAACTTATCTCGCAAAGATGTGAAGCTTTTCTTGCTTCTATCATTATTACCGAATCCAAGGAGATTATCCTAGCGGACATTCCTATTGTAAATGAGTTCCCAGACGTGTTTCCGTCCGAATTACCCAGTTTACCACCCGAGAGGGAAGTAAACTTCAATATTGAACTCATCCTAGGAGCAGCACCTGTTTCTATAGCCCCTTACAGGATGTCCCCCACAGAACTCAAGGAATTAAAAAGGTAATTACAGGAATTACTAGACAAAGACTTCATCAGACCTAGCACATCCCCTTGGGATGTGCCGGTTCTATTTGTCAAGAAAAAGGTTGGTTCTCTCAGGCTATGCATCGATTACCAGCGACTGAATCAACTCACAATTACAAACAAGTATCCGTTGCCGCATATTGATGAGCTCTCTGATCAACTTTCTAGAGCAGAATATTTCTCTAAGATTGACCTCAGATCAGGTTATCATCAGCTTAGAATTAAAGAAAAGGACATTTATAAATCGGCTTTTCGAAGTCATTATGGCCACTATGAATTCGTGGTAATGCCATTCGGATTAACTAATGCCCCGGTATCATTCATGCAACTTATGAACAGTGTCTTCCAGCCATATCTGGACCAGTTTATCGTCGTCTTCATTGATGATATCTTGATATACTCCAAGACAAAGGAGGAACATGAAGAACATCTGAAGATAGCTTTGCAAACACTTAAGAGAACATAAACTTTATGCCAAGCTTAATAAATGCGAATTCTGGCTCAAGGAAGTTTCATTCCTAGGCCACATTATTTCAAAAGAAGGTATTGCAGTGGATCCTTCTAAAGTAGAAGCTGTCAAGAATTAGAGTCGACCAACGACTGTATCAGAAGTAAGAAGCTTTCTGGGTCTAGATGGTTATTATAGGAGATTCATTAAGGACTTCTCAAAGATTGCGGTTCCTTTAACTAGACTCACGAGAAAAGAAAATCATTTTGTCTGGTCAGAGGAATGTGAGAAGAATTTCTAAACTCTTAAGAACCATCTTACCACAGCTCCTATTCTATCACTACCAATGGAAGGTGGTGGATTCGAAGTATATACGGATGTATCAGGTATTAGCTTATGGTGTGTCCTCATGCAAAATGGAAAAGTAATCTGTTATTCTTCAAGACAATTGAAACGGCACGAGGAAAATTATCATGTACATGATTTGGAATTAGCAGCTGTCATTTTCACCTTAAAAATTTGGCGTCATTATCTCTATAGAGAGAAGTTTACGGTCTACTCGGACCACAAGAGCTTGAAATATTTATTCTCTCAAAAAGAGCTAAATATGAGGCAGAGAAGATAGTTGGAATATCTCAAGGATTTTGATTTTTCCATTCAATATCATCCTGGCAAGGCTAATGCTGTTGCGGATGCACTCAGCAGAAAACCAATGGATATGCTATCAAGTCTTATGATTAGTATGACTAATCTTATTCCTCAATTTGCTCAGTTGAACTTAGATATTGACAGGAAGGAAGAAGATTGCTTCATGGCTAATATCCGAGCTCAACCTACCTTAATAGAGGATCTAGTCAAGTTGTAAAATGATGATCTCGTGTTACTAGAAATTAAGGCTAATATCGAACAACGGCCGGATTTCTCTATTACAGAGGATGGAAGATTGCTATTCAAGGGCCGAGTGTGTGTTCACCGAATCATGAGGATACGAAGAAATTGATCCTAGAAGAAGCACATAATTCCAAGTACACCATTCATCCAGGTGGTACAAAAATGTATCAAGATCTTAAAAGAAATTTCTGGTGGCCCAACATGAAGAGAGAAATAGCTGATTTCGTGTCTTGCTATCTCACTTGTCAACAAGTAAAGGCAGAGCATTTTAGACCCGCAGGTAAACTGCATCCCTTGAATATTCTTTAATGGAAGTGGGAGAGTATAGGGATGGATTTCATTATGGGGTTACCTAAGACAAGAGGTGGACATGATGGTATCTGGGTAATCATAGACCGATTAACTAAATCTACACATTTCATACCAATCAAAAGTTGATGGTCTATGGATATCCTGGCAGCATTATACATAAGAGAAATTATTAAATTACATGGTGTCCTAGTCACTATAATATCATATAGAGATCCTCGATTCACATCACAATTTTGGAAAGGTCTACAACAGTCACTAGGGACTAGATTGAATTTCAGCACAGCCTTTCATCCACAAACTGACGGTCAGACAGAAAGAACAAATCAGGTGGTAGAAGATATCCTCAGGGCTTGCGTAATTGATTTTGGAGGTAGTTGGCATGATCACTTGCCTTTGGTAGAATTTGCTTATAACAACAGTTACCAGGCCAGCATACAAATGGCATCTTTTGAAGCTCTATATAGAAAAAGTTGTCGATCTCCGATATGTAGGAGTGAAATAGGGGAAGGACAATTCCTAGGCCCCGATATTATCAAAGATTCTACAGAGAAGATTAAGCTCATTCAAGAGAGAATGAAGATGGCCCACGATAGATAAAAATCTTATGCTGATAATCGAAGGCGCGACTTGAAATTTCAAGTAGGAGACCATGTATTTCTCAAGGTTTCTCTAGGTTGTGGTATTCGAAGATTTTGCATTAAAGGCAAACTAACGCCAAGATTCATTGGTCCGTTCGAAATTCTCGAAAGGGTCGGTGAAGTGGCATATAAATTGGCTTTACCTCCACAATTAGCAGGAGTTCATGACATATTTCACGTCTCTATGCTAAAGAAGTATGTATATGATCCTGACCATATTATCACTTATGACAATCTAGAGATTCAGAAGGATATGATGTACGAGCAAACGCCAATAAAGATTCTGGAACAGGAAGTGCGTCAACTAAGAAATAAAGTTATTCCTATGGTCAAGATTCAATGAAAGAAAACATGGACATATGAAGCAACTTGGGAAACCGAAGTAGCCATGCGGAAAAGATTTCCAGAGTTATTTAACTGTAAGTACATTTTTCATAATCCATGAATTGAATTTAGGGACCAAATTCTCTTAAGTAGGGGAGGGTGTAAGACCCCAGAATTTTTTTATAAATTATTTTTGGAATATTTAGTTATTTTATGGAATTTATAAAGGTCTAAAGAAATTAATAAATAGAATATGAAATCAATAAGTCATTATAAGGCCCAATTATGTTAAATAACTAACATAACCTATTTAAGTAGAATCCAAAAGATTAATGGACCAAGCCAATTAAGTTTGGCCCATATTTTAGAAGGTTATTTAGCCTATTCACGTATTTTAAGGATAAAGACTATTTTATATAGATAATTATATTGGATAATTAACAAAAAGAGTTTGATTAAATTGAAATTCTACATACGTGGGATGTAACGGTCTATCGTACGACCGCCACATGCATGTAGCGCACCTAGGCTGATGCGTTACACTCTGACAATTCCGAGAAAGAAAGAATGAGCAAAAAGATTAGAGCTTTGGGATCTTATCTACAAGAGATCGACTTGGGAGAGTTTATAACATTACTAAGGACTCTTAGGGATCATGTTCTGACAAATTAAGGACTCTAGAATCAATCTAATCTTCAAAACCCTATAAATAGGACCTAGTTCTGAACTGAGCGACCCTTACTTTTGGCTCGTGAAGAATCAAGGTAAGGAGATATAATTTCTGGTAAGTTCTTTAGAAGATTTTGTTTAGTATATTTTAGACTAATAGTTCTCCAAATTTCGTGCTAGGAGATCAAGCAACCAAGGAGATTGAAGCTTCCAAAGTTGCTGGTTCGACCATAGTAACCCAGGAATCAGAGCTAAAGGCCACTGAAGATCATGGAATTAGGATATCTAAATAAGGTAATTAGAATTCAATAATTTAGAACTTTTTGTTCACCTTAGTTTCATCTTCTTACCCTCAAAATTTCACATCCTTAAGTCAAGAGGCTGAGGAGATAGGGCAGCGAGAAGTTGCTGAAAAGTTATAAAAAGAGAGGAACTAGGGCGGTCTTTGAAAGCACAAATTAGAAGTTTAAAGCCTAGATAAGCAGTAGGTTATCTCATGATTGACAAAAATATCTTGATAGGGATAAAAGCCCTCTGATTATGGTTGATTTCATGCATTATAGACTGAATTTCATGTTTTAGTGGGTTCATGCATACATACATATTCTTAGCCCTAATCAAAGATCAAAGATATTATCTTGTTAATTCACTGCAACCTATGCATCTAGATGACCTTTACTTCATTTGTCATGATTGGGGTAGTTAAAGCATGACATGGTTTCAAATCATAGTCTTTTTATTTTGTTATACTATTAGCAGGGACTCTGACGCATCATACTAGGACCGTCAGACGACTTTAACGGTCTTACGATAAGCCGTCACAACCTCTGTTGTATTTAAAGTTTCTCAGTTGTCTCTGACGCACCATGACAAGAGCGTTATAATACTGTAATGGTCCTACGATAAACCGTCACAGCCATGTGACACGTCCATACTCGACCGTCAGAGTAATCGTAGATAGGATTGAAAATCAGTCAAGTTAACTTATAAATAAGCCTAGTTATTTAAGTTTTGACCTGATTTTCATGTCTTTAAGATTATCTACTGATTCATAATAGGAATTGCATGGTTGAGGTATTTTAAGTTATTTTAAGTTATGTTAATTTCATGTGACAAAAGTCTATAGTTTTGTATCTAAATCATGGTTTTCCAAAGATGTATTGACGGAGTTTTATCATGATTTCCTATTGTTACACATTCTTTTCTATCAATAGAGTCATTTTCTAAGTACATGGCACATATTCCGATATGTTGTCCATTAGTTCACTTTGCACTATAGGAACATTATTCTTGGACTTGAGGACCTCTCTATTGGATATTCCTTCCAATGGAGTAGGAAATCTTGTTTCAAGGCCTCCGTAATTCTCTGCGAGCCTGGGATTCTCACTAGTACACCGAGTTGGTTGTACCATTAAAACCCAAGTGATTAGAATACACAATTGAGGTTTCTGGTTATCAGTAGTGTAACGCACCTATATTGGACCGTCAGGGATATGTAACGGCCCAATATACAACCGTCACATTTAACTGAGTCCAATTACTGTTTCTGGATTTAGTAGTTCTAACGCATCAACTCTAGACCGTCACACAAATGTAACGGCCCAATACTGGAGCGTCACATCATGTAACGGCCTAGTACACGACCGTCACACTACTTGAGTATTTTAACCCAAGATTTGACCAAGGGTTGATATTCCAAAGGTTTCTAGATAGACTCTTGATGATCTAGAACTTATCATATTGATCAAGAAACCTAATATAAGGAATGGAAGATAAAGAATGAACCGTTATGCTACCGATTTATTTCCATAAGCATAACATAGTATAAGTCATTCTTGATTTCTCATGATTCTTATTGAAGCATTCATTCATTGAATTATTGTTATCAAGAGCTTGTTGGAATTGTACATTCTTGGCCATACTTTATTGTTACATACGTAAAAAAAGCTTGATTTATACTTGAAGATGCGATCGAGCACTGATTGTGTTCAAGGGCTCTATGCTAGTCCCCTCGACTGATTCTCGAAAACATACTATTATAAACCATGGGGTATGATGCTATTAGCGTCGCATTGCGCTGGGAGTAATTTCTCTATAAATAAGTGAAGTTCCACGATACGGCATGACATGACATTCTTGTACATGACTTTCTTGATATTCCACAGAAATTCACGAAGTACTAGCTCATAAGCAAAAGATACTAGAGTGATGATTATGTGGCTTGCTAGTACATTCTCATTACATTCTTGTTCATGAAAGGCCATAATCATGTTCTTATAACATTCTTGCTAGATTCATACTTACTCTCATTTTATCTTACATACTTTGGTTTAATCGCATGATTGATCGCATTTCGCATGATTTTACCTTATTACTCTAGAGCAAAAATGTTAATTACTTTAATGATACCTTCATGTTGATGTGAATGTACCTACTAGGTAAGTGTGCTCATTACATATTTCCATTCTTTTTCAAGAAATGGAAGTGAGTCAGGTTCGGATTCGGAATGTTCAAGTAGCGGATCCGAGAGTGATTAAAGAATGAGGGAAGACTTAGGAAGTTTACATTGTTTAAATCGAGTCTTAGTAAGTTCTTATTTCTTGAGTCTAGCATGATGAAAGTTGAATTAGTGGTTGTATTTGAATATTAGATTTGATTATTAATAAAAATTAAAGTTGAGTAAATATTGTGCGATTGCATTCTTGTGTGTGATTGCCTTGTGCTCTGATCATTCTTGCTTGCAAGAGACTTACCATGCCGGATGTTCACGTTTCTCGAGCGAGTCTTCCACTCTAATAAAAGCTCGGGGCGTGACAGTTTCTTTTGAATTTGGTTGTAAGATCCTACATTCATTAGAGTCAAAAACTACAGTATGACCTTTATCACATAGTTGACTAATGCTCAGCAAATTGTACTCCAGACCATCAATAAGTAATACATTATCAATTGAGTTGGAGGGGTTCTTACCAACTTTACCTGAACCAATGATTTTTCCTTTGTTGTTTCCTTCAAAGGTGACATGTCCAGGTTCCTTTTCAACCAGGAGAGAGAATTTAGTTTTGTCTCCAGTCATGTGTCTTAAGCAGCTACTGTCAAGATACCAACGGTTGTGCATAACTGCAAGACACTCCTGCACAAGGAATTAAGTGACAATGTTTGGAACCCAAGAGCAGTTCGGTCCCAATAATTTCATCATTTCTGTAAAGCAGGATGACACTGATTTTGAAATCCAAACTTTCTTAGCATCTTTGCTTTGTTGGGAGTTTTGGTTTTTCTTCTCTTTAGTCTTTTGGAATTTGTGAGTTTTGGAAGTGGTGGAGAAGGATTGTTGATTAGACCATCTATTCCAGTTGGTTGGTCTAGATGAATAGGAGGTGTCATATTGCCTAGGTCGTTGAGGTTGAGTGAACCTATGACCATAGAGAACATTATTGTTCCTTACCCATGGAGGTGTCAGTCTGTAGAAGGCAAAGTCTCGACATGTCCACTGTTCAGTCCATCTATAACGGTCTCTGGATAAGGGATGTGTCGACCTCCTGTATGAAAACCATCGACCTGTTGATGCAAACCTGGGGTATTATTGGGCGTTTGACCAGGTGGGTGTCGACCTATTCCATGGAGTGTCCCGACCTATTCTAGCATTGTAACTGTCTGTTCCTTTGTGATGTGCAGGCTGAGGCTTGGATGGGTGTCGACCTGTTTAGGATTATTTGTGAACCTTCTTGGGTTGTTGGAAAGTTTTGTTGATTGGTTCTCCTATCTTTTCTTTTCCTTTATTTTCAACGTTTTCTTAGTGTGTTGATTTGGAGGTTGATGCTTCGGAAGATGAGACAAAGGTGGTGGTTTTTAGCCTAAAAGTTTTCTTTTTGGTTGGCTCATATCCTAGCCCTTCTCTATTGAAGTTTATTTTTGTTCCTAGAAGGGCATTCAAGTTTTCACTCCCATCAACAAATTTTTCAAGAGAGGTTTGTTTATCTGCTAGGTCCTTTTGAAGTTTCTCATTTTCTTTCAACAGTTGAGAATTGACTTGTTTAAAGGCTTTATACTTTTCATTGCACAGATTATTATCCTTTACATAGCTTTGTATTTTTAATTTCAATTCATAAGTTTCATCTCTTAGCCTTTCATTTTCATCTTCCAAATCTCTCATTTCTTTTCTTCCTTCTTCAAGATTTTTATTCATTTTTCATAGATCTTCAATTTCAGTTTCTAAGGAGAATATCTTTTCATTGAGAGTTTTATCATGCCCACAGGATTCAACCTTCTTCTTTAAGGTTTTCTTTTCTTTTCTGTATACTTCATATTTATTCATCAATTCAAAGTAAGCTTCTTCCCAATCATCGGTGGAGAAGTGCTCAAACAGAGAGCTCACCTCGCTATCATTTTCTCCTTTGGCCATTAGGCATAGATCATCTTTCTCCTCTTTAGAGGAGTTATCTTCAGTCTCTTCCTCTTCTTCATCACTCCAAGTACACACCATGGCCTGCTTCTTCTTGCTCTTCCACTAGGGCACAGTTTTCTTAGCTCCTTCAAGACATTCAGACTTGATGTGTCCTGGTTTCCTGCAAGAGTAGCATACAAGCTTTTCAGACTTTTTGGCATTTTTAGGTCTTGGCCTGAAACCTTGTTTTACCTGGGACCTTCCTTTCTTAGAAATCTTCTAAACTTTCTTGTCAATAGGGCAACTTCATCTTCTTCAGTGTTGTTGCTTGAAGGCTCTTCATCTTCAGATAACTCCTTGGAGCTTGGTCTAGCTTTAAGAGCTAGAGGCTTCTTTTTACTTACCTTAGCCTCTTTGTTCTTTAGATTCATTTCATAGGTCATCAGGGACCCTATGAGTTCTTCTACTTTGATGGTAGTTAAGTCTTTTGATTCTTCAACCACTGTGGCCTTTGTATGCCAAATAGGAGTTAGTGACCTCAGAATCTTCCTTACTATTTCCTACTCAGAGTAGGTCTTACCTAGCCCAGTCAAGTCATTGGTGAGCACGGTTAGCCGAGTCTACATATCGGAAATGGACTCATCAGATTTCATTCTAAACTTCTCATATTCAGATACCAACATGTTAGCTTTGGTTGCATGTACCTGCCGCATCCCTTCATATATTACCTCCAGACGGTCCCACATTTCTTTTGCAGTGGCGCAAGTTGACACCCTTGAGTATTAGGTTGGATGAAGGGAGCACTGCATGATGTGCTTGGCACCCCAGTTCAGAGTTGATTGCCTGATATGTTCTTTAGTCCATGTATCTTCATCCGGAGGTAGCTCAAATGGTCCCTTGCTGATCACTCACCAGACTTCATGATCCTGGGCTCTAATGAAGAGCTGCATACGGTTTTTCCAGTAAGGATAATTTGTCCCAGTGAAAAAGGGAGGCCTATTTACGGAATGTCCTTCAGCCATAGGACCTTTAGTTAACATATCACTAGTTCTCTCAAGGTCGTTAGACCACATACAGAGAGACTAGCTCTAATACCACGTGTTGAGTGGTGATAGGTAGATCTAGAGGGGAGGGGTGAATAGATCAGCCCCTTTTTGCCCTTCTTTGCGAAAATAAAAACTAGATTTAACATAACTGATTATGAGACAGATATTAGTTAACAACTAAGAAGCTAGATGCATACATGATGCCTGGAATCGGTCCTATCAAGCTTCTACCGTTGGAACAAGAGAGAAATCAAACCACAATATAAGATCTTTAAGGTGGTTCAGTCTCAATCTAGAGACTTACATCCACCCCTCACATAATACAGTGAGGCTTCACTGGTGCCAACACACACCCGCTGATTCATAGCTTCTTACAGAGAGAAGCACTCTCACACTCCGCTGCCACACAGCTTGAGGTACACAACCCAAAACACAGACCGGTGTCAACACTGTCTGTCTTCCTACACTCCGGTAGGGATCAAATGCTATGGAGTTTGTTTTGAATAAAAGCAAACTGAAAATGGAACCACTAGACAGAGTATCGTAGTAAAACACAATGGGAAGGAAGTCTCCTGTCTGGGAAAGAGCTTGAGGAGTCCTTGGCTTTCTTCTTCTTCTTCCTGGATCTTCACCACCACCCTTGAGAAGAAAGATGATCAAGCTTCAAGCTTTTTAAGAGATCTGGATGGAGGTTCACGAAACCCTTCTGCTTGTAAGAAGATCTCCCATTATGAGGAAGAGGATCGTCTTCTTCTTCAAGTGCTCACACCAGCAGCATCACGAAGGAGGCTGGCTTCCTCAGCAAGTCTTCAAGCTTTTCATTTTTCCTCTTACTTGCATGCCCTTACTTTCGAACTGGAGCTCATGCTCCTCATATATTGGTGTCCTAAGACGATAGCAACGTTATGCGCTTTTCAAGCAACACCCAGAATGTCACGTCCACATTATTTGATATGCTTCTATCTGCATAGTTGACTCCTTTTCTATCAAATCTCCAGGTATGTGGGTAGGTAGGAGACCATAGCAGCAAAGGTACGATCTTCATCAGAGGATATCTCTGCCAAATCACAGTCTTCTGACACAGAAGCATTTTGATGGCTTTTTTAGAGCAAAGGGATCCTCTGGATTAAGTTCTAGATCTTGAAGATAGCTTCCGTCGGATTCAGATCCGTTCTGGTCGAACCAAATGTGTCGACACTTTCCTGTTAGTGTGTCGAGACATTCCTTTGAAAGCCTTGAAGAATCGTTCTGGTTGAACGTGGATGTGTCGACACTTTCCTGTCAGTGTGTTGAGACATCCAGTGAATGTCTTGAAGATCCATGGCTGATGTGTCGAGACATCCACAGAGTTGTACTGGGACAATCGTGCTTGGCTCTGTGATGACACCATGAGTGTTTCGAGACAACACCAAACGGTGTCAGGACATGTGAGCCATGTGCAGAGTTGTTGCATGAGGGTGTCGAGACAGAAGTGCCATGTGCAGAGATTTTCACACGAGTGTGTCGACACTTTTCACTCAGTGTGTCGAGACATCGGTGAGTCTAGAGGCCAGACAGAACGGCTTCAGCTTGATTTCTTCTGGAGGTGTCGAGACATGGGTCAGATGTGTCGACACATTCTTTTATGCCGGATCTCAAACATTAGAGATTCAACACATTTTATTCTAGATGTGTCGGGACATCATTTGGCCGTGTCGCGACATCACTTAGAGAAGTTTTCCTCCACGAGTTTAGTCAATTAATCAAGCCAAAATATGTTAGATATTCCTTAATTATCTACTAATGATTTATGATCTGTTATCATCAAAACCAAGGGAGACAACAAGTAAGGCTCCGGTACGGTGGCGCTTGACCGTTGTAGCACCATAATGGTCAATCGGGTACTGCACACCCACTCAGTGTAGGCCAATGTGTCCGGTACCCGATGGAAAGGTAGAGTGCAGGCTTCTCCTACACAAGTTAACACCTGTATAGGCCTAAAGCCCCTTGAGCAGCAGTCAAATGGGAGGCCATCATTGCCCCTGCTCGACAAAAATGACAGTGCCCTCCGGCCCCCCTCCAGCTGAGCCAAGGTGTCACCGTCAGGTTTTCCAGGAAAGGCGAACAACAAAGGGGTGGTTAGGTTCGCACCTCGGTCCTCACCATGAACCCTGGGAACAACAAACTGGCCTAGACACTCAAGTAGTGGGTCGGCATCACTATATTACTCTCTCTGGGCATCGGGTGCACTGACAACACCCCGAGTCCATGGTAAATGTTGGCCAGGGCCGCAGGGGCTAGCACCAACCTCTATCCTTTTGCTAGCAAACACGCCGTCAGTAGCATCTCTGCATGAAGAAGTCTGTCCTCTCCATGAGGGATAACAAATGTCGTCAACCAGTAAGTGACATAAGCGAGCAAGTATGTGTTGTCGGGAAGATCATAGGGATTCCATCCCTCTCTCGGCGCATAAATATATCGGGCGTACATCCTGAACTATAGCTCCACCTGCGTATACTGCTCCTAGGGGGTCTGGTCTTGTGCAAATTCATTATAGAAGTAAAATAGTTGTAGAAATGATAGACCCATGCCTTTAAAGTGATGTGTGGTGTGTGTGCCAGCTTCTCCTTGCCAGCCCTAGACAAATCTCTCCAAGTCTTCAAAAGGTATCGATAGCTATGTGACACTCGGTACCGTCCTAGCCCATCAGTGTGACTACAATGGAAGTCATCTAGCACCACCTCCTAGTGTCCCTCGTCGCAGATCGACAACCTTGAGATCCTTTAGAGAGACCGCAATTCCAGTGAAGTCTCTTCCTCTGCTATTGCCATGGTATTCCATCGGTGGTCAAAGCTCTTCACCATTTCCTGAAGCAGCCCGGTGTAACATGGGTACCGATACAACGCCATCGTCACTACATAGCGGATCTCAACTCACTCTAAGAGTACCCAGTAGTGGTGTACGACCCCCATCAACCACTCAGTCACCCCTGGTGGTATCAGTGGGAGGAGATAATGGCTCATCGGTTGTACCAGCCTATGACTGTCTGGCGCAGCACCCCGTCTAGGAGGCTCTGATGGTCGTAACCCTCCCTGGCAAACTACAGCCCAGATGGCTCTAGTAACAACCCAGTCATACTCTTGACCTCAGCACTGTGGTGGCAGTGCAAGTCCCAAGAGGTGGGGCTCAAAGCTACAACTCGAACCCCGAACTCATCTGCCCAGGTGAAGAAACCCAAGTAGTCAGCACTGGAGAACTGCTGCTGATGCTAGAAGTCTCTAGAAAAGCTAGGGTAGCTAAACACCCTGACGTTGCACAAGATGTCGCGGCCCAATAAGATAGCCCACTCCAGCCGACAATGCTCTCCAATGATCAGTGGATCAATCATCTCCATCCCGGTCAGGATAAAGCTCCCCACAAACTTGAACAAGAATCGGTCCAACAGGTACTCCCTTGGTTAGCCTCCCGAGTGGTCATAGTAGTAGAGCCCGTCCACCAGAGAGATTCGATCCAGGCCTACCACCCCAGCTAGATCAGTACTCTCGCCACATGGGCCCTTTGCCACTAAAGTTAGGCCCATGTCCAGGCGGCCAAGCTGGCTACAATGATGGCAGGTGAACCAGGAGGAGGCATCAACCTGTCGGTCCTCCTCACCCAGTGATCCTCATCATGTGATACACGGCTCTATGCTTGGTCATCTCTGCCAAAACTCACCATAGCTATAGAAGAATTGAATAGGAGGTGAGAACAAACTATCAACAATATACACAAAGTGCTAGCATGAAAGAAAAATACAAATTTGTAAGTCGCTACAATAAGGAAAACATAAGACTCACGGGCCATCCGCCCTCATCTTTGACTACGACACATGCTCCGTGGGGGGCATTTGTTGTACATAATTATTTTCCCCAGAAATAATCAAGATATAAATGTGTGGGACTCTTCCCGAATACCTTGTAGGCGCTATTTATTTAGTGTCTCTATAGCATCATGGGTTCGACCATGGACCCAAATCAACTTGCCGTGACTCACGGTAACTCCAAAAACAAGTGGGGACCACCTCGACCACCTAACATGTGGCATTGGTCTGCCCACAACTTAGCCTCCCGGGCCAACCCAAGGGCTCCCAGTAGCACGCCGCGCCAAGCGACAGCAAGCAACGAGTCTGGGACCATTCCCAAAATGCCTCTTTCTAGCCAATCAACACTAATGGACCTCGTCCCTTATCCAAATTTGGGTTCTGGGGATGATTAGCCAGCCCGTATGGCCCCTAATCAAAGGTCGGGAATTTTTTTGAACACCTTAAGGGCGCTCATTTTTCCAGCCATTTTACAACGATCCATGGCCAACCCACGGCTCGGAGACACTTGCCACACTATACGGCGACTCTACAAGATATGGGGACTACCCTTGACTCCTAGACATGCGGCGATGAGCCGTTTACTTGTTAGCCACAGGGCCAACTTGGGGTTATACACCAGCCCGTTGTGCAGTGTGGCATACCACATCAAGGCTAGGTTTTCATGCCTAACACACCTTCATCAGACAACTATAAGCTACCAGCCCCAACCACCACGACGTACTCAGGATACGGGGCCCGCTAGTCGCCCCATTCGGCACCCTAGTTTGTGAGGGGACCACCCTCAAACACCTTGCGGGTAACACTTGTACCACCTCATTGTAGGCACCCTAGGTCCAAGTCCACACCCAAGGAGCCTGGCTGTGCCATGTGGCATCAAACAAAAATGAAGACAGCCCCGAGATCACTTCCCCATGTGGCCACCCCAGCCCGAGGTGATCCCACCCAAGACACATGGCCGCGCCCAAGGGTGCGTCCCTAAGGCCGCCAGTCTAAGGCCCCTATCCCAGTCCCAGAAGATGTCCCATCCTTATTGCAAGGGTGAGCCAACTCACCAGAGCAAAGGGCACACGAAATCCACAAAGGAGACACTCGAAGGCAGAGCAAGCAATGTCATGCAAAGAGCAATCTGAGATAGCCTCGTTCAATGTGCCCCAGTCAACTTGCCTGTATCCTCCATGTGTCTAATCTTAGCTCGGTCAAAGTGGGGCTTAGAATAGAAAAATATGGAATTTTATATGATTTTCTCCCCCTCTCTCTCGGACCAACAAGGTGGTCCGCATAAACCCCCCCTCTCGGGGGGGGTTCTGCAGACCAGGCTGACCCCCCAACCTAGTCCATGTAAACCCAGGCAAAAAAACAAAAACTTTTCTCTCCCCGCATAAACCCCCCCAGGGTGGTTTACACGGACCAGCTTTCCCCCCTAACCTGGTCCACGTAAAGCCCTCTCTCTCTGCAAGAAAAAAGAAGAATAGAAAAAATGACCTATTTCCCCAGCCCAACCCGATCTACGTAAACCCCTAGGGGGAGGTTTACACGGACCATGCTGGCCCCTCCCAGCCTTGTCTGTGTAAACCTATGAAAAATAAAAAACCTTTTCTCCTGCAACCTGGCCCAGGTAAAACCCCCTAAGGGGGGGGGGGTTTACACAGAACATGATGACCCCCATCAACCTAGTCCACGTAAACCTCCTTTCTCCCTTTACGTAGACCACCTTGACCCTTCCCTATAAGGTTTCGACCAGAAGCGTAGTGGAAAACATCGAAACCCTAGATTGCATATCGTTTCCGATTGTTCAAAATCGAACTAGTGTGAAGAATGATTCTTTACCTTTGTAGTGTTGACAATCTCCCAAAAGCTCGAAGATGAACGAGAGGAGGATCCCTGAGTTACGAGCCGTCCAAGCATCTAGCCTCTAGACGTATCCACATGAGCAGTGGAAGCAGATGGGATCTCCTCCATGATCTCCAAACACCTACCCAATCTCAACACCACCATCCACCGGGAGGAAGGAGAGAGAAGAAAGGGGGCACCCTGGGAGAGAGAGAGAGGAGAGAGGGTGGCTAGGGTTTCCTGGAGTTTGGGCCAGGGTTTCTCCCTTCAGTGTATATTTATAGACCTCTGGCATTTTTCATAAAAACCTAGTAATTGTTTATAAAGTCCACCCATCCATGTCTATCCAATGCTCTATTGTGTGTGACCCTCTAGGCCCAATAGTCTATTTGGTTTTCTAGCCCATTAAGCTAAGAACCCTTCATAACTTAATAAATCTTTGTCCATTAACTCTTAATGGATTCAATGGGCTTCCCGATCATGAAGGGCATGTTGACACCTTGAAAATGAGCAAGGGCAGAAACAGAATTGAAAGGAAAATCAGACCAGTAGTGAAAGATCAATGACGAAGTTCGTCAACCGTCTACCCGGTTGAAGCCTTTTCCCGGCCAAGCTGATGTCCGATGCCATTGTCAGTCAGACGACGGCATTGATGAAATAGCAGTCACCTGGCCGAAGTCTTTTTAGGCTAAAGCTGATGTCCGGTCTTGTCACCATTCATGTGACGATACCGATGAGATGATGTCCGACCTTGTCATCATTCAGATGGCAATGCCGATGAAACCCCAGTCTACCGACTGATGAAAATCTATGAATGATCTCAATAGAAGCTGTGTCACCAGTGGAGGGCTGTTGACACCTAGAAAATCAACAGGGGTGGAAGCATAACTGAAAAAAAGATCAGACCAACAGTGGAAGACCACTGATGAAGCTCGTCAACCATTCACCCGGCTAAAGCCTTTGTCGGCCAAAGCTGATGCCCGGTGCCGATGTCATTCAGACGGCAGCGCCGATGAAGCCGCAGTCACTCGACTGATGAGACCTCCCAGCCTTTTAAGAAGAGCTGTACTACTGCTTCGTCCGAGGATCCACGGATGATATGTCAGGGTAAGCCAGATGTCAGCTTACTGATGGATGTAATATGAGATAAAGATGAAACCGGTACCGACAGATAAAGATTGTCAGGGCTCCTACAAAATCAGAACAGAAGAGCAACCCTCTCCACAGATTACATACCCGGTCGAAGTCTGTCAGACTGAAGCTGATGTCTGGTCTTGTCACCGTTCGGATGACAATGCCGATGAAACATATCCGGTTTTGTCGTCATTCAGACGGCAATACTGATTAAACCCCTGTTTGTCCACTAATGGAACCTCAAGATGAGCTCAACAAAGTTATGACACTATTAAAGGGGCCTCCTTCGGTTCTTATGAAAGTCAATTCAAAAGTCTTAGGAGCCAAGGCAATTATGAGGCCTAAAAGCACCAAATGGGCCGGCCGATTGGGCTTCTGAGAATGGCGCCGGGAGCCTCAACGAAGGGCTACTTGTCGCGCCGGGAGATGTCTCGAATGGAACTGGACACACCGACTGCCCTCCACCGAGAGCACAGAAGGATGAGACCTATATAAACATACCCCCTTTGAAAGAAAAGGGGATCGGAGGATCAGAGGATCGGAGGATCAGAGGATCGGAGGATCAGAAGCCAGACCATCGATCAAAAAGAAAGAAAAAGAGAAGAGACCAGAGAGAGAGAGAGCCTCCTCCGCTGAAAAAGAAAGAGAGAAGAGACCCATTCCCAGGGAAGAAGCTCCAGGTGGGCATCCGGGGGAGGGAGAGGAGTCAATGCTCCGCCCTCCCCCCTGTTTGTTTTCTCTTTTCTTCTATTTCATGTAATACTTTCGAATCTTATCTCGATTCATGCAATGTAGCCGAAATATCTCGGCATCTGCCCGTTCCCCTTTCCCTCACTCTCTCCCTGTAATCAGTTTGGGTGTGGGAATGATGTTTCATATGGGTTTTCTGACCATGTGCCTTCCGTGATGGGCATCATCAAACGAATGGATATATATGTATGATGGGCTGTAGTTTGAGCTTGATTTTCGCTTCTTCTTCTTAAGCCCTATTGCTATTCCCCGTGTTATCTGTAAATCAATAGCATGATGATCAGTTTCGTCTGTGTCTTTTCTCTGCCTCGTGGCACTATTATTGCTCACCCCAGAGCCCGAACAGACTATTCCTTGGCTGCTGGGATGAAACCGCGCTGTGCAATGATTGAGGCTTGAGAAACTCCGGGGTTCCAAGCCTATGTGTCTCCTTCGTTGATGTCACAGAAGTCGCCTCTGGGGCCAGAGACAGCTATCTCTTGGTTCCCAGGGTGACGAATGACCATATTAAGTTTGTCCCCAAGCTCTGCATGATAACGGCGATGAACAGGGGTATTCAGACTTTGGCCTCCCAGATGCCTCTCAAATCCCAATACTCCTCTGGATTCTAGACCTAATCCAATTCAAAGTGGATGCTTCGGACAGCTCAGAGCCCATAGAGTCCGTCGCTTTCAGC
This sequence comes from Amorphophallus konjac, assembly GCA_022559845.1. Taxonomy (NCBI): domain Eukaryota; kingdom Viridiplantae; phylum Streptophyta; class Magnoliopsida; order Alismatales; family Araceae; genus Amorphophallus; species Amorphophallus konjac. The sequence continues at coordinate 342,668,603 of CM040120.1, forward strand.
CCAAACTACCATTAAAACCAGAAAACAGAGTACCGTAAGCTCTGTTCTGATCCCGGCGCCCTCATACTTCTCGGATCAACCTACAGTAAACTTGGTGAATAGTTCCCGGCGCCGCTTCTTCAGGCGCCGAGAACCATCAGGATCAGCTCCTCCCCCCCCCTTTTTTTTTTCTTCGCGCGCCGGGAGTCCCTATGCCTTGGCTTTCTTCCCGCGCGCCGGGAGGCCCTCTTTCTTCCTCGTGTGCCGGGAGACCCTCCGGGCCATCCTATCAGCGCACCGAGAAGCCTTCGCCGGGAGCTCTCTGGCATCCTTGCCATCTATGCCGAAAAGCCAACCTGTAAACCCCAAATCGTAAAACCTCTGCTACCACTGAAGAAGCCCCATCAATACTCTTGTTATGTCAAGGGATGCCCTGGGCCATCATGTGCACCTCGGGGGTGACAATTAATGGGGATAACCCTCCCCTTTTCTACGAGGTTTTCCGGACTCGATCGGTTTTTATAACCTTCCGAGGCAATGGAGCTCCGCCACTGCGTAAGCTTCGTTGACCTCTAAAGGGACATCGGAACAGTGCTGTAGGCATGTACATGATCAGGGGTCCAATACCCCTCTATTTGGCTTTCACCCCGGCACTCCGTGGGTGATCGTCTATCATTCCCTGGCAAATGCTGAGTCCAGGGGAGATGCTGTCAAAATTCTCCCAGGACCACGAAAGCCGACATTAAACTGTCCCCGGGACTCTGTATGACACTGGTGACAGGGATTCTCTATGCCTTGGCCTTCCCAAAGTCCTCCTAGATCCCGATGTTCCTATGAAGCCCAAGCTTAATCTAATTCAACTTTGATGCCCTGACCTATTTTTGACCCCAAAGAAACCCTTCCCCTTGGCCTGAATCAATCAGAAACCCAAAACAGAGTACCGTAAGCTCTGTTCTGGTCCCGGCGCCCTCATACCTCTCGGATCAACCTACAGTAAACACGGTGAATAGCTCTCGGCGCCATCCTTCGGGCGCCGAGACCTGATTTTGGCTTTCTGGCCGTCGCGCCGGGAGCCCTGTACTCTGGCCGTCGCGCCGGGAGCCCTGCATTCTGGCCGCGCCGGGAGGTTTCCTCCCCTTCGGCTGAGCGCGCCGGGAGCCACCCCCCTTGAAGCCGCGTCGCACCGGGAGCCTTCCTCAGCCGCGTCGCGCCGAGACCCTCTTCTAGCATTTCTCCCTCGCGCCGGGAAGCCTGCGCCGAAGGCCCTCTCCCCTTTGGCTCCTCTTCGTCGCGCCGGGAACCCAAGCCCTCTCGTCTTGGCGCCGGGAACCCCCAGCCTTCTTGTTTTGGCGCCGGAAGCCCTGGCCTTCCCATTTTTGGGTCGTGCCGAGAGCCTGTGTCCATTCAGAGCGTGCCGAGAGCCCGATCTACCACCCAATGAATTCCAATACCCAAAGTGAACCCACACAAGGGATATCTGTGGATCACCCGATATGTCCCGGGGATAAAATTGAAGGGGAGTCATAACCCCTATGTTCCACCTAACTACAACGGATTTACGAATAACCCTTTTGCTCGGGGGGGGGGGGGGGGGGGGTCTTGCCACTGCATGAATCCCGCTAGCTCGTCAAAGGGAAAATCACACATTGCCCCATAGCCCATATGTACACGGGTTGGGAGGTTCGGCCTCTCTAGCTCTCGGCTTTCATCTCGGCATTCCGTGGGTGATAGTCTATTTCCCCCTGGGCATAACCCAGATTAAGAGAAAAGGCCGTCGAAATACCGATCGAAGCTTTAAACCTATATCATGGCCATGGCTTTGCCTTCCCGTGATAAATATCTTCTATATCCTTGTTTCCACCAAGTATAACTGTTTTGAACCGCCAACCACACGATCTAGTCGGTTTCTGTGGTTGATGTTATTATCTTACCCGCCTCCCCGGCCCTGGTATGAAGTTTAAAGTTAAGCATGTGAATATCTGTTTGCCTCTCGAGGCCTCTTACTTTAGCATTTAATCAAGGGTTGTCCTTCCCCGGAAGGACGTAATTAACGTCATAACGTTCATGGTATGACGGACTTCAGGTCCCGACACGATCACTCACAATCGACTGACCATGTCAGATCGAGCGCACAATGAAATCGTCACACATGTGACTGGCACGCCAATAAATCCATAAATATAAATAAATGAATAAATAAATAAATAAATAAAAATCTGCGTCCACAAGTCTGGCACGCCCGGTGGGACTTGGTCTCCCTTCATCTTTACGCTAAAGTAGGAGGCCCGACGGGCCCCCCTGAAACTTCTGATTCTGTGTACTTTCCTTATTTCCAGGAATCTACAATGACAGCTGGAATCATGTCCGTCTGCTTCGACCAGCAGCCGATTGACATGCATGTGCGCGAAGGCTACCTGGCGGTACCCCTTGCGTTCGGATCACTGCCGCCTGCCGTTGGGCTGCCCAACTGCTTGGGCGTCATCTTCACTGACCTTCTACAGGTCAACGATAACGAGCAAGACACTGCTGCGAGTGCCCCAATGGAGACCAGTGTCCAGAAGGACAGCTTGCCAGAGAAGACGGCCCCCACGGCCGTCGCCTGCTATGTCCACCACGTCCAGAAAAGGGGCACGGTCCCCGCTGTTGCTCAAAAGGGGAGGAGGACCAACCGGAGGAGCCGGTATGTCACTGCTGACCGTTGTCTTTCCAACTCCGGAAAGACCATGATGATCGGAGGGATCCGGACGAACCTCAACGGCCGCCCGAGGGAGGTCAACCCAGACGTGATCGTCCCGCAAGTACCCACTACGAACAGATTCCAAACTCTGGCCACCAGGCATGCCAACTGGGAGGCCGATGAGAGGAAGCCACTGGCGCCCAAGCCAGCAAAATACAAACAGGTATGGCGACCGAAGAAGATGCAGAGCTGGGCTCCAGCTCAAGATGAGGAGAGGGCTACCAATGATGCTGTCACCCACTTCAGGGCGGGAAGCCAAAGAAGAGAGGGAAAAGAAACAGGAAATGCTATTACTGCTCACCCCAGAGCCTGGGGTGGGAGAGATGAAAGAAACAATGGAGAAAGAAAACTGACTGCTGCTCGCCCCATAATGAGGGGTAGGAGACTTGAGAAGAAAGAAGACCTTGCTGTCACCCATCCCAGGGCCGGGGGCAGAAGATGGCAGAGAAAGAACCATGATGTTGCTGCCAACTGCTGCCGGAATAACGATGCGGGAACGTGTGAACCAGTCATGGTTGCCGTCCCAAGAAGAGCGAGGGCCTGTGCCAGACAGGCCGACATCTTTAAATATTCCAAGGCCGAGCATTTGAATGCTCAGATAACAAGACTGGCCTATCAGCAAAGAAGCCGGGAAAGACTGATGTTCCAACCTGAGCCGCAAAGACACAACTCTGAAGAGACAAAGCAAGTAGTCCAAGACTACTTCCACTACCTAGGGAGCTCTGCCCTAGGTCAACGAAGACTATCCCGTGCCTTGGGCACCAAGGATGATGAAGAAGAAGAAACCTTCCAAGAAATGATGATCGGGGCCTCCTCCTCCAATTCAAATGACTATGGAGAAGGCCTCAGGGCCAGATATAATGAAGAAGACCTGCACGGGGAAGAAGACAAAGAAAGAATATCGGTCTTTGACCAGCTCAGATATCCTAGCCAAATAAAAAGAAAGGTCTACAGGAGAAAAGGAAAGATGCAACTCTTCGCCTGCAACATGGCTGGACTGGCCAGGGGACAAGATATACTACCAACTCAGCCAGATGAATTGCTCAGACTGGCAACTAGACCTGGTCCTGTCACAAGAAGAGGCCAGGCCGCAAAGGATAAAATGAAAATTGATGATGAAGCTCGCAGGATTACCACTATGACAGTTAATGTGGTAACAGCGGAAGATGGAGATAACCCCTTTGTTGATGATGCTGAAGGGACTTCTGAAGAGACACAAATCCCATCAACTATGGATCCCATGATCCAGATGATGTTCAGAAGATACCAGCAGGAGATCAGCGCTCTCCGAAGACAGCTCAATGAGAGACAGGAAGCTACATCAGTCTCGAAGCAAGCTGAACCTACGGGGCAGACATCCAGCTCCACAGAAACAACTATCCTGGCTAATCCTCTCCTAGCTGATAAGGGCAAGACACCGAGCCAACCTGTTCCACAGCAAACAGCAGCTCAGCCCTCCGTGTCTCAGACACAGCCTACCGCGCCCATCTTGCGCGCCACTGTGATGACAACTCCTCACAGCCAGCAACAAGCTCACTTCTTCCCAGAAGAGATAGATCCAGCTGTGGCCCACAAGCAGATGATCGAAAGAATTGTGGAAATGAAGCTGTCAGAAAAGACTGGTGGTGATGCGGGTACCTATGATGTGTACAGGGTACCCTATCCTCCCCAATATGCTGCTAAGAAACTACCCCCAGGCGTCAGTAAGCCGCCGAAGTTTGAGAAATTTAATGGCCAAGGCTCCCCTAGGGAGCATATAGCCTACTACACTACAATCATGGGCGACCTAGCAGTCGATGAAGCTTATCTGCTCAAGTTCTTTGGCTCATCCCTCACTGGGTTGGCCTTTGAATGGTACTCAAGCTTGCCAGCTGGGTCAGTGGTTGATTGGCCTGATATGCAAAGAAAATTTCGCGACAGATTTCATGTCACGGAAAGGGAAATCACGATAGCAGAGTTGTATGCAACTAGGCAGAAACAAGATGAGACCGCACTGGACTACATCAAAAGATGGAGGAACTTAGCCATGAGGTGCCGAAGGCCTCCTCATCAAGAAGATGCGGTGCAGATATGCAAGCAGAGCCTCAGGAGGGAGGTGCTAGAAAAAATGATCGGTGCAGATGTCAGAACATTTGACCGACTGAACAATATAGTGGCAGAGGTCGAGACGTTCTTGTCCAAACGTCCGACCGCCAATGTTCTCACTATGCCGAAGGGAAAATCCAATGAACGACGGCCATCACACTCTGAGGCCAACACCGTCGATTTCAGAACCTTCGAGCAACAGAAGGGGAAGAAAGGGGCAGATGAAGCTCCCCCGCTGGCAGATACAGCAGAAAGGAAGGATAAAGTCTCTCTGAGAGACAAGATGAGAAAGGCATATTCCTTCCCAAAGGATAAGACGGCCGCACTGTTCAACTGGGCATACAAGTTCAATAAGGTAACATTGCCTGAACCCAAAAGACCAGCAGATGCAGCAAAGAAAGATGATCCGCTGTTCTGTCCATTTCACCGTGCGCTGGGGCACGCAATTGAAGATTGTTATGTCTTCAAAGATATCATGGAGGGAATGGTCAAGAAAGGTGAGCTGCAGCTGGGAGATTACCAGGTAAAGCCGCCTCACCCACATGAGCCTCCACCCTGGAGAGTGGCTGCCAATATGATCTCAGTCTACCAACAGCTGCCCAAAGAGGCCGTTGAAGAATGCACTAAGAATACCTATGAAGCTTGCTTCCTCACCCCGCAGAAAGATCAGGAAGGATGGCAGATGATACCCATAAAAAGCAAAAAGAAGAAGACTCCTGTAGCCAGTACCAGCGGAGCAGTTATCTGGGGTGTTACACCAAGGCCTGAGCCGCCTCCAATAGTGTCAATATGGCATACAACTGAGACTGGACCAGTCATCCGGATCCCTACTCACAACCGGAGGAGACAAACTCCCCTCCCTACACATAAAGAAGTAAGCCCTGCAGCCAGGCGTCTGCAGCAATACATTAATGAGCTCGATGAGTACGAGCAGAAGAAGTCCAAGCATCTGCTGATGAAAGACTGTATACTCTGGGAACAGCTCGAAGAATTGAAAATCAAAGAACAGCCAGAGGCAGAACAAGAAAAAGCTGAAAATGAGCCCTTCTGGGGGCAGGAGCCAGCAAAGTCAAATTCCCAAAAGAAGAAGAAACGGCCCAAATCCAAGAAAGGAAAGAAGGTCACGACAGTACAATGTAACACTCTGTCAGTACTCTTCTCCTTGCCCAGGGAGGATGATGAGTCGGAAGCATCCAACGCTCCGCTAGAAGCTAACCATGCCGAAGCCTCTACCTCGGCCCATGCAACACGTTCTGGGAGAAGATGGGGGCGCCCACCACCAGCCAACCATAATATCATGTTCAGAGGGGAGCAACCCTATCAAATCCCGGAACCAGAGATACGAGGTGTCCAGGTTCCTCCCCCTGCCAGTCTGTACCAGGACAAAAAGAAGGCAGATGAAGCCCCTTCATTCCTGGAGTTCCTGTCCAGCTTAGAAAATGAGCAACCGGCTCATACTGCTCCAGATAAAAGCAATAGATGCCAGCAGACAGCGGCTGGAAAGCAGAAACAGCATGAAGAAGATGAAGAAGGTAACCCTCTAGCAAAACCAGGGGCAGTCGCTACAGAAGAAGCCTTCCGGGAGACCGATGAAGAAAATAAAATTGAAAATGGGCAGCAAAGGCCACAGGCACCACATGAACCTCCAAGACCCCGATGGGCAGAGGAGATGAGACTATCTAATGTCCGGGTGGGCAGTCGAGTCATGAAAATGCTGAAGAAGCTCCCTACCAGATTCTCCATCTGGGAAATTCTCTCTCTGAGTGAAGAAGCTCGCCAAGCGATTGTGGATGCCCTGCAGTCTCCGGCACAATGTGAAGCACTCTTAACAGAGGTGAATGCTGGGCCATCAGTCACATTCACCGAGGATGATATGCTAATCCCAAATTCCGACCATAATAGACCGCTATATATGAGGGGTTCCCTGAACTGTCAGCCGATAAGCAGAATACTAATAGATCCAGGGGCTGCTGTGAATATTCTCCCATACCGCATCTATCAGAAATATTACTTTGATCTGCAGCTCACCAAGGTCAGAGACATGAAAATTGCAGGATTCAACCAGAAATGTGAAACACCTCTCGGGGTGGCTGATTTCAATCTCACACTGGGCGACCTCACTACAGTGGTACGATTCTATGTAATCGACTCCAACACCACATATAAGGCCCTGCTGGGAAGACCGTGGCTGCACGAATATCAGATAGTGCCATCCACGCTACACCAATGCATAAAATATTGCCATGAAGGAAAAGAGGAAAGGGTGTTTGCAGACCTACATCCCTTCGAAGTGTTCGAGTGCCATATGCTCGATGCATCCTATTACACCGAGGTGTCACAAAGGGATAAAGGAAAAGAAACTGTGGTCAGCCAAGAAAAGCCGGCGACGAAAGCAAGAAATTGGTCTCCGCCGCCGCCAAAGGGCTACATTAAAAAGCATGGGGTGTCTCACATCTCCCATGCTGGTGATTTTGCTCGGATCACTCCTCCCGGCATACACCCAGATGATACTGAAGAAAAGATGAAAGAAAAATACACACAGGTGGAAGTTCCTCAGGGTCTAGTCAAGCCCATAGCCAGCACAGAATACCAGACAGTGCTGCCCCTAAAGACTATGGAAATCCCTCGCTTTGGCGAACCCCCTATCATATTCTACACTGGGGAGGCAGTCGAAGAAGATGATCAAGATTGCATGGCCCCTGAAGAAGCTGCAAACCTGATGGTACCAATTACGGGCCTGGATTATACTACCCAACGGGTTTCACAAATGTTCTCCAAGATGCAAATGCCATCTATACAGCCTGCTGCTCAGAAGAAAGCATTCAAGGAGTTATGGGATCCGCCTCGAGATAGCAAGGAGCTGAGGAAGATCACACAGCACCCGGGACTGGGTTATACCCTGCAAGAATACTATGAAGCCGAGGTGGATGTCATCTCAGCCTTCTACCCGAATGAAGATTCCCCAGAAGTAGGGTATGACCAATACCCCTTTGAAGATGAAGAGATTATGTATCAATCCATAACAGACAATGAAGCCCAAGACAATCAGCCGAGGCAAGGGCGTCTGATGAGACCAAGAAGGGTTGGTGCTGGGAGAATCCGTCCTGCAAAGAGGATCTGTTCCAGGCCGAAGCACAATTCGACACCGGAACCCCGGATGAAGACCAAGTAGCCAGAGAGCTGCAAGAGTGCCTGGAGTTTGGGCGCATTCTTGAAGAGTTCGAGCTCTACATAATGATAACCTCTCAGGGGAGCCCACATCAGAAGAGCCTCTAAGCACAGAAGACTCCACGTCGAAGTTTTCCGCTGAGCCAGTCACGTCCTCGGGGCAGACTGGACAGAATCCGGCCATATTGGCCTTATACGATGCACCAACATCTGCTGATGATCGGTGTGATGAAACAGAAAGTCATGAGAATGAAGAAGATTATATCCCGGGAGGCTTCATTGATTTGCAAGAAGCCCCGCCCGAAGTTGAGGACGGAGGCCAGGCCACCGTCGATGAGCTGATAGAAGTGAATCTGGGGTCAGCAGATGAACCAAGGCCTACGTTCCTCAGTGCACTGCTGGAGCCAGCTGTCAAAGAACAGTATATTCAGTTTCTGAAAGAATTCCGAGACTGCTTTGCATGGACGTATGATGAGATGCCGGGACTGAGTTCCGATGTGGCACAGCACCGATTGGCGATAAACCCAGAGGCAAGCCCTGTGAAGCAGCCTGCCAGGAGAATGCGTCCCGAACTGATAAATCAGATCAACAAAGAAGTCGACAAGCTGATCGATGTGGGCTTTGTTGAAGAGAACCAATATACTACATGGCTGGCCAATATAGTGCCCGTGAAGAAGAAAAATGGGCAGATCAGAATATGTGTAGATTTCAGGGACCTGAATAAGGCTTGCCCGAAAGATGATTTCCCAGTGCCAATCACTGAAGTAATGATCGATGCAACCACTGGCCATGAAGCCCTGTCATTCATGGATGGGTCATCCGGATACAACCAGATCTGGATTGCTGAAGAAGACAGAGTGCATACTGCATTCCGCACCCCGAAGGGGATATTTCACTACAAAAGGATGCCGTTCGGCCTTAAGAATGCCGGCGCTACTTATCAAAGAGCTATGACAAAGATCTTTGATGATTTACTCTTCAAGAAAGTGGAGTGCTACATCGATGACCTGGTGGTGAAAACCAGCAGAAGAGAAGATCATCTGCAAGATCTGAGGATAGTGTTCCAGAGGCTGCGCAGATATGAACTCAAGATGAATCCTATGAAATGTGCCTTCGGCGTGTCCAGTGGAAAATTCCTTGGGTTCGTTGTCCGTCATAGGGGCATTGAGATCGACCCATCCAAGATTAAAGCTATCCAGGAGCTCCCTCCACCAAGGAATCTCCACGAGCTGAGATCTCTGCAAGGGCGTTTGGCCTATATCCGACGATTCATATCAAATCTGTCGGGGAGATGCCACCCTTTTCACAAGCTCATGATGAAAGATGTACCGTTCCTCTGGGACGAAGGCTGTCAGGAAGCTTTTGAGAAGCTGAAAGAATATCTCAAGACCCCTCCAGTGCTGGGGGCACCTATTAAAGGCAAGCCCCTGATACTATACATCGCAGCCACACACTGTTCCCTGGGGGCAATGCTAGCACAGATAAATGAAGAAGGCAAAGAACAGGCTCTATACTACCTGAGTCGGAGGCTGATTAGAACTGAAGAAAGCTACACCTATATAGAAAAGACATGCTTGGCACTAGTCTTTGCCGTTAAAAAACTCCGGCACTATATGCTGTCACACGAAATTAGATTGATATCTGCAGCAGATCCGCTCAAATACATATTGACTCAGCCAACACTGAAAGGCCGGTTGGGCAAATGGGCAGTAATTCTGATGGAATTCGATATCACATATATACCCCAGAGGGCAATAAAAGGACAGGCCGTGGCTGATTTCTTCGCAGAGCACCCTGTGCCAGAGAATGATATGTTGGGGACTGAGTTACCCGATGATGAAACATTAGAAGCCTGCCAGGCTCAGTCAACTATGTGGCAGCTATTCTTTGATGGAGCATCTAGGACAGAGACGGACTCCAATGGAAAGACCAGAATACGGGCCGGAGCCGGTATTGTGCTAAGATCGCCAGAGGGGGAGGTTGTGCATACTTCCTGTTCTATAAACAAGCCCTGCACTAATAATGAAGCCGAGTATGAAGCTCTGATAATCGGGTTGCACATCAGCCTCAACATGGGTATCCAGATGCTTCAGGTATTCGGGGATTCAATGTTGATAATAAAGCAAATCCAAGGTGAGTTCGAAGTGCGAAAGCCAGAGTTGAACCCCTACCACCAAAAAGCTGTGCGCCTCATGGCGAAATTCTATCATATTGAGCTCAAGCATGTGGGCCGTGCACATAATGCCCAGGCTGATGCATTGGCAAAGCTAGCCAGCTCAATAGCAGTCCCGCCGGATGAGACACTGAACATTGTTGTTATAAATCGGCGGCAAGTCCCCAGCATGCTAGAAGGCTGCCCCGAAGAAAATGAAGTCGCCACGATCAGTACAGAACAGGCATCTGATTGGAGACAGCACCTGCTACAATGGTTCTTACACCAACAGCTGCCACAGAAAAGAGAAGAAAAGATGAAACTTCTAAGGATTAAAGATTCTTATGAATTCAGAAATGGAACGCTGTTCCGAATAATGGCAGATGCACGTAAGAAGATTCTGCTCCGCTGCCTGTCCACTGAGGAAGCTTGGCAAGCGATGAAAGAAATACATGCTGGGACGGCAGGTGCTCACCAAGCTGGCCCTAAGATGAAGATAGAAATCAAGAAGCTGGGCTACTATTGGCCCACTATGTTTGAAGATTGCTGCAAGTTTGCGAAGTCATGTCAGAAATGTCAGGAGCATGCTGTTGTGCCTAGAAAGCCACCTGCCGTTCTGCACCCTACAATCCCTAGCTGGCCATTTGCACAATGGGGAACCGATGTAGTCGGCCCACTACCGACCTCTTCAGCCGGACATAAGTACATACTGGCAATAACAGATTACTTCTCCCGATGGGCGGAGGCTATAGCATTACGAGAAGTGACTGGTGAGCTGGTTGCCAGATTCATCAAACAGAACATTATCTTCCGGTTTGGGATCCCCAGCCGAATAATATCTGATAATGGAAGTCATTTCAGAAATCAAAAGATCTATCGGCTTGCCGAGAAGTATAAGATCGAATGGAGGACTTCCACTCCTTACAATCCACAGGCAAATGGATTGGCAGAAGCCTTCAACAAAACGTTATGCACCTTGTTGGCTAAAGTCGTCAGTTCTAATAAGAAGGACTGGGAAGAAAAGATGTATGAAGCTCTATGGGCATACCGCACTGTCTTCAAGACACCTACAGGGTGCTCGCCATACTCACTGGTATACGGCTCGGAGGCAGTAGTTCCACTGGAGTTGGAAGTCCCGTCACTCAGGGTGGCAGTTCAATATGACCTGGCCCGTGGCGAACAAACCAATGCAGAAAGAAGATTACAAGAATTGGCTGAATTGGAAGGGAAGCGCCTCCAAGCTCAGAAGAATATCCAGATGTACCAGGCCCGCATGGCCACTGCATTCAACAAACTCGTAAAAGGACGAGAATTTAAGAAAGGTGACCTCGTCATGGTCAAGAAAAGAGAAGTCATGGCGTCCAACCCAAAAGGAAAGCTGAATCCTAATTGGGAAGGTCCTTATGTGATTTATAGGGTCTACGAAGGAGGGGCCTACATGGTTGTTAACCATCGAGGGGAGATCCAATTCTCACCACTCAACGGTAGACACCTAAAGCTGTATCATGCTGCCCAACCAATATTCCCCGAGTAATCAGGCTAAGAGCTACCCTTTTCCTTGGTCTAGCGGCACTCCGCCCTAACCGAGCTACCCATTTCCTTGGTCTAGCGGCACTCCGCCCTAACCGAGATACCCATTGCCTTGGTCTAGCGGCACTCCGCCCTAACCGAGCTACCCTGCTTCCTTGGTCTAGCGGCACTCTGCCCTAACCAAGCTACCCATTTCCTTGGCCTAGCGGCACTCTGCCCTAACCGAGCTACCCTGCTCCCTTGGTCTAGCGGCACTCTGCCCTAACCAAGCTACCCATTTCCTTGGCCTAGCGGCACTCTGCCCTAACCGAGCTACCCTTTTCCTTGGTCTAGCGGCACTCCGCCCTAACCAAGCTACCCTTCTTCCTTGGTCTAGCGGCACTCCGCCCTGGCCGAGCCATCCCTTACCATGATCTAATGACAGTCCGACTTGTTACCCTCCCAAAAAGAGGGGAAGAGAGAATAAAAGAATGAAAATAAATAAAAATGGAATTAAAAATAGAGATACCCTACCGGTCTTGTTCAGGCTTTCCGAGTAAGGGCAAAAATGGCTAAAACCCAGCTGGGGTGAAAACCCGAAAGGGCACTGCAGGCAAAATCGGGTACCCCGCCACGTGAAAACCCGGAAGGGCGCGTGGGCAAAAGTAAGAGGGGGCTGGCTCCGGTGAAAACCCGAAAGGGCGCTTGGGCCAGTAATATGGTGATCCTAAAGAAACCTCACCTCCCGTCATAAACTTCTCGTTGATCGGCCGGCACCTTGTCCGATCAATGATCAAACCCACCCAGTTCAGACCCTACGTCTGTCCTGATAAAACCCTCATACCTTGCCAAAATCCCACCATGGTGAAACTTGCTTTGATCGATTGGCGCACTGCCAGGTCAATGATGAAACCTATCCGGCTTAGACCTTACGTCTATCCCGATGAAACCTATGAAATCCCTGCATTGGTACAAACCCAATACCGACGATGAAACCTGCTTTGATCGATTGGCACATTGCCCGATCAGCGATGAAACCTATCCAGCTTAGACCTTACGTCTATCCTGATGAAATCCATAATATCCTTGCATTGGTATAAACCCAATACCGATGATGAAACCCATCTTCGGTCGACAAGGCACCCTGCCCGATCGGCGAAGAAACCTGTTCGGTCTAGACCTTACATCTGTTCCGACTAGAGCTGCGTGTCTCGCTATGTCCCACCGTGATGAAATCTGCTGCTGATTAATGGGCACACTCGTCCGAGTAGCAATGAAACCTATCCGGCTTAGACCTTATGTCTATCCCGATGAAACCCATGAAACCTTTGCATTGGTATAAACCCAATACCGACGATGAAACCTGCTTTGATCGATTGGCACATTGCCCGATCAGCGATGAAACCTATCCAGCTTAGACCTTACGTCTATCCTGATGAAATCCATGATATCCTTGCATTGGTATAAACCCAATACCGATGATGAAACCCATCTTCGGTCGACAAGGCACCCTGCCCGATCGGCGAAGAAACCTGTTCGGTCTAGACCTTACATCTGTTCCGACTAGAGCTGCGTGTCTCGCTATGTCCCACCGTGATGAAATCTGCTGCTGATTAATGGGCACACTCGTCCGAGCAGCAATGAAACCTATCCGGCTTAGACCTTATGTCTATCCCGATGAAACCCATGAAACCTTTGCATTGGTATAAACCCAATACCGATGATGAAACCTGCTGTTGATCGATTGGCACCCTGTCCGATCGGCAATAAAACCAGCCCAGGGTAGACCTTACGTCTATTCTGATGAAGACTCATAAGATCTTTGCATTGGTATAAACTCAATACCGATGATGAAACCCACCTTTGATCAATGGGCACCCTGCCTGATCAACAAAGAAACCCGTCCTATCAAATTTGCAAATCCCTTTACGTCCCGCCGTAATGAAACCTACCATTGGTCGATCGGCACCCTGCCCGATCAATGATAAAACCAGCCCAGTGTAGACCTTACGTCTACCCTGATGAAACCTATGGAATCCTTGCGTTGGTATAAACCCAATACCGATGATAAGAACATGCACTAATGAAGCAGCACATCGCCAGATCCGTGCTGAAGTCCCAATTCAGGAAACTATGTATATAAAAAAAGAGAGGGGGTTAAAAATAGAGATACCCCGCCAGACTTGTTCGGACATCCCGGATAAGGGCAAAAATGGCCAAAAACCCAGCTGTGGTGAAAACCCGAAAGGGCACCGCAGGCAAAATCGGGTACCCCGCCACGTGAAAACCCGAAAGGGCGCGTGGGCAAAAGCAAGAGGGGGCTGGCTCCGGTGAAAACCCGAAAGGGCACTTGGGTCAGTAATGTGGTAATTTAAAAGCTCCATGCCAACCGGCACGCTACCTTTGCCTCCCCTTCACTGATGAAGCCTTCCGTCGGTCATCTGGCTCTATGCCCCACCGATGATAAAGCCTTCCCGGGGTGGACCTTACGTCTACCCTGATGAAACCTACATACCCACTTTCAAACATCCCACCGACAATGAAACCCATCCCCACCCTGATGAAGCCTGTCCAGCTCAGACCTCACGTCTGCCCTGATGAAGCCTACGCATTTCTTGGCAAGCCCCATATGCGATAAAACCTGTTGGAATAGACCTTACGTCTGCCCTGACGAGACCAACACCTTCACATACGTCCCGCCGTCGATCGATTGGCATCCTGCCCGATCAATGATGAAACCTTGTCCAGTTAGACCTTTCGTCTATTCTGATAAAACTTACGAAATCTCCTTGCATCGATATAAACCCAATATTGATGATGAAACCAACTGTCGATCGATTGGCATCCTGCCCGATCAATGATGAAACCTTGTCCAGTTAGACCTTTCGTCTATTCTGATGAAACTTACGAAATCTCCTTGCATCGATATAAACCCAATATTGATGATGAAACCAACCGTCGATCGATTGGCATCCTGCCCGATCAATGATGGAACCTTGTCCAGTTTAGACCTTTCGTCTATTCTGATGAAACTTATGAAATCTCCTTGCATCGATATAAACCCAATATTGATGATGAAACCAACCGTTGATCGATCGGCATCCTGCCCGATCAATGATGAAACCTTGTCCAGTTAGACCTTTCGTCTATTCTGATGAAACTTATGAAATCTCCTTGCATCGATATAAGCCCAATATCGATGATGAAATCAATTGTTGATCGACCGGCACCTCGCCCGATCAATGATGAAACCCTACCCAGTTTAGACCTTTCGTTTATTCTGATGAAACTTATAAAACCCTTTGCATCGATGATGAAACCACCGTTGATCGACCGGCGCCACGCCCGATCAATGATAAAACCCTGTCCAGTTCGGACCCTACGTCTGTTCTGATGAAAACTATGCCCCCTTCAAATGTCCCACCTGCCATAACCTCTACCAAGTCTAGACTTTCCGTCTATTCTGATGAAACCCCTTCTGTCACATCCCTGCAAACTGTCTCCCTCATAGCACATGTCGCCAAGAGGGACGTTTGATGATACCAACACAATCCGGTTTAAGCACCTCTTCGGATGCCCGTCACGCGGTGGAGCGAGTTCCCCATCCTTTCTCTGAAGGGGTGGACGCTCTCCTGCTAGGTACGAGCCATTCACATGAGGGGTTGCTAAAACCACTACCCTACTTCCCGAAGTGATGAAACCACATGGTAGACAAGATGGATACACATGAAGCCAAAAGATCTCTTTCATTTCATTACGAAGTGAGTACATAAGGGGCCCCGAGGGGACGCTGTGTCACAAACAAAAAAGATGGGAAGAGAAGAAAGAAAAGAAAAGAAAGTGAAGATAATTCATGGCCGCCGAAAGATATCTTCAAAGGCCAGAAGACCAACATAGGGGGCGGCTCCTAACTCATGAAGGCGCGCTTCCTCCTCCTGAAGCCTCATGGACAGGTCCTGGAAAGACATCACCCGACCCTCCAGTGAAGCCACCTCCTCGGTGGACTGTGGCCGAACAGAAGATAATTGCTGCAGCTCGGCCCGAAGTTCAGTGAGCTCCGCCTCCAAAACGGCTACCCGTTTCTGGATAGCCTCCTCCCGCTGAATAATACTCTGTAGCTCGGCCTGGCGTTCATCAAGTGTCAGCGTTAGCTTTTCCACCTCGGATTTGCATTCGACCTCTGTAACTTCAACGCCGTCAGCCTGTCAACCATGATTCGTGCTAGGAAGTCTCTCCGATGCACGAATTTCAATAAAAGCAAGACCCGCTGAGCCCATATGTCCAAAGGGCAGCCCATGGCTTGCAGCCCAGCAGTGAGGCGATTGGCGATTTCCTTCAGCTGTAGATATGTCAAGCCAGGCTGAGACTCTACCAGCTGGCGTAACATGTCCAGATGCTGCCAGACGAAGCTGTCAGGAGAAGTAAAGCCAAAGGAAGCAGATGCGACGACTTCGAAAGTCACCTCTCCGTCAATATCTGCCCATAGTCCAATGCCCGCTTGGGAGGACGAAGAAGGCAAATCTGCCGAAAGAGCTAGCCGGTATCTCTCTGTACTCCCCTGCTGGACTGAAGACTCCTCCTCTGCTGCTGCCTCGGGAGCTACACCTTGACATCCGCGGGAGGAGAATCAATGAGTAATGGGGTTATCTCTGCAATGGAGGCTGCACCTTCAGCTGCTCTTTCTGGTGATGGGGACAGAGGTGCCTTAGACTGTGTAGGCAGGAATTCGGACTCTGCAGCCACTATGGCAGGAATTGCTAACTCGGGCGCAATTGACATTACTGCGGCCGGTATGAAAGCAGAGCTCCTAGCCGGATCTGCTTCGGCTCTAAGATCTGAAGCCCTAGCAGGATGACGCTTTCTTCTGCAGCCCCCAAGTCTAATGATGCCAAGTCTGTCGAGGACTGTATCCGCACTGGCACAGGGCGAATGATCTCAGGAGCCCCCGTGCAAGTTAAAGGCAGAAAAGGAACAATAGCCCAATCTACAAGGGAAATGTCCATGAAGGATGTGGAGGTGGCCAAGGTAGCAGCGACAATACTCTGAGACCAAAGCAAAGCGACCTTCAGCACTAAATAAAAGAAACAAATGAAGCAGCATATATGATGAACAACCCACCTTTGGAGCAGGGTCTGCACCCTCAAAATGAGGCGAAAGAGAAGAAAGTTCCGTAGCCGAAATGGCGAGTGGTGGAGTTATGTCAATCTCAGTATCGAGCCCGGCAAACTCCTCCTGGAATTCTTCCTCAGGGGATAACACTGATAGTTCGGCAGGTCGAAGAGACAGAACACCTTTCGCAAATGCAGGAGGGGCTTCTGATTCGGCAATACCTTCTCCTTCGCCGTCGCTGAAATCTACTTCCTCCTCATGGGAGGCGACCTGGGAGCTGCCCGAAGATATTTCCACACTAGCTATATGCTGGGCCGGTACCTCTAAAGTATGGCGGGATGTAGATCGAGTGATTATGCGTCTGGCCGGAATAGTACTCTGCTTTGGCCGAGTCTTGTGACCCTCCTATGGTCGAGGCAGCTCTTCTGTCATTATCATGGCCTCGGCTTGCTCCCCGACTGCCACTGCTACAAGAAAAGAAAACTTCTGAGAAGTATAGCAAAGAAAATAACGGAAGTATGAGACAAATGAAAAAAGCACATTTACCCTCCTCCTCGCCAGCCGGGGTGGGAGAAGGCAGTCTTGTGTCCGTCTCCACAGGCGCTTCAACCTGCTCCTGGGCTGTATCAGATAAAAAGAAGCTCAGCCTCAAAGAACTCCGTAGGAGATTGGTCAAGATGACAAAGGAAGTTCCAGCTACAAGCTATCACCGTCATCTTCGGCAGATGCCTGTGCGGCCTCCCTCTGAGATGCGAATGCGTCAAATGAAGGGATATCCGGAAGAGGGGTTCCAGCTTCCTTCGCAGTCAAAGCCGACTTCCGGGTCCGAGCAACCTTGGCCTTCTTAGCCTTGGCGACTGCAACCTTCACCACAGAAGGCTTCCTCTTCTTGCCCGGAGGCAGGGGAGTGGTCGTAGGTGCTGCTTCAGGAATTTCAAAGTGGGCAGGTTTCTCAGCTTGAGCAATTATCTTCCTGTAAAGCCGCTACCGCTTTATGTCTGGTCTATCTGTACGAGACACGAGAAAGGCAGTCATAGTCAACATATGCAAAACATGACAATAAGAAGAAAGAAGCCATGATCAAACAAACAAGGAGCACACCTGCTGGGCCGTCATAAAATGTGGAAAGCGGCCAATACATATAAGCTACCTCCTTTGATCGGGAGGCGGCCTCCTTCACGAGCCAGCATACATCGCCAATAGTCTGACACTTCTCCGTCAGGGCGGCCAAGTCCTTATGGCCATGGAAATCAAGGCAATGAAATAGGCCGAGGTAATCTATGCACCAGGCGTCAACATAATGAAAAGAAACAAAAAGCTGCTTATTTAGAATGACAGCTACCGGGCTCTCCACTGTCAGCCCGTGGACATTTAACAGTGCAAAAATCCAAGAGGTGTGCTGATAATATGACTGGGTGCGGTCCTCCCTCCGCACGAAGGTCCTATAAGGATGAAACCTGTCTGTCGGACCCCTCCAAGAAGTAGCCTTCGAAAGTGGTTCCTCCGAGGGGAATGGATACTGCACCTCCAAATGAGTGTCCCCTATGTGGCCCAGCTGTCTCAAGTCTCTGGTGAAAGTGTCCACATCAACTTCAGAAAAGACAGGAGTGGGTAGTTCCGCACCCGCCTCCTTCAAAGACCGGTAGGCAGCGATATAAGCTTCTGCCTCCCTCTGGTGCTGGGAATAAAGCCTCCTCAGATGAAGCTCGTCAATATCAAATACAGGCCCCGATTGCTGCTTCAAAAAGGAGCGCTCGGCCACATCCCAGAAAGCGCCTCTGCCATCTTTATAAAAATTGGTGCGTATGTTCCACCACTTGATATAGTCTGATGAGACCCGAGGGAGACGATTGGAGACGGTCGGGACCCTGAAAGTTGTGTCTTCCCGACGATGAAAGAAATCCCACCATATCCGACCGTCGCCGGCAATACTGGACCCGTGCTTGGCCCGGCTCTCCAGAGGAAACTGAGCAGTCGATGCAGGGATATGCTGGTCGTAACCAAAATTTCTGCCAAAGCGGAAGGGATAATAGGGCTCCAAAATGAGCAGGCCCCCCTTCCTGAAAACTAATACACTGGGCCGTATGGCCATGGCCCACCTCACCAATTCTGGTTCTAAAAGAGGCCGGGTGGCGGCGACCCCCGAAACAGGATGGACATAAGCCTCCACCTCCTCCATTTTGCACTCCCTCTGAGGGTCCACCAAGGGAGCTGAACCTGCTGCCAAGCTCCAAAAGTGAATGCTGCCGGGTGCGTCTATAGGCACTCTTATTAATCTACCCCTCATCTTGAACAGCTGTTCCAAGAAGGGACCAGGTTCAGCGCTAGCGAACTCAATCATACGAGGGAGCAGTGTGTCTGACTGCAATGTTCTCGGGGCCAGCTCAGGGAAAATGCTGCAAACCCAGGCATTGAAGAAATGAAAGGGACCCACGGTCCTCGAAGAGCGGGGAATCCGATGTCTATGCAAGTCCCCCAAGGATTTGTAAACTAAACACAGAGCCACTGGGCACAAAGACAATCGCATCCCCCAAGCCATCTGGCATGCCGGATATATAGCCTCTGGTCTAATAATCGTCTCGTCCCCTTGAGGGAGAGCGAAAGTGCATAGCCAGAAAGTCAAATAGGCTGCACAATGGGTGATGGGATCAACCCCTGCTGGGTTCGGGCCATCAGCGTCTGTCCGGCGCAATGAAGCTGGCAGTGCTGACTTGTAACGGGGGGCCCTGACCTGTTTACCGGAAGTCAGCCCTACGGAAGGAAAGTCTGCGTACCTCAAGGGACCCTCGAAGAAATATTGTATCCACTGCCCCACACGGACTCTCAGTCGGCTGCTCTTTTCCCTGGCTTGATAGCCTTTGGAGGACCCCCTACTGTAGGCCAAACAGATGGACCGGTAAGCTTTCATCAGATACCGGTATGCATAACCGAAGGAATAGCGGCCCTCTCCATTAGAGGCGTCCTTGATGGAATCGTCCAGGCAGACCTCCTCATATGGCTCTCCGTCCATGGGTAGGCCAGAAAGCTGCGATAAACTCCAGAGGTCGAGGGATGTCTCGCCTTCCGCCGTATAGAATGTATTGAACTACGGGCAGAACACTTCAAGCATGCCGCAACACAATCCCCGAGAGACGGGATAGCGGAACCTGGAGGTAAACACACTGTGGTATACCCCAGCTCTAACCAATAGAGGGGCATATTCCTTCAAAACATATTCTGTGAATTCCACTGCTCCAACCCTAAAAAGATGGGCATCTGTCAATTTGGCATCTCCAAACCAGCCGGCAGCCATCTGATATTTAAACTGAACGGCCAGGCAGTTAAGAACAAATGGCTCGTCCCTATAACCCCACTTCGCAGGCGCCAAAAAGAGTCCGAATGAGGTCTTCTCTCGGTGGACACGGCCAGTTGTATGGTCCCACCTTGCAGGGGTGAATTCTGGGGCCCGGGTCAGCATCTTCTTCTCAGGTTCTAAATCAGAAATGCCCAGCACAGCATTCCAGTCCCTCTGTTCACCTGGGAGATATATGGCTCGGGCTCGATAGACAGAGCCCTTCATGCTGTCTCTATCGGCAAGTATTGCCGCTTCCACGGAACGGGCAATAATAACATCCCGCATTCCGCGTATAGTGAAAGTCCGAACAAACGGCATCAAATGACGATCCTTCGGCAAGTCCGGGCGATAGTCAGCAGCTCTCCTGAATTCAGTACCTTCCAGGGAAGAATAAACTTCAGCGGTCGATACGGTGTCAGTTTCAGAATCGGAAGATTCGTCGACACTAGCAATCTGGTCATAGCCAAAGCTCAGGCTGTATACATTCAACCAGTTGACTTTGGCCCGAGATATGTCCGGCTGAGCCGATGAACTTGTTCCAACGGCTCCGGAAGATGCAGCAGTAGAACTGGAAGCCATGTCGGCACCTGCAGTCAGAAAAAGACAAGAAAAGAAGCTTCAGAAAGATGAATGGGCATGAAACAATAAGACAAACAAATTCTCAAAAATTTCGGCAGCATCTCCTCTTGTCCGAGGTATGCCCAAAAAAGAATAGGGAATCACCCACCAAGAGGGAGTGATCCCGAGCATAAGATGGGACTCAATCCCATATATATAGCGAACCTACCCCAAAAAAAATCGGCAAAGAAAGGGGGGGAAATGACGCTCTCGGGGGGGAAGCTCACAGCTCACCGCCACCGCCAAAGGGAAGAAAGAGAATGAAGGGGAGAGAATGAGTGCCACCAAGGCTTTCGACGCCTTAAAAAGGCCCAAAGCTGAGGGGCTCTCGGCGCGGCCAAATGCGCGCCGAGAACCCCCCCGGCTGAGAGCTCCCATCGGCCAAAAGGCGCACCGAGAGCTCCCTGGCCGAGAACCCCCGTCAGCCAAAAGCCGCGCCGACAACTCCCAGGCCGAGAACCCCTGTCGGCCGTGATGCGCGCTGAGAAGCCCATACGCGCCGATATCCTTCGCGCCGGGAGGTCCTTGCCAAGAAGCTCCGAAATGCTGGAAATAAAGAAAATACAAAATGAAGACATCAAAATGAAAGATGGATATGCAAAAGGGTTACTACAGCAACATGATCAAGCTGAAGGACAATGTCAAGGATAAAACTGAGGAATATACCCTCAAATGATGAAGAACACCTGCAGACCCCGTGTCGCTTATTCTGCACTTACGCCGCCCGCAGGTGGGGGGCATTTGTTGACACCTAGAAAATCAACAGGGGTGGAAGCATAACTGAAAAAAAGATCAGACCAACAGTGGAAGACCACTGATGAAGCTCGTCAACCATTCACCCGGCTAAAGCCTTTGTCGGCCAAAGCTGATGCCCGGTGCCGATGTCATTCAGACGGCAGCGCCGATGAAGCCGCAGTCACTCGACTGATGAGACCTCCCAGCCTTTTAAGAAGAGCTGTACTACTGCTTCGTCCGAGGATCCACGGATGATATTTCAGGGTAAGCCAGATGTCAGCTTACTGATGGATGTAATATGAGATAAAGATGAAACCGGTACCGACAGATAAAGATTGTCAGGGCTCCTACAAAATCAGAATAGAAGAGCAACCCTCTCCACAGATTACATACCCGGCCGAAGTCTATCAGACTGAAGCTGATGTCTGGTCTTGTCACCGTTCGGATGACAATGCCGATGAAACATATCCGGTTTTGTCGTCATTCAGACGGCAATACTGATTAAACCCCTGTTTGTCCACTGATGGAACCTCAAGATGAGCTCAACAAAGTTATGACACTATTAAAGGGGCCTCCTTCGGTTCTTATGAAAGTCAATTCAAAAGTCTTAGGAGCCAAGGCAATTATGAGGCCTAAAAGCACCAAATGGGCCGGCCGATTGGGCTTCTGAGAATGGCGCCGGGAGCCTCAACGAAGGGCTACTTGTCGCGCCGGGAGATGTCTCGAATGGAACTGGACACACCGACTGCCCTCCACCGAGAGCACAGAAGGATGAGACCTATATAAACATACCCCCTTTGAAAGAAAAGGGGATCGGAGGATCAGAGGATCGGAGGATCAGAGGATCCGAGGATCGGAGGATCAGAAGCCAGACCATCGATCAAAAAGAAAGAAAAAGAGAAGAGACCAGAGAGAGAGAGAGCCTCCTCCGCTGAAAAAGAAAGAGAGAAGAGACCCATTCCCAGGGAAGAAGCTCCAGGTGGGCATCCGGGGGAGGGAGAGGAGTCAATGCTCCGCCCTCCCCCCTGTTTGTTTTCTCTTTTCTTCTATTTCATGTAATACTTTCGAATCTTATCTCGATTCATGCAATGTAGCCGAAATATCTCGGCATCTGCCCGTTCCCCTTTCCCTCACTCTCTCCCTGTAATCAGTTTGGGTGTGGGAATGATGTTTCATATGGGTTTTCTGACCATGTGCCTTCCGTGATGGGCATCATCAAACGAATGGATATATATGTATGATGGGCTGTAGTTTGAGCTTGATTTTCGCTTCTTCTTCTTAAGCCCTATTGCTATTCCCCGTGTTATCTGTAAATCAATAGCATGATGATCAGTTTCGTCTGTGTCTTTTCTCTGCCTCGTGGCACTATTATTGCTCACCCCAGAGCCCGGAACAGACTATTCCTTGGCTGCTGGGATGAAACCGCGCTGTGCAATGATTGAGGCTTGAGAAACTCCGGGGTTCCAAGCCTATGTGTCTCCTTCGTTGATGTCACAGAAGTCGCCTCTGGGGCCAGAGACAGCTATCTCTTGGTTCCCAGGGTGACGAATGACCATATTAAGTTTGTCCCCAAGCTCTGCATGATAACGGCGATGAACAGGGGTATTCAGACTTTGGCCTCCCAGATGCCTCTCAAATCCCAATACTCCTCTGGATTCTAGACCTAATCCAATTCAAAGTGGATGCTTCGGACAGCTCAGAGCCCATAGAGTCCGTCGCTTTCAGCCCAAACTACCATTAAAACCAGAAAACAGAGTACCGTAAGCTCTGTTCTGATCCCGACGCCCTCATACTTCTCGGATCAACCTACAGTAAACTTGGTGAATAGTTCCCAGCGCCGCTTCTTCAGGCACCGAGAACCATCAGGATCAGCTCCTCCCCCCCCTTTTTTTTTTCTTCGCGCGCCGGGAGTCCCTATGCCTTGGCTTTCTTCCCCGCGCGCCGGGAGGCCCTCTTTCTTCCTCGTGTGCCGGGAGACCCTCCGGGCCATCCTATCAGCGCACCGAGAAGCCTTCGCCGGGAGCTCTCTGGCATCCTTGCCATCTATGCCGAAAAGCCAACCTGTAAACCCTAAATCGTAAAACCTCTGCTACCACTGAAGAAGCCCCATCAATACTCTTGTTATGTCAAGGGATGCCCTGGGCCATCATGTGCACCTCGGGGGTGACAATTAATGGGGATAACCCTCCCCTTTTCTACGAGGTTTTCCGGACTCGATCGGTTTTTATAACCTTCCGAGGCAATGGAGCTCCGCCACTGCGTAAGCTTCGTTGACCTCTAAAGGGACATCGGAACAGTGCTGTAGGCATGTACATGATCAGGGGTCCAATACCCCTCTATTTGGCTTTCACCCCGGCACTCCGTGGGTGATCGTCTATCATTCCCTGGCAAATGCTGAGTCCAGGGGAGATGCTGTCAAAATTCTCCCAGGACCACGAAAGCCGACATTAAACTGTCCCTGGGACTTTGTATGACACTGGTGACAGGGATTCTCTATGCCTTGGCCTTCCCAAAGTCCTCCTAGATCCCGATGTTCCTATGAAGCCCAAGCTTAATCTAATTCAACTTTGATGCCCTGACCTATTTTTGACCCCAAAGAAACCCTTCCCCTTGGCCTGAATCAATCAGAAACCCAAAACAGAGTACCGTAAGCTTTGTTCTGGTCCCGGCACCCTCATACCTCTCGGATCAACCTACAGTAAACACGGTGAATAGCTCTCAGCGCCGAGACCTGATTTTGGCTTTCTGGCCGTCGCGCCGGGAGCCCTGTACTCTGGCCGTCGCGCCGGGAGCCCTGCATTCTGGTCACGCCGGGAGGTTTCCTCCCCTTCGGCTGAGCGCGCCGGGAGCCACCCCCCTTGAAGCAGCGTCGCACCGGGAGCCTTCCTCAGCCGCGTCGCGCCGAGACCCTCTTCTAGCATTTCTCCCTCACGCCGGGAAGCCTGCGTCGAAGGCCCTCTCCCCTTTGGCTCCTCTTCGTCGCGCCGGGAACCCAAGCCCTCTCATCTTGGCACCGGGAACCCCCAGCCTTCTTGTTTTGGCGCCGGAAGCCCTGGCCTTCCCATTTTTGGGTCGTGCCGAGAGCCTGTGTCCATTCAGAGTGTGCCGAGAGCCCGATCTGCCACCCAATGAATTCCAATACCCAAAGTGAACCCACACAAGGGATATCTGTGGATCACCCGATATGTCCCGGGGATAAAATTGAAGGGGAGTCATAACCCCTATGTTCCACCTAACTACAACGGATTTACGAATAACCCTTTTGCTCGGGGGGTGGGGGGGGGGTCTTGCCACTGCATGAATCCCGCTAGCTCGTCAAAGGGAAAATCACACATTGCCCCATAGCCCATATGTACACGGGTTGGGAGGTTCGACCTCTCTAGCTCTCGGCTTTCATCTCGGCATTCCGTGGGTGATAGTCTATTTCCCCCTAGGCATAACCCAGATTAAGAGAAAAGGCCGTCGAAATACCGATCGAAGCTTTAAACCTATATCATGGCCATGGCTTTGCCTTCCCGTGATAAATATCTTTTATATCCTTGTTTCCACCAAGTATAACTGTTTTGAACCGCCAACCACACGATCTAGTCGGTTTCTGTGGTTGATGTTATTATCTTACCCGCCTCCCCGGCCCTGGTATGAAGTTTAAAGTTAAGCATGTGAATATCTGTTTGCCTCTCGAGGCCTCTTACTTTAGCATTTAATCAAGGGTTGTCCTTCCCCGGAAGGACGTAATTAACGTCATAACGTTCATGGTATGACGGACTTCAGGTCCCGACACGATCACTCATAATCGACTGACCATGTCAGATCGAGCGCACAATGAAATCGTCACACATGTGACTGGCACGCCAATAAATCCATAAATATAAATAAATGAATAAATTAATAAATAAATAAAAATCCACGTCCACAAGGGCCTCCTCGGGTTCTGATACATTTTGAAGGACCAATAAAGGCCGAAGTCTGTGTGAGGTCTTAAAAGCCCTAAATGGGCCTATAAAAGTGGCGCCGGGATCCCCTTGTCGAAGCCCAAAAGCGGCGCCGAGAAGCTTGAAGTCCCAGGCGCCGGGAGCTCTGCCTACAATTGAGGCGCGTCGGGACAAGCCTGCCGAGAGGACACCAAGGAGGGATATAAAACCCCCTCATTCGAAGAAAGAAAAGAGAGAGAGAGAGCTCAAGCCCGAACAGATAGCAAAAAAAAGGGGGAGAAGAAGAATAGATAGCCACAAAAAAGGAGAAGAGAGTAGAGCCTGCAACCTGATCCGAGAGAGGAAGAAGCAGAAGGGAAAAAGAAGAAAAGAGTTCGAAGCCATCGAAGGTGGGCAACGGGGAGGGAGAGGAGTCAATGCTCCGCCCTCCCCTCCCCATTTTCTGTAGTTCATTCTTTTAATTCCGATTGCTTCTACTTCTTCCCCTTTCTGATGTATGCTGTGATATCACAGCCGGTTTTACTCCGCTAGGGCAAAGCATAGTCTCCCTGTACCTTCTTTTATGTATTGCCTCCGATGTGCGAATGTAATCGTGATATTCGAATGAATGAACACTACGGGCTCCAGTTGATGCTTGCTGTCCATTTCTCCGAAACCCTATTGCTACCTCCCCATGTTTTCTGTCTCTTTTTAGATCCAGTAGCATGCTATCCCCCTCCCCAGTTCAATTCATCGCCTACCTATTCGCCTGGTTCTCGAACGCTACTCGTGCTTACTTCCGAGCCAGGGACAGACTATCCCTTGGCCTCTGAAGCAAAGCGTAGATTTATAGCAACCGCTGTTCGGTTTTAGATGCCATATTCATGTTCATCGGCTTTGCTGAAGTCATCCCCGGGGCCAGAGACAGCCATCTCTTGGCCCCCAGATGATGAAGAGTATATCAAAATCATCCTTAGGGATTATTGTGAACGCTGGTGACAGAGATACCCTAAACCACGTTTCTCCCAAATCACTCTCCGCTTCTGGCCTTCCCCGTTGAAACCCAAGCCCAAATCAGTTCAGGTCTGATGAATTGATCTCTTTTGATTTCCCAAGGCCCGTCTATCTTGGCCTGAAGCACCAGGAAACCCCCGAATCCTCAACAAATCCAAGAACAGGGTACCGTAAAGCTCTGTTTCTCATCCCGGCGCCCTCATACATCTCGGCTCCACAAATAGTCCTCGGCGCGAACCTTCCCGTGCCGAGAACTCCACCTCCTTACTTGCGCCGAGAAGCCTGCGCCGAAACCCCCTTGGCCTTTTTGCCCTTGTGCTGAGAAGCCCACACCCTTGGTCATTTGGCCCTGGCGCCGACAACCTCCCTTGGCCATTTGGCCCTTGCGCCGAGAGCCTACTTCCTGGCCTCTTTCCCGTCGCGCCGGGAACCCACCATGTTGAACCCGCCGAGAACCCTCACCCTCTGGCATCCTTCTGGCGCCGAGAGCCATAATTACTTGGCCTCCTTGCCTACGCCGGGAGCCTAACCCCTTCACCCTTCTGCCTTGGCACCGTAAGACCCCTTTGCTTTCTTGCTTGCCCGCGCCGAGAACTCCACTAGCGCCAGCTTCCCGGCACCCCAAGTAGTGCCTTGCAAAGAACCCTTCTCGGCGCGGTGGTCTTCACGCCGGGAACTCATATACCCATTCGAATTCGGGCCGAGAGGCTGCCCTGCCACTCAATGAGCCTCCAACACTTCTATCAAACCTACCTAGGGATGTCCATGAGTCACCAGAACTGTCCCAAGGATAAAATTAAACGGAGTCAGACTCCCTTATTCTCCACTGATCCGTACCGGGTTTATGAACAAACCCCTTTAGCTAAGGTGAGCTCTGCCACTGCATGAGTGTCACCGGCTCCCATAAGGGAAGAGTCAAACATTGCCCCAGGGCATACATGTGCAATGCGGGAGGTTCGCTCCCTCCTTTTCTCGGCTTTCATCCCGGCACTTCGTGGGTGATAGTCTATTCTCCCCTGGGCATAATCCAGATTATGGGGAGGTGCTGTCGAAATGTCGATCGATGTTTTAACCCCGATAAGCCCCGGGAGGTGCACATCACACGCCCCTCGTCCGGCTCAATCTTCCGGGGAATATGAATGCTGCGAGGCCCTTGGCTGGATGAGAAATATGAAAGGGGACATCTCGCCGATGATGGTCTGGACCCCGTCCCGCCACTGCGTGGACGGTGTCCTATTTCTACCCGGCACGACCCACATGAGAGGTGGTCATGTCGGTGTAGTAATCTGTTGTGCATTAAAATATATTCCCAGAAAAAAAAAAAGCTTCAATACTCACACCGTTATTTTTTTTCTTTTATTGCCGCCCTGAGTGGCCTCCTATTTTGGCGTTTAATCAAGGGTTGTCCTTCTTGGGAAGGGCGTAATTAACGTCATAGCCTTTACGGTATGGCGGACTTTTGGTCCCGACTCGGACTTCACAATCGACTGACCAAGTTAAGTCGAGCGCACAATGAAATCGTCACACATGTGACTGGCACGCCTAATAAACCAAATAAATAAATAAAATAATAATAATAATAAAAATAACAAGAGGAACAAAATCCCGCGTCCACAAGTCTGGCACACCCGGTGGGACCTAGTCTCCCTTCATCTCAGCGCCAAAATAGGAGGCCCAGTGGGCCCCCCTCAAATTTCTGATTCTGTGCTTTCTCTATTTTCAGGAAGCTACGATGACGGCTGGAATCATGTCTGTATGCTTTGATCAACAAGCGGTCGATGTGCATGTTCGAGAGGGCTACCTAGCGGTACGTCTTTCGTTCGGATCGATGCCGCCTGCTGTCGGGATGCCCAACTGCCTGGGCCTCATCTTCACTGACTTGCTCGAAATTGACAGCCAGGAGCAAAAGACTGTTGTCGAGACATTGACGCAAGCTACCAGCCCCAAGATGAGCCAGGTGATGTAGGATACTCCTGAGGTCGTGTCCTGCTTCGTCCATCACGAGGTGAAAAGGGGCACATCCTCCGCTGTTGGAAGAAGGAGGAGATCCGACAGGAGAGCCCGATCCACTGCTGCGGGTCGTCGGATATCCAACTCAGGAAAGACAATGCTGATTGGAGATGTCCGGGTAAACCTCAATGGTTGCCCAAGGGCGGTCAGGCCAGACGTGATCGTCCCGATGGTGCCTACTACCAACAGGTTCCGGGTACTAGCTGCCAGGAAGGTCGACGTGAAAGAGAAGAAGAGAAAGCCACTGGCACCAAAGCCGCCCAAGTTCAGGCAGATTTGGCGGCCGAAGAAAACCCAGAGCTGGGTCCCAGCTCAAGAGGAAGATAACATTGCTGATACCACTGTTGTCCGCTTCAGGGCAGGAAGCAGAAGAGGAGAAGGAAAAGACATAAGAAATGCTGTTGCTGTTCACCCCAGGGCTCGGGGTAGGAGAGATGAGAAAGAGAATGAAGGAAGAAATATGACTACTATTCACCCTAGAATGAGGGGCAGAAGATATGAGCAGAAGGAAGACCTCACGAACACCCACCCCATGGCTGGGGGCAAAAGATGGGAAAGGAGGAATTATGCTGCTGCTGCCAACCGCTGCCAGGATAGGAGTAGAAGGTTCAGGGAGGAAGAGGAAATGAGAATAAGCGAACCAGTCGCTGCTGCCACTCTAAGAAGACCAAGGGCCTGTGCCAGACAGGCCGATATATTCAAATACTGCAAAGCCGAGCACTTGACTGCTCAGGTGGAGAGACTGGCTTATCAGCAGAAGAGCCAGGAAAGATTGATACTCCAACCAGAGTCACGAAGGCACAATCAAGAGGAGATGAAACAAGTGGCTCAAGACTACTTTCACTACCTGGGGAACTCCGCCCTCGGGCAGCAAAGATTATCCAGTGCCTTGGGCACCATGGATGAAGAAGAAGAAGAAGAAACCCTTCAAAAAGTGATGCTCGAAGTCTCCTCCTCCGATTCCAATGATTATGAAGAAGGCCACAGAGCCGGGTATGGGAAAGAAGACCTGCACAGGGAAGGAGCTAAAGAAAGAATATCGGTCTTTGACCGGCTCAAATACCCCGATCAGGTGAGAAGGAAAGTCTACAGGCAGAGGGAAAAGATGCAGATCTTTGCCTGCAATATGGCCGGGCTTGTCAAAGGGCAGGATATGTTACCGACACAGCCAGATGAACTGCTCAGACTAGCAACCAGACCAGGCCCCGTCACAAGAAGAGGCCAGACGGCAAAAGATAAGATGAAAACTAATGATGAAGCCTGCAAGATCACCACTATGACAGTTAATGTGGTGACAGCGGAAGATGAAGATAATCCCTTCGTCGATGATGCTGAAGGGACTTCAGAAGATCTACAGATCCCGTCAACCCTGGATCCCATGATCCAGATGATGTTTAGAAGATATCAATAAGAGATCAATGCTCTCAGGAGACAGCTAAATGAGAGGCATGAAGTTACACCGGTCTCCAAGCAAGCCGAGCCTGTGGGGCAGACTGCCAGCTCAACAGAAATGGCTATCCCAGCTAATCCTCTCCCGGCTGATAAGGGCAAAGCACCGAGCCAACCCGTTCTGCAGCAGACAGTAGCTCAGCCCTCTGTATCTCAGACGCAGCCTGCCGCGCCTACCTTGCGCGTAACTGTGATGACAACTCCTTACGGTCAGCAACAAGCTCACTTCTTCCAGAAGAACGTAGATCGAGCCATAGCCCAGAAGCTGATGATTGAGAAGATTGTGGAGATGAAGCTGTCTGAAAAGACTGGTGATAATGCTAGTACCTACGATGTGTACAAGGTACCATATCCTCCCCAGTATGCTGCTAAGAGACTACCTCCAAGCGTCAGTAAGCCGCCGAAGCTTGAAAAATTTAATGGCCAGGGCTCTCCCAGGGAGCACATAGCTTACTATACCACCATTATGGGTGACTTGGCAGCTGATGAAGCTTATCTGCTCAAATTCTTCGGCTCATCCCTCACCGGGATAGCTTTTGAATGGTATTCAAGCCTGCCGGCTGGGTCAGTGGCCGATTGGCCTGATATGCAAAGAAAGTTCCGCGACAGATTTCACGTCACGGAAAGAGAGATTACAATAGCAGAACTATATGCAACCAGGCAAAAGCAAGATGAAATAGCACTGGACTACATCAAAAGGTGGAGGAACTTAGCTATGAGATGCAGAAGACCTCCTCATCAAGAAGATGCAGTGCAAATATGTAATCAGAGCCTCAGGAGAGAGGTACTGGAAAAGATGATTGGTGCAGATGTCAGAACATTTGACCGACTGAACAATATAGTGGCGAAGGTCGAGACGTTCCTGTCTAAGCGTCCGACGGCCAATGCTCCAACTGTGCCGAAAGGGAAATCTAATGATCGACGACCGTCGCACTCTGAGGCTAACACCGTCGATTTCAGAACCTTCGAGCAACAGAAAGGGAAGAAGGGGGCATATGAAGCTCCCCCGCCAGCAGACACAGCAGAAAGAAAAGATAAGGTCTCTCTGAGAAACAAAATGAGAAAGCCATACTCCTTCCCGAAAGATAAGACAACCACACTATTCAACTGGGCATACAAGTTCAACAAGGTAACATTGCCTGAGCCAAAGAGACCCGATGACGCGGCAAAGAAAGGTGATCCACTGTTCTGTCCATATCACCGTGCGCTGGGGCACGCAATTGAAGATTGTTACGTCTTCAAAGATATTATGAAAGGCATGGTCAAAAAGGGCGAGCTACAGCTGGGAGATTACCAGGTAGAGTCACCTCGTCCACATGAGCCTCCGGCATTAAAAATGGCCGCCAATATGATTTCAATCTACCAACAGCTGCCTAAGGAAGTCGTCGAGGAATGCACCAGGCATACTTATGAAGCTTGCTTCCTCACCCCACTGAAGGATCAAGAAGGGTGGCAGATAAAGCCAATGAAGAATAGAAAGAAAACTCCCGCAGCCAGTATCAGTGGAGCAGTTATCCGCGGTGTCACACCAAGGCCCGAACCGCCTCCAGTAAAGTCAGTATGGCACATGGCTGAAACAGGGCCAGTCATCCGGATCCCCACTCATAACCGGAGAAGACAAGTCCCCCTACCTGTATGTAAGGAAGTAAGTCCTGCAGCCAGGCGTTTACAGCAGTATATTAATGGGCTCGATGAATATGAACAGAAAAAGCCCGGGCACCTGCTGGTGAAAGACTATATACTCTGGGAACAGCTCGAAGATTTGAAAATTAAAGAGCAATCGGGTATAGAACAGGGAAAAGATGAGGCTGAGCCTTTCTGGGGGAAAGAACCAAAGAAGCCAAATTCCCAGAAAAAGAAGAGATGGTCTAAATGCAAAAAGGAAAAGGGAGTCGTGACAGTACAATGCAACACCCTGTCAGCACTCTTTACCTCGCTCGGGGAGAATGATGAGGATGAAACATCAAATGCCCCGCTAGAAGCCAACCATGCCGAGGCCTCAACCTCAGCACATGCAACAC